>OX328123.1:110622806-111222806 GCA_946811695.1 Gonocerus acuteangulatus | reverse complement strand
ATCTCGAGAGATACGAGCAAGCCAACTGACAGACTTTCTATAACCGGAGGAACTAGAAGGTGGGATCCAGGGGTAGTCTCTGTGTAATCCAGAGGCTTCGCTTTTGATGTGAACGAGTCATTCAGAGCCGTTGAGCCAGACGGTCCATACCTCCACACACATCCGTATTCTCCAGGATCGATACTGAACAGAGTTATCCGCCGTTCATGTGCTGGTCAGTAGTCCAGATGACAAACCTCCACAAGTGTAGAGTTCTATTTTACAAACTTGAGGTCAAACAGAGCTCTCTTAAGTAACATGGTAAATCTGCCTAAAAGAGTGAGCAATCACCCACATCAATTATAATTGATAATTTAATAGTAATAATTATTACTATTAAATTCATCAAAGGCATATATAATGGGGGCTGCAGCCCCCCCTCCGAAATTTTTATTTAATAGGTAAAAATGTGTCATAAAACCCTTAAAAATAAATTAAATAAGATCACTTAGTTCAGAAAAATTAATGTTTTTTGGGTGAAATAGCATTTTAGTTGGCTAAATATTCCAAGTTCTAGATTGTTAGTATTCCATACCCTCCTCCCCCCCCCCCCACCCAAAATGCTACCAGCCCCCCTGAAATTATTTCCTATATACGCCCCTGAAATTAATTGTTAATCAAGGAATGACAAATTATTAGCTAGTGGACTAATAATGTTAAGCTAGCTATAGTTTTTGGCAATAAATCAAATGTGTCTCTGTATGTAGAACCTTCCAGATGCCTTAATCCTTACAAAACGTTAGGTCATGAAATAAATAAAAGCTAAAGAAATGTCTTCAAGTAATGAAAATAGCACCGATTCAAGAGGATATGCAATATGTACGGAATGAGGTAAATAATACAAAGGTATGGTTTATGAAAAATCGCAGCAAGGAAAGAAGCGCCATGCATCGAAAATAGCTCTGAATCTCCCTGTGATAGAATATTAAATCAGTGGGAAGTGGATTTTGATGAATTCATAAAACACAAAGACAACAGTAAGTTGAACGAGAATATCTATCTTCAAGTATTAAAGGAAAATATGTCTTCATGCATAAGTACTGTACATCCTGCAACTCGATATTAAAAACAAAGAAAAATGAATAAAAACTAGCAATCTCAATATAACTATAAAACTCCGACCCGCAGAAACTCTGTACCATTTTAGCTCGTTTCCGTTCATATCCCTATTCACTTTTAGAAAGCGTAGATTAGAAGCAGTTCAACACTTGCGAGAATGTAAAATGAAATCGGAAAGAGAAGGAACATGCCACAACAGAAAACTGACACTATCCTAGTGAAAATGACTCCCTCCGCTACTTAACTTTTGCTCTAGGAAAACTGCAAAGCAAATATGTTTCTAATTACTACCCTGCTTTACTAAAATACTCATTTTACTGTTCAATTCAAAATAGAGAGACAAAAAAAAGGTTAAAACTAATATTTTCGAAGTTTTAAGCATTTCTGGTCTTCGGTGGATGTCCAGTACGGCATTAGTCGGCGATACGTCCTCTGGAAGCTACTGAAATGTTTCAGTAGCATTTTCAAGCCAAACACAAAACTGTGATATATCATTATTCAAGTGATCGCCCCATCACGCAGTTTTAAAAAATGAAATATTATTAAATTATTGCTTTAGAAGGGTCAACCCCATAACACATTTCCTGTCCTGTTCTACCTCGCTATGACGGATTACGCATGACACAAGCGAAAAACCTCCTGAATGACGAGAGGACTTCCTAATAGGGAAAGCCCCCTGAAGAGGCACGACAAAAAGCACGAAACACGTCTGACAAAAGATATAAAATAAAGTATTCAATGAACATGTGAACTACCCCCGTGAATTGTTGTTTTCATTTATTTAGGTTTTTGTTTTTACAGGGTTTCATTCCGCCAGGTCTCCTAACCGAAAAAAGTAATTTCTTAAAAAGCTCTATAGATAGTCTAGAAATAACTCATATGTTTTTTTTTTTATAAAAACACAAGTATCACTACATGAATTTATAATAAACATGCTCAAATTGTTACTTAGTTTCTATTTCTCTTTAATAGCAGTTTAGGATTTTCTTCGTTCTCAAGATCGGTATGTCACTGGGGATTTGAAGAAACGCTGATTCTTGGTTTGAGTAGACGAATGGCGATGATTCGGCGTTTTGACTATAGCCAGCTTGACCCAGATCCACTTTCCAGCGGTTGACGAGCAACGATCTCTCAGTGTCTGGAAGATATTTCTAGCTAGTTAATGGATCTTCACAAACCGGTGCAGTCTAGACGAAGTGCTATACCCAGGCTTGTAACAGCGAACCACAAGAAAGTAAGTAATTTTAATATTTCAAAGATGGCAACCAACATAGCCACACTCTGACAAAAAGCATCTGAATTTGGTGGGGAGACGTTTTTTGAGTATTTTGACAATCCATTTATTCATGTATGTTTTGAGGCTGCATCAGTATCCAACGTCAGAATTGCCATTGACTTCAATATGTGGCCGTAAACTACATTTAAAAGAGAATCAACATTTTAGGTGCCAGAACAACTGGAAACTGGGAGTCTTCTAAACAGAAATTACTTCCTATTTCTTCTTAACTTTCGCTCTACGAAAGGACTATAATAAATATTAGCATAAATATGCTTTAGCGACGACTAAACTGAAAACAAAACGTTACAAACAAGTTTCCGCTGGCGTTCGCGCATGCGCCGAGGGCCATGTACGAAAAAGAAGACTGTATGTTATACAGTACATTACATAGGTTTGTCGGGTGTACCTAAACCATATTTATGTTCCTGAATTTGAGCATCAGGGTCTAAACGAATTTAGTTTTTTTTTTCTCAGTTTCTTACCTTTTTTTTTCTCAGTTTCTTACCTTTTTTTCCTCAGTTTCTTACCTTATTTTTCTCAGTTTCACTAAAATACTCATTTTACTGTTAAGTGCAATTGAAGAAAACAATCACAAAAAAAAAAAAAAAAACTAATTTGAACATTCAAATCTAGATAGTTTTAAACCACATTTTATGGAAATCGAATCATTTTTGGAGCAGCTTGAGAGCAAATATATATATATATATATATATATATATATATATATATATATATATATATATATACCAAAAAACTAACGTTTAAACAAGAGGGAAAAGTTGGGCCAAGTTATGCACTTATTTGTGCATTTCCAACTTGGTCAGTTATGTTTAATAACGACCGCTATATCGATCGGATTTATCATAAAATATCTGCTATTTAAAGATTCAGGCTCTATGCAAGTTAAAACTGCCACCATTTAACGAAAACTGGCCATGTTGGGGATGCGCAAATAAGTGAGGGGGTATTATTAGGTTCCTGGAAAGGTATTAACGGCTCAAAACTTGGCTATGATAACATAATTTTTATTTTATTTTTTTTGGGGGGGGGGACTCTGACTCTCTTTCCAACGTTAGTGTTTTGGGGGGAATATCAATACTTTTTGCAAGAGAATTTTGAGTTGGCGCTGTTGACTTTTGGCTTGAGGAGGGTGATGCGGGGTCCTTTTGCTTGGTAGTGCGTCGAACTGTTGAATTAGAACAGTGTGGACCCGTGTTGATCGGGTACGATTACTACTTTTCGACGTTGGGTCTTACTGACCGAAATCACCGTCATGTCAGGTCAGTATAAGGATCGCAACCGATTATACTCGGTGAAATCAATATCCAGAGCTTTAACTTGCCACGGATTTATAAGATGAGCCCAGTCAAGCTAGTGGCCCTAGATAGGGTAACGTACTTGCGTATCATAACAATAGTGTGTGTTTATTATAATTAGTAAACACAACAAAACTGGGACAAAGAAACTGCGTCATCTCAGCACTTGTACTTATCTCTGGCATCCTTTAGAATGCTCGGAAGGCTTTTAATATTTTATTTTCCAAAGTCTCGCTATTTTAAGGGGAACTTACATTGTTAAATGTATTTGACATTCGACTAGACATCTTCCTTTATACCAACCTGATCTTTAGTTTAAAGCTGCGCCAAACGCCCGAGTTTGGTAAAACACCTGTAGATACTTGAATCATTCTGATTTCGGTATAATTTTTGAAGGATTTATTTGTGCTGAGCTCAATGAGACCAATTCGATAAAATAATTATTTTGGAATATAAACGGTTTTTATATTAAGAAAACCGGATGTGTGCAATTTAAAAAGTCATATTTTACTCAATGGGTGGAGAGATGTATTATTCCAAATTTATTTATGAGTGGTGAGACGAATAAGTTAAGAACCAATGAAATACTGTAAACTGTTCTAGACTGAAATTTGCGCTTACAACTAATAAATTTAAGAGTTCTGCACAAGATAGTGTATGGATACCATTGTTAATGTTCAGTTACTTCCTAGCAAAAAATTATCAACATCTCTCTGCAACAAGTAATAACGATAAAGTCGTTTTTCGTAAAATAATCGTGTCGCTGATAGACACCTTCATTTTATTAGGCTGTGCACACTGCCGATCATGGAATTTATAGTATAGTTTAATACATGTACTAAGCGGAGACCATAGCTAAGTACCGTTTTTGTCTACTCAAAATAACCTAAGACAAATCGCAGTTTTTCCACGAAAAACACGTTTTTTTCTAAATAACTTATAGAATGCCGGAACAAAAGCAGATAGAAACATGCTGTTGGCAGGGTTTAACTACTTTTTTGGTCTAGTTTCACCCCTTTCAGTATTGTCCTCTAGTTGCGATACAACCTGTATTTTTTTTGTATGTGACTAGTAGAACGTGAAGAATTTCAAAAGTCTTTCAGTACAGTCATGCAAGATAGTTTGAGGGGGGGGACGCTTTTACAAATGAATGCTCAAACGTCCTTGCGAACAATGGCGTAACTCGATAACTAAAAGTGCAGCCTACCGCGAATGCAGTACGAATTGAATAGATGATAATTGAATGCATTCTAGGTACTGCAGGTGGGAGGTTTTAAGACAAGGGCTAACTCGAATGGAAGTTCCGAACTATTATATAGCGTGAAGACAATGTTCATCGCATAGTTCAGTTAGGGAACTCTCAACACGAATTGCATAATCCATATGGGCAGAACTTCCTATGTCCGACAACCAATGCTTTTATATAGTTATCAAAAGAGATAGGAGGATAACTCTTGTCAAAGTGAATTCCTTTCAGTGACTTTCCTCCCTCCCTTTATGAGGAGGAAAACTCCCTTATGACGTCTACCTTATTGCGCAATCCGGAAGTCTCTTTGGTAAAATATCCTCGTTTCAGACTCTATAGGTAACGAAATTATCTGATTATAATCACAAATAAGTTTATTTCAAATCTAGAAATAAATAATATTTCAAGTGTTATACGTTATTTTTTAATTTTTTTATGGGCAGCTATTGTCATCAAGTAGTTCGTCTTCATGCCTACTGAAAAGCACCGATATAATATAACCATATGGGGTTTAACAAGCTCAGAATAATGTTACAAGAAATAGGAACAATCTTACAACAGCAAGAAAAGCGATCATTTCAGCTTTAAAAAAGGTTTTTTTTTTTTTTTTTTTTTTTTTTTTTTTTTTTAAATGAAAGCTAACAAAGTTTTGAACAACTTTGTCTTATCAGATTGTTGTTTTTTGTTTCGCTTGTTTATTAAATTAAGTGTAAAGAAGTTGAATTCACGAAGTTTTATAATCCTTATATAGTAGCCTTCGTAATGTATGGAAGCAAATTCCAACTCCGATAGATGTGGAAGCACAAAATTTACTTAAAGAATAATTTATCTTATTTAATCCATTACAATTATTATCTATACTAAATATAATTTCAATTAATCTCATTGTTCAATTAAGATAAATTTATGTTTATGAAGATGTGTCAGCCAGGATTTGAATGTTTAATTTTAACGATATCAGTTCAATGTAAAGTGTTCAATTGTAAAATATAGTGAATTATTTACTCTTAATTTAATAAACAGGGGAAACAAGAAAACAGAAATCTCGCTAGAAAAAGTTGTTTTAAATTTTATTAGCTTTCATTTTAAAAAAAAATGCATTGAAATCGGTTAAGATTTAGAGACTGTAACTTTTTTTTAAACACAAAATGTCGTTTGGCCCCACTGTGCGGCGTCTACCTGAAGCACATACACTCCCCGACAAAATTATAGGCCACCATATATTATGTTAGTTTTTGTCATTATTTAATGCTATATTTTAGCCAAAACAAATACATACTGTTCTAATGTCACTGACTTTTGGAAGAACATGTCTGTAATGAGTCCTGATCCTTCTTGCCTAAGGATTACCTGAAATGTAAATATTTAGGCGCGACAAATGTATAGGCCACCCACTCAGTTCTCGTCTAAATCTTGCTCTAGGAACAGTTTTAGTGATCATTACATTCATTAATTCAATCAGCGGGTCTAATTAAATCTGATTAAGTAATAACTAGAGGAAAAGTGTTGTATGAAGTGAAAAACGAGCGATTAAAACATTGCACGATAAAAATTAGACAATATCGAAAATCGCTCGAGCTTTAAATAGAAGTAGGCATCTCATAAGGCATTTCCTTAGGCTGGGTAATGATTATGGCGAAAAGAAAAGCATTGATAGGCCCACGGTCCAAGTACAGCGATCCATTTTACGTTGTGCTCCCAACTCTTCAGCCATGGTGTGTGAAATTTGTGAACAAGCTGGGGTCCAAACAAATATCAGGAATGTTCAACGGATTTTTCAAAGGGCACGTCATTTAAAGCTCCTCAATCTGAAGTCCAAGCCCCTCCTTACACACAAAGCCAACAGAAAGAATTTTACTTCGGAACACATCACATGGGGAAAGAGATGGAAGAAAGTTATCTTCAGCGATGAAAAGCAGTTTAATCTGGATGGCCCTGATGGATATCGATATTTTTTTCATGAGTATTATGGTTTGGGCTGGGATATGATACCGTGGAAAGACAGAATTAGTATTTTGTTCGCTACATTGAATATGAAAAAGTATATAGACATCGTCCGGAAGCAAATTGTTGAAAGAAGAGCTGACCCCAACTTGTTCACAAATTTCTCTCGTCTTGGCTGAAGAGTTGGAAGCACAACGTAAAATGGGTCGCTGTACTTGGACCGTGGGCCTATCAATGCTTTTCTTTTGGCCATAATCATTACCCAGCGTAAGTAAATGCCTTATGAGATGCTTACTTCTATTTAAAGTTCCAGCGATTAACGGTATTGTACAATTTTTACCGTGGAATGTTTTAATCACGCGTTTTTCACTCTCAGACAACACTTACGCTCTAGTTATTACTTAATCAGGTATAATTAGACTCGCTCATTGAATTAATGAATGTAATTACCACTAAAACTGTTCCTAGAGCAAGATTTAGATAAGAACTGAGTGACTAGCCTACACTTTTGTCGCGCCTAAATTTTTTTTTTTTCGTTTTTAACAGCGCATCAACTATTTGGCTATTAGCGCCTAAATATTTACATTTCAGGTAATCCTTAGGCAAGAAGGATCAGGACTTATTACAGACATGTTCTTCCAAAAGTCAGTGAGATTAGAACAGTATGTATTTGCTTTGGCTTAAATATAACATTAAATAATGACAAAAACTAACATAATATAGGGAGGCCTATAATTTTGTCGGGAAGTGTACATTGCCTCTACTTTGCAGGAGAGAAACTTGCCATACCGTGATATGGAGTAGAGTAGATTATTATATTACTGAAAGATTGTTTCGTCTTATAGTAGAGTCTGACGGATTCCTTATTCTGAAATATTTAATGATTTCTTCAATATTAAATCAGCAATTATTTACCTAAAATTTGTGTTTATTGAGAGAAATTACAATTTAATTAGTTCCGGCAAATGAATAAAACCACATATGGATGTGAAATCCATTATTCTATCAATGGATTTTGTTAATATGCTTAAATCCTAATGGGGGGGGGGGTTATTAATATGATAATTACATTTTGCGGCTTGAGATAAGCATTACGCTATGCCGCCGATCTGAAGCATTGGAACCATTAGATTTAATGGAGCCACGTTAGAATTATCGTTCCATTCTCTGATTCGAAACCTGTTTCTAATTCGCAAGGCATCCGGGCGGAACACGAGAGGATGAGCGTCCAAATCCTAGCTTGTTCAGTTAATTATTATTCATAAGTAATGCTTGCGTTGGAATTTAATTCCTCATATTATAATACGTTTCGCTAATTCTCTTCATCCCGGATGTGAATTTAAAAATTGATTTCTTGTTCGGCGAATTCACGCCAAGTTTGCATAAGCATTCAAATAATCTTTAAGAGAGTTTTATAATAAGGATTTTGTTCAGCTTGGATTTTATCGTGCAAATACCCAATACCACCCTGAATAAACCGGTTTCCGTCTGATCACCGAAATTACGCAACATTGGGTGTGGCCAGTATATTTGGATGTGTACCGGCCAAGTAAAAACTATGTATCGTCACATTACACAAGGTAAACAACCAGTATGTAGCCGCCTCTAATAGCTTTAAAAAGATTACACAATACGGTCTGCGAGGTCCGACCCGCAGGAACTGCGACATCTTAGCGCGTTTTTCATAACGTTCTTATCCCCTAACGTTACATCTCTTAATGATTTTATGCAATGCAAAGTGGGGAGCTGACAGAAGTGTAATGCTGACATTCTATCGGGCATATACCAGGTCTCTTCTGGATTATGGGAGTGTAGCGTACACATCTGCCAAACCCAGTACTCTTAAAATCCTAGACTCAATACAAAACACTGGTTTACGCATCGCAATAGGAGCCTTTAGATCCAGCCCATCTAATAGCCTCCATGCAGAATGTGGAGAATTACCATTGGAATACAGACGTATGCAGAATTGTTTGAAATACTGCCTTAAAACTTATTATTTAAATAGTAAGTGCGTCCCAAAATCTACCGACGAGGAATCGTTAAGAAAATACGAAATGCAACCATTCAGGCAACGCCCACTGCTGGTAAGATGTATGATTTATGCACAAGACACTGACCTACTACAAACACAACTCTTATCCAGACCTCCCGTAACATTCATACCATGGACTCTAAACAATTTGAAACTAGACCTAGGACTGACTAAATACCGAAAATCCGACCCGATATCTAGACATTCATACAAACACATATTTAAATCATATCTTGATAAAAATAAAGACACAATGTTTATTTACACGGACGGATCCAAGACAGCTGAGGGCACAGGCGCAGCAGCAGTAATAGGTGTAAACACTTTTCAGCTGAAACTAACAAAAAGTACAAGTATTTATTCTGCTGAGCTGCACGCCATTCACCTTGCCCTGGAAAATGCACACCACATTCAACAACCAAAAATAACAATTTTTACGGACTCGCTCAGCTCAATACATGGACTACAAAACATGTACAACGGCAATCCCATCATTATGAACATACTAGAACAGATACACAGGACAAATAAAGAAATAACAATATATTGGCTACCAGGACATGAGGACATAGGACAAAGCACTCAAGCTGACGTACTGGTTCGGACGGCTACAAGACAAAACCAACTGGACATACACGGAGTTACATTACAAGATATGCAAACTGAAGCCAGAAGATTTGTTACAGAGAAGTGGGAACAAGCCTGGCACATGACGACGGATAACAAACTTCGAGAAATCAAACGAACAGTAAGTGAATGGCCTTCAAGCAAAAGGGATAATAGAAGAGACGAAGTGATATTATGCCGCTTAAGAATTGGCCATTCCCGACTGACACACTCTTATCTCATGACGAGACAGAACAGACCGACATGTACACAGTGTAACACACCGCTGACTATAAAGCACATACTCACTGAATATTTACAGCGACAAAACTATGACTTACCTTACAATATGACTGAATTACTCGGCGATGGAAGCAAATATATCGATGAGATATTGAACTACCTAAACAAGAGAAACTTACTAACGAGATTATAGCATAAATTTAGAAAGGAAGAAAAGTGAAAACAACCCATAGAGATTTGTTTATATATACCATTATTATTTATATAAAAAATATACCATTGTTTATTTATATGTTATATGTGTGTGTGTATGCAGGTGTGTACATGTGTGCATGTATGTATTTGTGTTTGACAAAACAAAACTAGCAAAGTTAAATTAAATTCTAGCTAATTCTAGCCCCCCCCTTTTTTTTTTTTTTTTTTTTTTTTTTTTTTTTTTTTTTTTTTTTTTTTTTTTTTTTAATATTCCATTATATCTTAATTAATTTATTTATTCTATTATATCTTTATTAACGCTCTATTATATTACATCTTTATTTATCTTTCTCTATTATATATTTATTAATGTTCTATGGTTCTATCTATGGTAGTATATCTTTATTAAGGTATTTATTCTATTATATCTTAATCTGAATAGTATTATCCTATGTCTAGAAGTAGAATAAACTATATAAACATAGTGTAATGTATATTTGCATAATTTGATGTATATATATAATAATGATGATGTATATATTGTTGATGTTGATGTATATATATAATAATGTGTTTGTATGCACATATGTAATAACCAAATTGTATCTATGTATATATGCATGTAGATGTGTATGTATGTATATATGTGTAATGTTTGTTCTGAGCAAGTCGCTATGGTTGCGAAAAGCTCATAAAATAAATATAAAAAAAATTAAAAAAAAAAAAAAAACCCTCAGAACAATTTCGAAGTTTTATTACTCCGATTGACATCGGCCCATCGAAAATTACTTCAGCTAGTAAACTTTGGAATGTTCACCTTCTATTTACCATGATCTGCAACAGTTTTTGATATATTTTATAGAATATTCGAAGAGCCAAAAACTATTTATGTCTGTTTATAATACTTCCGTTTTTTCTAATACTTCAAACGCCATCAAAATTTCAACAAACGTTTAGATGAATGTGAAACGTCTGAAACAATTTACAACCGAATCAATCGTTTTTGGAAAGCCGGGAATAGACATTAATAATAATTATGATATATTTAAAAAAAATGAAATTTTAAACACCAAAATGCACAGGAAACATACAGTAGCGGAAATTATTCACTCGCCCTTATCACTTACACTCGAAAAACACTATTTCAACCTAATTTTTTTTTTATCATTTTACGTATCTTGATTTAAAGAAAAACACAATTAATGCTAAAAACAATGACGAAAGACAAGAAGCAATAAATAAATCCTGAGCAAAACAGACAAGCAAAAACATTGAAGGTAATAAAACCAACACTCTCAAAGTGGTTTAAGCATAGATTCTCTATCTAAGATCGCCCCATTGAAAATTACAGGAGAACTATTTCCTTAGGGAATTGATTAAGGTTTCAAAGGCCTTCCACCTCCCACGCTATCCCAGCTGTGATATTTCGGAAAATATAGGAAATCCTCAAAAATTAATATATGCCAAAATTTAAATACCTTAGTTTCTTTAGGTGTGAAAGATCTGGATCAATTTTCAACTGAATCCATCGTCTGATTATCCAAACCAAAAAACTATTTTTATGTAATTTTCTCTGCCACTGTTACAGATGTCGCCACCAAAATGGTTCCATTCATTTCCCTACGTTAAATAATTCATAAAAAGTGTACTTGTGTAGGGAGGGAGGAAACGAGCTATAAATATCATTCAGTTGTTTATCTGCTTCCAATATATAACATTGAAAATTACTTCATACGTTTTACGTCAATCATATAAAAAGTTTGCCTGGAAGCCTATAAAAGCCTTGAGCCTTACGGTTGTTTTTTACCGCCAAACCGGTACGCGGTTTTTGCTAGTTAACGATCTTGACCTTTAGTTTCTGACAAAGTATTTTTGCCCAACTTGGATGCCTTACTGAATTACCTGCAGAAATAGCTCTTAAGCAATTTTCCATAGGGAAATTTCAGTTGTAGAAATTCGTCCTAAAACCTCTGAAGTTTAAATATACTTAAGTTTAAATCGGCTATTGTGTTTATTTTAATTTAACTTAAAATTAGAGTAAATAAAACATTCACCCTCTCAGGACTTGTTCATCTTAGCGGGTTTACGTTCTTATACCTTGTATCATTTCGAAAACAGTTTATCGTTGGTCTTAATAATTCTTGAAGAATGTGAACTCATGTAAATAAAATCTCGAAGCAAAAAAAACATCTTAGGCGCCACGACAGGAAACTGACATTATCTTAAGCGGAAATTACTCTATATTTAAGAACGGATTTCCCCGAACGAGATCGCTCTATCAAAAAATCACACTTGAACTGTATTTGCAGGGAATTTAATAAGAATTCAAATAGATACTTAACATTTACAAAAGGTAAACCGGTTTATATCCTAACCGGTTTTGAAATATATAAGAATATAGCCGAAGCTCTCTAGAAACATCTAAATTGTTTCGATTTTTCTAGACAACGGTTATAGATATGGCCTTGGAAGAGGTTTCATTAGATTTATCAAGTCCAATACCAGGAAGCCTAGTAACGCAAAAACGTAGGAGTTACGATTTTTTCGTTCTAATTTCGCCCAAAACAAATGAGCTCCAGTGGATGTGGTCTGCTGGTTAACGAACAGGACCTTTGGAATA
Organism: Gonocerus acuteangulatus; assembly: GCA_946811695.1. NCBI lineage: Eukaryota > Metazoa > Arthropoda > Insecta > Hemiptera > Coreidae > Gonocerus > Gonocerus acuteangulatus. The sequence continues at coordinate 111,210,224 of OX328123.1, read as the reverse complement.
AGCCACAGTATTTTTGTAGCAAATTTTATTAAGCTCGGTCCATTTTTGAGCAAGCTAGAGAGCGAATAGACTCTATGGGTTCTAAAAAGTGAAATTTTCTTGTCGGCAATTCCGGATTTGAACATGAGCTCGTCCTCATAAACAGGTTTCCTCCCTATAGAGGGAGGTAAAAAACCCTGCTGAAGGGAATTAAATGTCCAATTGAATGTTGTACTTGTGTGCATTGTGACGCCTTAAATTTCACGTTCAAGGTGTCATTATAGAAGAGGATTACATTTTTGACAAAATAATAATTCTCCTTTTTATTGCAAGCTCTTGATGTGCCACTGTGACAAGATGGTCATGACGCTCTAAGGTGACGCAACTCCCGTTGGAAATTTCATTTAAAAGTTATGGAATGACAACATATTTTTATGAATATTTCAGTAAGAAACAGTTTATGTTGTTCATTATAATAAATTATATATTTTCATTATCTGCTTGACAATAAATCCTTCACAAAAGTCATTATGTAGTTCCCTCGTTAAATATGATTCTTGTTTAGATAAAACACCAAATAAATATTTATGTCATTAGAACTGTTTTGACCCTTTCAAAGAAATATTTAATCAATCATCTTCAGTTTCGCAATCGTCTACGTTAGAATGACAATTACGCCAGATGAGTTTACTTTATTGAGTAATCGATTTTATCTTTACGACCTCTCTGCACTTAATGTTAACATGGAGGCCCGGTGGCCGTAAGTGTTAAGGCTTGAGCACTTAACACTCCATGCCATGGGTCGTGGGTTCGATTCCCACTTAGGGGTGGTGGCTTTTTAGGGGTATCCTGCTAGAAAAGGGTGTTGACCTATAACACCTACAACCCTTCCTACAAATTCTGAGTTAGTTATAAATGGACGTTAAAATTTAAATAATAAATTAAAGAAATAAGAAAAAACAGAACTCGAAAAACATTGAGAATCATCACAAATACAGATATATTGTATCAACTCATCCTTTATTCTCATCCTATTATAAGTCAAAATCAAAGCCAAAGCCACAAAAATCGCTGGAATTGGAAGTTCTAAAGTTATTATTAAGTTCCGGATGAGGAACAACTCATAGAAGGATTAGGATTAGGATGTTTGTTTATGGGCAATAAACAGCGATATTATTATGCCCACAACTCGTAGAAGGTAGCAATTCTACAGAATATTACAATGACGAAAATGAGGATTATTTTTTTTTTTTTTTTTAATGTTTTTATTGCATTTTTTTGTATTATTATTTTTAGTGCACATACATATTTAAACTATGTTAATTTATTATTAAATTTTATATTATGTAGATATTATATAAGTAATTCATTTTTGTTTTAATATTTTAATTTATTTTTAGTATAAATACATACATAATAATTATAGAATATTGTAATATCTTGTTTTAATATCATAGAATCACCTATTTAATTCATATTAAATACATATAAAAACAAATAACAACTATAAACATCACGATCATTATTATTATCGGCGTAAAGAGATAATAGCAAAGAGCATAATGAAATAATTGCTGTGCCAACTGATTTGAAATCTTTGCTATTCTCTCTGCTTTGCAAGGTGGTCCACTCTGTTTACTTCCCTTTATCCTCGCGTGTTTGTTTGCTTCGCTATGCTCTTTGTTCTTCTTCATTGCACTCTTTATGCTTAATTCTGTAAGCACCCTAAGTTTAACGTGTTTTAATTTTGCTTTTCGGAGGCTTTAAACTCCGCAGAGAGGATTTTTATAAGAAATGATGACACGAATTCGTTAACCATACAATAACCTGTTCAGATTAACCCAGGAGATCAATTAAGCATTCGCGAACGTCGCACAGTGGGGCCAAACTACTTTTCATGTTTCAAAAAAGGCTACAGCCTCCAAATCTTAACCGATTTTTTTTTTTTTTTTTTTTTTTTTAAGCTAGTAAAATTAAGAACCACTTTGTCAGGCCAGATTTTTGTTTTCTGTTTCCCCTGTTTATTATTTATTTATTAAATTTTAACGTCCATTTGTTATTAACTGCGAATTTTAGGACGGGTTATCTATGGGTTACCACCCTTTTCTAGCCAGGATAAGGCTGATGCCTTTTCTTTTTTCTAAAGAGAAGCCACCACCCCTAGTGGGAATCGAACCCACGACCCTTTAGCATAGAGTGTTAAGTGCTCACGCATTAACACACACGGTCACCGGGCCTCCCCCTGTTTATTAAATTACATGTATATAATTCACAAACTTTCACAATCAAACATAAAATAATATTTTAGTTTTCATCTACCATAATATCAGCACTGATATCGTTGAAATAAAACATTTAAACCCTGATTAGACTTGGAACAAATCAAAATTTATTCTCAAATCATTCAAAAATCATAATATTTCAATAATTCTCTTTGTTGAATTATGATAAAATTACGTTTTAATGATGTCAGTTTTTTCCCAAGTCTTTTCAGGGTTTGAATGTTTAATTTCAACGACATCAGTGCTGATATTAAGGTAGATGAAAAATATATTATTATTTGTGTTTGAATATTATTTTGATTGTAAAAGTTTGTGAATTATTTACACGTAATTTAATAAACAGGGGAAACAAAAAACAAAAATTTGGCCTGACAAAGTTGTTCTGAAATTTATTAGCTTTCGTTTTATTTATTTATTTCAATTTTTCTAAAGCCATTTTCAGATGTGATGAAATCTTACACTTGCAAGATGACGTCATACTTGCAGAACTTAAGGGTCAACGTGTCACGCATCTAAGAAGATTTAGAACCAAAATTGCTCAAAGAACACTATTCGTCGCAACTTTTAATGAAGAAATAGCACCACAGAAAATCAAAATAGGTTATTTGGTAGTGGGACTAAGACCATACATACCCAGACCACTGGTATGTTTTAGATGCTGGAGCTATAATCACATAAGCAAGAGTTGTGGCAATGATGAAATATGCAAGACGTGCTCCGAAATAAAACACGACGGCCCATGCAGTAAAGTATCATGCAAGAACTGCAAAGGAGACCATCCAGCATTTGAAAAACAATGCCCTGTTTTCCTGAAAGAATCTCTGATTTTGAAGAAGATGGTTCTGGAGAAGATTTCCTATGGCGAGGCAAAAAAGAGGGTTAGTAAAAACCTAACCCCGACCTATGCTTCTAGAGTTGCAAGACCACAGGAACAGACACAGAATCCAGTGGCTCATAAGCCAATGAATGAAGATCTGGAGCTTATTAGGAACCATTTAGCCTTACTACAAGAACAATTAGCAGTCCTCTCAGCACGACTTATTCCAAAAAGCAAAACTACCGTTGATAGGAAGACCGATCGTGATGAAAACATCCCAGAAGAAGATATGAAAACTCCCCCAATCAAGACGCCTAAGATTCCGAGACCTAAGTCTCCCTTGAATGGAAGCGTCAACGGAGGAAAACAGATTTCTTGTCAAGAAGAAAGGTTAAGTGTTGCTCATAGTGGTGTAAGTCCTACACCATCTGTAAGTGACCTATCTGACCAAAATGGTAAGAAGCGAAAAACAAAGGTAAAGTCGAATCTTACTAATACAGAACAAAAAATGAGCAAAAAAATGACTACTACGAACAAAAAATGATGACTTTCTCTTTAATTTCTTATCAACATATGGGCTTCATTATCTTCAAAATTCAACAGTCTTGTTTAATTCATTTCATATCATTTATTTTAATTTGTCATATTTTCTTTACTTTAATTTCTCTCTTAATATATTTCACTCCATTAACTATTAATATTATGATTATTACCTCTATGAGTTCCGTAAATATGTTGGTAATGTATATTGTTCTTATGATGAAACATCATACAGGTCTGAGTCTGGTTTCGATCTTCGTAGTGGGTATATTCTGTATTAGATTGCCAAAGTACAAACAATTACAAACACATGCCATCATTCCTTTTTCGTGTAACCTAAACGTCTCCTTGCTAACATGTCTTGTGAAAGGCAACAGCAAACGTTTGTTTGTTAAGCAAATCATCGCGAACAGTAGAATATTTATGGGGTCTCTACTACCTAACTTGTGTATAATGAAAGAGAATAAGCAATATCGGTTATTCTTGAATATTTCGTTAAAATAAAATGACGCCCATTACTTCCATGTTATTGCAGTGGAATTTAAATGGAATGCAGAGACATATAGATGACCTGAAACACCTAGTCAGATCGAAACACTACAAAATCCTTGCACTTCAAGAGACTCATACATCACCCGACAAAGACATAGGACTGATAGGGTACACGATGTATAGACATGACTATACTCTTGGAGGAAGAGCTTCTGGCGGTGTCGCATTGCTGGTTAAAGACAGTGTTTATAGCGAAGCAATTAGAATCAGGACCACACTTCAAGCAGTAGCCTGTACAGTGTTCATTCCCTTTAGGGTAACCGTCTGCAATATCTACCTTCCACCAAGCGAAAGGATCGAACCTACAGACTTACAGGACTTACTTACACAACTTCCCCGACCTTTAATATTCCTTGGAGACCTAAACGCACAAAGCACATTTTGGAATTCTGACTACACAAACACAAAAGGACGAATTTTGGAAAATATTATAGAAATAAATGACTTGATCCCACTTAACGACAACTCTCCGACCCACTTATGCCCACGCACGGGTACATTTTCCAATATAGATGTCACAACGTGTTCACCGGACATATTTAGTCGATTCAAATGGAAAGTAAATGAAGACCTCCTTAATAGCGACCACTTTCCAATCGAAATAGACTTGGAGAGCAGCCCTTTGCCGTTTGAGGTATCAGTGAGGTACAATACAAAGAAAGCGAACTGGACGAAATACCAAGACTGTATACGAGACTTACTAAACACATCAGAAATCAACACAATACAGGAGTTCGATGAACTCGTCCACAAAGCTGCTGAATATGCTATACCAAAAACAAATACAGTACAGAAACACATTCCTGTCCCTTGGTGGAATGAGAAATGCAAACAGGCAGTAAAAGAAAAGCGTAATGCTCTTAACAAGTTCAGGCGATATCCATCTACTGAGTTTCTAATAAAGTTTAAAAAAGCCAAAGCTGTATGCAGGCATGTTATAAATGAGAGTAAAAGGCAAAGCTGGATTGACTTCCTAACTACAATGAACAGACATACAGAATCTAGTGTAATATGGAGTAACCTCAATAAAATTCTAAAAAAAAATTATCGAACACCTGTATGTGGTCTTAAAATACACGACTCAGTACTAACTGACTACAAAGACATAGCAAATGTACTGGCCAAACATTACAGTGACATATCGAAATCTCCTGACAATATTAATCCAGTACCCTACCCATATATCAATTTACCTTTACGGACTATACCACAAGGACATAATAAGCTAGACGAACCATTTACATTCGACGAACTACATTACGCACTATCATCTACTAAAGACAGCTCACCAGGACCTGATTGCATTACATATTCCATGATCAAACATCTCCCCAGCGTTTGCCTTTCTCAACTTCTACGGATAATTAACTCGGTATATGACACCGGAAACTTTCCTGAATCTTGGACTAATAGCATAGTGATTCCTATACTGAAACCAAATAAACATAAATCTGATGTAGCAAGTTACCGACCAGTCTCTCTCACCAGCTGTGTCTGCAAATTAGCTGAAAAAATGCTGAACAAAAGGCTAGTGTGGCTACTGGAATATGAAAACCGACTTTCACCATTTCAATGTGGCTTCAGGCAGAGACACTCAACGTTAGACCACATAGTCCGATTTGAATCGTCTATTATAGATGCCTTCCTCGTCAAAAAATCCACACTAGCTGTGTCGTTTGATATAAATAAAGCATTTGACACGGTCTGGCAGGGGACGATTGTTTCTAGGCTTACTGAATGGGGTGTTGGACAAAAATCTATTAATTTTATAATAGGTTTTCTTTCTAACAGAACATTCAGAGTTAGGAATGGTAACTGCTTTTCAGATGTCTTTAAACAAGAAACTGGAGTCCCTCAAGGGGGCGTGCTAAGTACAACGCTGTTTTTGATTGCAATGGACACTGTTCGAGATTTCATCCCACCAAACGTACAGTACTGCCTATACGTCGATGACCTACTAATATTCTATTCATCAGTGAGCATACATGAAGCTCAAACCAAAATACAGGAAACAATACACTCACTGGAACATTGGACAGAAACTACAGGACTTACATTTTCCTCACATAAGACTAAATCAATCCTCTTTACCAAGAAAAGACAAAACACGAACTATCAACTACTTCTTAACAATACACCAGTTTCACAATCCAACATCATAAAATTCCTAGGACTCCACTTCGACAGACGACTCTCATGGGTGCCCCATCTCAAGGAACTTGTTAAAAGATGTAAAAAATCATTGCATCTTTTGAGAATTCTAAGTAATACAAAATGGGGCGCTGACAGGAAAGTAATGCTAACTGTCTATCGGAGTTTCACCAGGTCACTACTGGACTATGGATGTGTAGCATACTCGTCTGCCAAGCCCAGTACACTGAACATACTCAATCCCATACATAATACAGGACTTCGGTTGGCACTAGGTGCGTTCAGGTCAAGTCCTGTAAATAGCTTGCATGCTGAAGCAAATGAAGCTCCACTGACTATCAGGAGAGCAATATTATCAATGGAGTACTTTCATAAAGTCCAAGGCTTGTCATGTGTTCGTAATCTTGGAGAAGCAACTAATACAGAATTGTACGAACACAGAAGAAAACATGCTCGGCCCTTTTCCATGAGAATTAATGAAATAAAAGAGTTGTTCGGATGTTTACACTTGGACAGTAAACCTGACAGACTGATATCAATACCACCTTGGACTATACAAAACTTTGACATTAACTTAACATTCACAACTCACAAAAAAACAGATCCATCAGCGACTCTCTTCTACAGTAATTACTTCAAACAAATTCTAACAAAACACGCAGGCTCTCTCAACATATACACAGATGGATCAAAAACAGAAAATGGCGTAGGAGCTGCAGTGGTTATTGAAGGCAACTCATTTTCTCAAAAACTGCCTCCAACCTGTAGCATATATGAAGCTGAATTGCATGCCATACTCCTTGCTATAAAGAATATTCCATCGACACTACATTCACACGTAATCTTATTCACAGACTCTCTGAGTTCACTCCAGTCACTACAAAACATGTACCCGTTACACCCTACTTGCTCTGAAATCAAAGAACACATTCATTACTTACACTCACTTGGAAAACATATATCTTTATGGTGGCTGCCAGGACATGAAAACCTTGGACTGAGTACGACTGCTGACTTACAAGCCAAACTTGCTACTGAGAAAGACACCTACCCACACTACGAACTGTGCATCAAAGATGTTACTAGAACGCATCGAAATACCATACAAGAAAAATTGCAACTAGAATGGATTAATCTGACGGACAACAAACTAAGACAAATCAAACATACATTTACTGACTGGCCAAGCGCATACAGAAATTCCCGGCGAGAGGAAATAGTTCTTGCAAGACTGCGAATAGGCCACACACGCATTACTCACGAATACCTGATGACTAATACTGATAGACCCACATGTCAGATCTGCAATACAGAACTAACAGTCAAACATATACTAACAGACTGCCAGCTTATAGCGAACTTAGACATACCTCGGGACATTACTGACCTACTTACTGACAGCAGTCACCATATTGACAACATTATAACACACTTGAAAAATATTAACATATACGACAAAATATGAAAACATTCACAACGTACAGAATTTTAGATTAGTTTATTTAATGTTTAATTTATTTCTTGGGTTTTTTATAGATTCTTTGTTTTCTTTAATTTTATTTATTTTTTTACCTATTTTTTATGTTAATATATTTTACTTAGATAGGTGATTTACTAACTTGGTGTTGGAAATATCACTATGAGCAGCACTTAGGTGCAAAAGGACCATTCGATGCAACTCACTAATGATGTGAAGTATCGTAAAAATAAAATAATAATAATAATAATATTTATTTATTTAAATTTTAACGTCCATTTATTAGCTTTCATTTAAAAAAAAAATCGGTTAAGATTTGGAGGCTGTAGCCTTTTTTGAAACACGAAAAGTAGTTTGGCCTCATTGTGCTGCGGCAGGATATTCTCCCTGGATTCTCCTTTCTGTTTCACCATTTTCAAAGCATTTTAATGATCAAACACTTAGAGTGAATCACTATCAAAATCTATTAGTTATATCTCGTTTAAGACTAGGGAACGCTTTGAGAGTTTAGAAAGGGGAGATAGTGTTTAATATTTATCAATACTTGGCCAAATCTAAGGCTGAAAACGTTCTAAATTTCATAATGATAAGGTTATGACTAAGAGAATTTTTACCGCCAATTTTCTAAAGGGAATATAGGCGACGCTTTTTCCCCTCCATCTATGAGTGTAAATAGAAAATAATTAAACACTATCTCCCTTGTCTAGTCCTAAAAGAGAGGTAATCACTTTTTATTGTTTCACGTAGCTTGTTGTTCATTGAAATAGTAATGCAAATGGCGGACCCGTAGGGAATAATTCCCGCAGAAGTTCGCGCATGCGGGATTTGAAATATTCTATCTAATTGAACGAGCTATAATTTGTCCTTTATGGAGGTAATTTGTATATTGATTGGAAGAAACGCGCTAAAGGCGTTTAGTCCCTTAATGATTATTAGTGAAACATGGGAGGATCTTGATACTTCATGACAGTTACTACACTGTGGCGAATCAGAATCAAGGACACCGTGTTTGTTTTGTTGTTGTATTTTTCTAAATATTTTTTAAAAATTGTAAATGAACACTTGAAGAACTATTTACTATATACTACCATATGGTTTTGAAATCCATAGTTTAGGGTAATGTAGTTTCATATAGGAGGTCATTGTCATCACTTTGTACTCGAGAAAGGTTCCTGTGAGAATGTTATATATAGTATTATCTCTGACATTTCAAGGACATTCCAAGTAGTGCCAAGATCTGAAGGTTCGTAGCCCGCCTTATCTACTGTATACAGAGGAGGAATATAAATCAATGATTGGATCCAGTGTGATCTTAGAAATATGTACATGCTGTGCTTTAACCACAACACTAAATATATAACTAAAATATTCATAATTCCACTTCTTTCCTTCTGTTATGCCTCTCTGGTATATTCAGAATTTGTAAATCTCTATTTAATTTTTTTTTTTTTGTATTCTGTTTTCCTATTCCATTCGTTATTCTACGATGCCAATTATGAGATTTAATTAAGTTTTGTAATTTATTTCGGCATACTTTCTCTTCTTCTGAGTTATTAGTTCGAGTTATTATAGTAATATTTGCTTCTGTGGGAAGGATCTCCTAAAACAGCAATTCCTTTATTTATTTGTTTATTTTTTGCTGAAATGTTTCTAATTCCTGCTATAATCGACAAAATAGTCATTCTGTCGTAATTTCGTAGGGAAAATAGCAACCTCCATGAGCATCCAGACAAAAAATATAATTTTCTTAGGAAAATAATATACTATGAAGCGCGTCATCAGATGACTTTTTTTCTTTTTTTTTTTTTTTACGGCGCATCTACATCTAGGCCATTAGCGCCGACATCCAGAGTGCAGTGACGAATTTTCTCAGTGAGCCCTGAGATGAGAAAATTCCTGCCACCAGTGAAATCGAACCCACCATCTCCCGCTTATGAATCCAAAGCGCTAGCCACTAGACCACGGGAGACCCCATCAGATGATGTTATCCCTAAATATTATTTATTTATTTAATTTTAGCGTCCATTATAATTAACTAAGAATTTTAGGACGGGTTCTCTATAGATTACTACCCTTTTCTAGCCAGGATAGGGTTGATGCCTTTTCTTTTCTCTAAAGAAAAGCCACCACCCCGAGTGGGAATCAAACCCATAACCCTTGGCACAGAGTGTTAAGTGCTCACGCGTTAAGACTAACGGCCACCGGGCCTCCCCTAAATATTTTGAACTCTTAGGGAAAATGGCTGACTTAATAAATTCTCCAAAAAGTACAGCCTCTTTCTTCTAACTCTTTGGAGAATCTCTATGGATGACCTTGATAAGAGAGTATTGCAACTAAGTTTACTTAGCCCTGAACCTATAAAAGTCCTGACGTAGCCCCTCCGCCTCATATTGCGTCCTGCTTTCTAAGAGTAAACATCGAAGCCAGCGTTCCAGTGGGCCATAAGCCACATCACGCAAGGAGCATTCAGGTACATCTCACCGACCATCCACCTCCTCTTTATATAAATTCGCAGAATTTAGCAACCTCCCATTTTTAGATTCTCTCTCTCCATAGAAGGAAAACTCAGCTTTTGAATCAACCTTATGTCGCAACTCCGAAGTGCCGACTCGAAATGATTACGTTTCAGATAGATCAAGCAACCAAAAAACTAACAAGGGGAGCATACAGCGATGGGGTCACCTATCTGGACCATTTTTTTTCTGGTGATTCTACATAGGAAAATCGTCGACACGTGTCCGAGCGTTCCGTCCAATACGCCTTAGGAGCCGAGAAATAAAATAAAACAGTTTGAAAATGCTTTATTTTTTATATCGAGTTTAGAAAATGATATCGACATGATTCCTTTACCAATTCATTTGTTACATAGAGTAGATTAAAGAAAAAATATAATCGTTAAACAATAATTTATATTTCGTCAAATAAATTCAAAAATATGCTTACGTTTTCAAGTAAACTAGTATTATAATTTTTTTTTTTTTTACACGACAAATAACAGCAGATTTAAAATCAGCACCCCAAGAAACCCTAATGTGGTGAATATCATTGAAAACAAAAAATTATGATTTTTCCCAGTCTGGAAGAGACTAAAAATTTGTAAGCAAAAAAGTAATGTGACGTTTTGAAATTCAATATCTCCCCTTGAGATAATCCGATTTTTACGTCATTGAAATCTTTCAAAAGAAGAAAAACTCCTTTTTCTAACCATATAAAATACTATTGTATTATCTTAAAATGTACTTGAAAAAAATGGGTCTCAAAATAAAAGTAAACTTTTTTAATTATTGTTCAACTGACCCTTTTTTTTTAAATTCGTACGGTGGAACTGTGTGGTGAAGTTTTTATTATTTGACCTTCCGCCTAGCACGAAAATGTAAACTTTTTTGCTTATAACGTCAATCCCAGAACCCGTAGAAACACCCCGATTAGAAGGTAATGTGTCTGATTAGGGCCTTTTTTGTAATATTTTCAAAATTTGAATTTAGGGGTTTTTCAATGTGCTAAAAACAAATCTGACGTCCGTTTTTAAATCAATTTTTTTCTTATAATGGATAACTTTTTAAATGTAGGTATACGGAATATTTTGTCAGAATAATGACTTCTATAGAGTCGAGTATGTAAAACAATTTTTTATTTAAAAACGTAAAAATGGGGGGGGGGGGGGGGTGGAATAAGCTTGAAAAATCGTAACTCTTAGGTTTTTGCGTTACAAGGCTTCCAGGTATTGGTGGTGCGAAATCTAATGAAACAACTTCCCTAGGGCATATTTATAACCGTTGTCGAGGAAAATGGAAACAGATTAGATGTTTCTGGCGGTTTTCAGGCATAACACTGGAGCCGTGACGGCACACCCCTAGTATATTGTATACGTGTATATAAAATTATTCAATACAAATTGAAGCATACAGATTTTACAAATCATGCAACTGAACCAAAAATGGCAATTTATTCAGTTATAAATAAAATTGTATAAGTTCATTTTGCCGTTTTGGTAAGAACATTTCGTGTATAAAAAAAAAAAAAAAAAAAAAAAAAAAAAAAAAAAAAAAAAAAAAAAAAAAAACATTTACCCTGGTTTAGTAGGTGATAAAGGGCTTACAACTCGCGATTTTACAATCAAACCCGGGACCCGGTGGTCCCAACCCTTCCCGAAATTATTTCCTAAATACGGCCCTGGTATATACATTTTTAAACCACCGTTATTTTGGTGATTCATGTGCTTGCGCCATGAAGTCAACGTCATGAGCTAAATGAAACTAAAACGGAAATGTTGTTTCCTAGCTATATCTGGATCCGATTTCGAGTAGAATGTTGTTAGTCGTATTAGTAAACTTGGTCAAGTGTAATGAGCACTGCTCCCAAAATAATTCTGCTCCAAATTATCTGCAGTTGACGATTCGATCTTCTGTTTAACAAACTAGGTAATGCCATTTGATCACTCATACATATCTAAAGGTTATCCGGAGAAACGTAAGTCTGCATATGTCTGTCTATTTCGAAACTGTCTATTTCTGAATATGAAATGGAGGTGACCTTTTTAGTGTGATTCCTCCTCTCTCATTACTGCAATTGTTTTGGAGAAAATTATTGCTCTCTCTTAACTACAATGGATTACAATTTTTTTGTTGAAGGAATGAGAATATGTTACTTCGTGTTTCATTTTTATAAATAAAAATAATTGCCAATACCGTATTGTTGCCTACTCCAAAGTCGATCAGACATAGATCATTTCTCTTCATGGTTCTTTCATTACCGTGGAATCCTTGCGCTCACTCTTGATGGCATTGAATATCTTGCCGGATTTATATATTATTTGGTTTGGGGCTTTAGGTGGTCCTTATACTCGAATGTGGAATATCTTTTCCATAATTATTTTGAGTATTTCAACAACAATCCGCTCAAATATATCCTAAAATTTGGCAATAATTCCTTTAGAAGTTCCATAATATAACATAACATGATAACCTTCAGCTCTATATTTTATTTGATGAACTAAATACATCTGGGGAAATTTTGAAGTCAGTCCATGAGATATCTTTGAGAAGACATACTTGACCTTTGAGATTGCCAAGACGGGGATTTTCGGGGTTTCTTTATGATAGTTAATAAAATAATATTTTTTTAAAAAATAAATAAGAATGAGTTATTATTGCCAACGTTTCGGCCTAAATTTGAAACCTTCCTCAGGTCTCTGAGGAAAGGAATAACTGATCCGTATATAACATTCTCCTACATCACAGTCATGTATGTAGTTCTATTAATTATAATGAGCAAACCCCAACAATCTCCACTTTGATAAGATATTAACCTTTTGGACAAGAATGGAATATTTCTTGATAGAGGTGAAAAAAATTGTCCTAAATTTCGACAGATGCTTTATTTTACGCATAACCCATTTTCAATGCCCTCATCTCATGAACAACAATTTATATATAGGAAACATTTAAAATAACAACACAAATTTAAAAAAATAAAAAACAAACTTAAAAACGTATTTTTTTTTAATAAAAGCAACTTTTTGTTATTATATTTATAAGTCTATTCATAAAAACACTAAAACACTAGTGACAACAATAAATAATAAATACACACACTCTACGCACCCACGCATACTCACACAATCATGCAAAGTTGAATAATTCCAAAATATCAAACCCAAGACTAGAAATGAAAAGACAGAGAGTAATGCTTATTAGCCAACACCATAGATGAATCGATCCATGCAAAAACAGCTTCAGTCCATAATCAGTAGTTTTGAGAAAACGAGAAAAAACTGTCTACACCCTTTTGAGAAAAACTCTCTACACCCTTCATTTGTTTTATTATCGTGCTATTTTTTTTTATTTTTTTTTTTGTCTGAGTACACCATAGAGAACTGCACGGATACGTAAAAACTAATCGGATAAATAATCGCCGAGTATAAAACGGACGATGCGAGTACATACTCGGCATCGTTTGGGCTTGGCATCGCCGAGTATAAACTGGACGATGCGAGTACATACTCGGCATCGTCTCGAATTGGCATCGCCGATTACTTTTCATTACGATTACGAGTAATACTCGTGAGTACTGCATCGTAAATAATTCTCGACATGTCGATACAGGAGACAAGATAAGCAACAAAAGTCCGACTCGCAGAAACTGCGTCATCTTAGCGCGGTTCCGTTCTTATCCCTCGTCCCATTAGCAAAGGAATATTAGCAGTTATTGGTGGCGTTTGATCTTTCTTGATAAATATAAAATAAAATCTCGAAAAGAAAAGAGATTTAAGGCGCCACAGCAGGAAACAGACAGTATCATGGTAACTTTCCCCACCTTCTCAACGATCGCTCTTGGAAACATTATAACAACGTTTCACATTTTCTTACCTTGTTTTATTCAAATGCAATAATTTTAATGCTAAAGGAAATTAAAATAAGCAACAACCAGTTAAAAGGTTAGGTAAACAGATAAAAAAAAAAAAAAAAAAAAAAAAAAAAAAAAAAAAAAAACGCTCAGAAGAACCTTTTTTGTAGAGAATTTAGTAAGTTCCACTTACCACGATTTCGTACCGTTTTAGAAAATATACGAAGATCCAAAAGCTTTTCATGCCTATTAATGAAATATTTTGTTTCTAGTACTTCCTTAACACCAAACGGAACCAAAATTAACCTATCATAAATTATAGGAATATCAAACGCCTGGAACAAGTTTCAACTAAATTAATCGTTTTTGAATACCAAAACTGAAAATTAGTTGGGAAAAGTAGGTGTTTCATTGTTCTCGAAAACGGTTACAGATATCACTTTAAAAATGGTTTTATTCGTATTTCTACGTTAATAAACCATATGCTTGCATGAGTATTCAAAACGTTAGCGTTACGATTTTTTTGCACGCGAATTTCACTCAAAAAAGCATCCGCGGTGGACGGATTCTGCTGGCTTACGAACTTGACCTTTCAAATTAGTCGACAGTCTGAATATATATATATATATATATATATATATATATATATATATTTGAACCACCGTTATATTCATGATCTACGGGATCTGAAACATGAAATTTTCGTGTGGGTACGTCCGGATTGTGCCATGAGATCAATCTTATAAGCGGGATTCCTATGGAGGGAGGGAGGAACCGCGCTAAAGTTAATTGGGCGGATAAATCAAGGGATGCGGATTAAAGAGCGTCGAGTTATTGTAATCAGCAGTGTTCAGCAGTAGCACGAACTTAATCGCTTATTTTTGTTCTTAAGTTCCATATTTATTTTTTCGTTACAAATATGGAACTTAAGGACAAAAATAAGACTGGTATGTACACCTGAAAAGAAGTATGTGGTTAAGTTATGTATGGTCCTGTTTAAAAAAAAATCGTAATTAAAAGTGATGGTGCGGAAGACGTGCTACCATTTGTAATGTGTGGTAATTGTAAACATATTTTATATACGGTGCTAGTCCATCTATTTTAAGGAAACATAATATGTTTTTAAAACAACAGCGTTTCCACATATTATGTGGATTAGAGTAGAGCTGGAAAACTCTACATCTGGAAACGCTGATATTAGAAACAGAAAAAACCGCGCGTGAATGTGAGTGCCAAAATAAAAAAAAAAAAAAAAAAAAAAAAAAAAAAAAAAACGTTACCAAGAACGTGTTTTTACATTCAGCAGGACAGGATTAACGGTTATTTCTGCCTTTATTTATGTTTTTTTTTCTTTTATCACCTTAAAAAAATGTTTATTTCTTATATTACCTTTATTAATTATTCTTCTTGATTTTACTATAGACTGTCTTACATTGTTTTTGTTTACGTTGCAATTGTTTAGTCATTCTAGTTTCGTTCGTTGCAAGGAATAAAGTGGACTTTGTTTTGAATTTCTCTAATCTCTTCAGAATAAGCAAATTTGTCGTTTCGCAATTCCATCGCCAATTATCAATATTGAACATCAGAATGATTTGCTCTTCATTACACATGGCGATACGAACCAGTATCAAACATAGTTATTCACGGCGATGCCGATGCTAAACCTTCAATACTCGACGATGCCGATGCCAAACCTTACTATACTCGGCGATGCCGATGCCAAATATTATTTTACTCGGCGATGCCGATGCGACACGATGCGATGCTAGTGTTCGTAATGAGTCCGAGTACATATAAAGTAATCGAGTTACTCGCCTCACGAGTATACGTACTCGTAATTACGCGATGCCATACTTACTCGTGCAGTTCTCTAGACTGACACAAATTTTTTATGAATCATTGGTTATTACTAACAAATGCATTATATTATTAAAATATAATAATAGTGCTTGGACTGAAGCTCTCCTTGCATGGAACAGCCTGAGGAGTACCTCCATGCAAAATATAAGGTCTAATATAATGTAAAACGTAGGATATATTGAGTAAGAGTTTATTAGATTTGCATGATATAAAGTTCATACAATGAGTAATGTAATGCTTAATCGTCTTGAACTTCTTCATCTCTGTTTATAGTTGTTGGCCAACCCAATATTTCATACGTAAAAATTCTTGCGCTCTATTACACCTAAAATAATCTATTTTTTATTAACTAAGTGATCTTATTTAATTTATTTTTAAGGTTTTTATGACATATTTTTACCATCAAATGAAAATTTCGGGACGGGCTGCAGACTTCCCTTATATACGCCCATGTCTTCTTAATGTCTTAAATTATTTTCTGCTTGATGGGGACCTTCCCTCCTGGGTAGGCAGGATTGGGAGGGAACACTGGAGCCTCAAGACCTTGGCGTACATGAAAGGTATGTGGTACAATGCCGATAATGAATTTATTTGTGCGACATGTGTTTCTACGGCAAATATGTATTGGAACAAAGTCCTCTTAACATAGATATGTGTAGTGATTGTCAGGGGCAACCAATCCATCACTCATATTTGGAAAAAAATGGACTAAAGCTCTTTTTGCATGGATCGATTCAGACATGGAAAGGATCTTAGGGGTGCTTCACTGGAAGTTAGGCATCTATCCTTTCTATATCCATGGCCAACACTGCAAAGGTCCTAATTCAGCCTAGTCTAGTTCTTAGATTGCTTCTGGAAATCAGCGATGGACTGGAGGGAATAATATTTGTTCCGTGCAATCATAAATTCCAACTTCATTGAAACTTGAGCAGCTGTATTTCTATCAAATGTGGTGGAGCAAGACGAAATCCTGACTTAACTTAAAAAGCCTATTTCATTAAATAATGACATGCTTTATTTAATTCCAGGTTACAATGGAAGGCGATAAAGGAATCCCCAGCTGGTACGAAGGCCGATCCATACTGATAACAGGAGGTACTGGTTTCATGGGGAAAGTACTCCTGGAGAAGCTGCTGAGATCCTGCCCTAAAGTACAAGCTGTCTATCTACTTGTCAGGCCGAAGATGGGGCAACAAGTTGCTGACAGGCTGCGGTCGCTTCTTAATCTATCTGTGAGTTATATAGAATACTAGCTGTTACCCGGCGTGCCATGCTTCACCAGTGTGGATTTGTTAAGAAAGAAACATACAGACAGACATAGCCTATCAAGATCTACCTGTGTACCAAGTTAGTCAAAATCGGTCAAACGGTGTGAATTTGTATAAGGAACAAACATACAGACAGACAGCTGGTATACGTTTTTGACCTAGCCTATGAAGTGTAATACTGCCATAGTCTAGACCACCTATACTGAACCTGCGGCCCGCAGGCGGCTCATCTGGTGTTCCTTTATTTTAAACTAGAGGTTCTTAAACGTCTGTAGTCCGGGGACCCCCTCCTGAAATAAACTCTTTTTTTTTGCAGAACCCCTCTCAAATTTATAATTAGTTCTTTTATTTAATTTCTGGCTCACAATCACATCGATGTAATAAGTATGTGTAAAAATGTATCGCTGGATATTTTAATATATAATATTGCACAATTACGTATATTTTTTGAAAATTTTGAAATGAATATTTTTATTTGAAACATAACTGATTCGCTCGCGGACCCCAGTTTAAGAAACACTGGTTTTAACCATTTTGAATTGCGCAACCAGTAGAACAATTGAGAGCATCCTGATTAAATTCATTTGTTAATTTGCCGTAATGACAATAAAGAACTGTTAAATATTAATATAAATATCCAATTTTATTTTTTCAACACCTAAATAACTTGAATCGAACAACTGCTTGTCACCACGGAAACTGCAAAGTGTTTGAAACTTCAGAAAATTACAAAAAACGTTAAAATATAAGCGATGAATCCGTTCATAGTTGTTTAATTAAATTTGTAACATTTGCGGAAACCTAAGAAATCATTACATTTTTTTTAACACGTTTTTGGACCTTTATGGAAAGAAGGTACCAGGAAGTACAGTCTAGAGTAGTCGTGAGTGGCATGGGCGAATATAAGGGGGCGACAGGGCTGTCCCCCCCCCGAAATTTTAATGGTAAATTTTTTTTTTGATTTAATGGTAAAAATGTGTCATAAAACCCTTAAAAATGAATTAAATATGATCACTTAGTTAAAACAAAATATTTTGTTTTAGGCGGAATAGCGTTTTAGCAGGCTAAAACTATTCTAAGCTCTAAATTTTTAGTATTCCATACCTCGGAAATGGTCCCAGCCCCCCCCCCCCGAAATTATTTCCTACATACGCCCAAGGTGAGTGGGCGCTGAGGCTATCTGAGGTGGCGATTGAAACTTCAAGAAATATTGGAGGGCTCTAAAAAATAATATAATTTTTCAATAGGACGTGATGAGTCTACGTTGCCTAGATAGGAACAAACTTGGCACTAGGTGAATTCAGCCACTTTCCAAATCTCCTAAATGTAGAAAAAAATGAAGAGTACGTATTTCATACATTTTGAAGCTCAGAAATCGGAGTTGAAGTGGCGATTGTAGGCATTTTGAAAATGGATAAACTTAATTACCTTTTAGATCCATTTTCCTATGAAATTTCAGCGACATCTTCAAATTTAGAGGAAAAATTTATTGAATCGAGGATTTACAAAGAGCTGAAATTCAAGATTAAGCGATTTTGGCTGTTGACACAAATACCCCAACTGTATCCTGGCGCATGGAACAAAACTTTCTAGTTGCATTTCCGTTCACTTATTTGGTGGAAAGAAGGTTCATTGCAATAAAGAATCTAGTAACCAAAAAAAAACATATCGGTCGCGGATAACTAAACATGGAAATTCTAGAATGTTAACAAAAATGATCCAATTTGTAATAATTAGTTAAATAATGTGTTCTTAAATATCACCGTGTTAATTGTATGAATAAACACAATAATTCAACAGTTATTAATTATTTCACTAGATATTTCTTAAAATTTAAACTTTTCCTAAAGGTTGTGGTACACAAAAAAAAAGAAACACTGGTCTAGAGCGATAATACTGATTTTCTCTAGAACCGTAATATTGTCCTTATATAATTGTTTAACACATGGTCCCCATCTGTTTGGGAGAGGAAGCCTTCCATGTTCACGGTGCGGAGATCTTATTGATGCAAGACACATCATTGTGGACTGCACTTTGTAACGGGAAGCCAAGCAAGGACACCAATTCAATAAACTTAGTGACTTGTGTAGAAGTGAACTAGCTCTGAAAAGGCTAATAGAATATTTAAAGAATATTAAAACTAATTGCATGATATTTATTTATTTAATGAGAGTTTAAAGAGTATATTTATTGAGAGTGTATATACATAATGTATGCAAGAATTTATTGAGTAATAGACCTTGAAAAATATTATTGTTATAAAATATTATTGTGTGAATATTTTGGATGAGTGAATACAAGTAAACAATAGTGTATATCATATTTACACTATTTACATATTATGTAAGTAGATTATTTATTTTAGTAATATGTAGTTTAGTTTTAGTTTTAAATTAAACGGTTTTTCTGGTATTTGTTAAAAAAGAAGAATAAATGTCAATAGTAATTATAATATTAGTACTGAAGAGTATTCTAAGTAATTCTTTTACTGACTTTAAGGACTGATATTAGTACTGAAGAGTATTCTAAGTAATTCTTTTACTGACTTTAAGGACTGATATTAGTACTGAAGAGTATTCTAAGTAATTCTTTTACTGACTTTAAGGACTGATATTTTCTCAAATCGTTGCATCTCTAAACAAAAAGCGAACGGTGCTAACAACTTTTGACGTCTGGACACCTATAATAAAATGACATAAATTATTTGGAAGCATAATACTGCCTGCTCTAGAAAAATACTTCAAATTGTTTATTTTTAATAATATAATATTTATGTTATCTAAATATGGCGGCTGTCTTGTGAACCAATGGCATAGTTTCCGAGTGTGTCCGAAATATAATTGGCTGACCTTTGGAGCTTTCTGACGGCTCTGATCTTGTTATTGTGAGGACTATGTGTAGGTTGCACCTCTATTCCTTAATACCTGTGGATATAAAGAAGATTTATATTTTCGGGTTGCTCCTTCCATGCAGCCGTATTTATTCAATTTAACTAGCTAAACATCCGGTTTTATCTTGAAGGTAGTGGATTTGGTGTCCCATTTTCCAATTTTACTTATATACCTGTTCCTTTCCGGTAAATTCTAGCCTCGCAGGTATACTGTTTTATAGCCCGTTGAGTCAGTTGGAATTGTGAGGGAAATATTCCCGACGGTTCCGCCATTTGCATTTTTTATTATCAGGCTGTACCGTATGAAATGTCAGTTTTGTTTACTTTGCGATTTAATCCTTTCCCTTTTTTATTTCATTATTTACAAACATCATTGTTATTCATATAGAATTAAAGCTCTTTTATTCCTATTATTTAATCAGTAACTTGCATACTGTGTTGTGAGAACGATCCTCTGAGAAAAAAATAAAACTTAAATTATGACTTCAACAGAAATCCGTATTATTTTTCGTTATGTATTTAAGCTCGGTCATAGCGCTGCTGAGGCGTGTATGAAGATTAACACGGCGTTCGGGGAGGGACGGTGAATGAACGAACTGTTTACAGGTGGTTTCCAGGTTTCGAAGTGGACATTTTGACCGTGACAACGAGGAGCGAGGAAGGCCAGAAACCAAGCTTGACAATGACTACCTGAAAGAAAGGATTGAAACTTGTCCCTCAAAAAGCACTAGGGAATATGCCAAAGAACTCGGAGTAGGAGCCACGACAGTTTCAAGGAAATCGGCAAGTCCAAAACTGACATTTCATACGGTACAGCCTGATACAATGAACAAAACACTACTTTCAACTAAATAAAAACTGATTATGTCTCGTTTAGGACCATGACAGGTCAGGCAACATTAATCAATACTCAGCCAAAGCTAAGGCTAAAAACAATTTAAGCTAAAGCCTGTTCAAATAGATTGGAGTAGATTTTAGTTGGAGGGAAAAGAGCGTGGCCTATATTTCCTCTGCAAAACATTGGCGATAAAAATTCTCTCTGTTATAACCTTATCACTTGCAGGTTAAAAACGTGTTTAGTCTTAGCTTTGACTAAGTATTTGTAAATATTAGACATTATTTCCTTGTCTGACCTCTCAAAGCCTTCCTGTCTTAAATGAGAAATAATCAGTTTTTATAATGTTTCACGTATTATGTTGTTCCTTGTAATGGGAGTTTGCAAATGGTGGAACAGTCGGGAACATTTCCCTCAAAATTTCGCGCATGCGGAGTTGAACTTTTCCGTCTATCTGAACAGGCTATAGTCCAGGTCCAAAACCAGCTCTTTTTCTTGTTTCACATAGTTTATGACTTACCATATTCTCCTTATGAGTACTAATAGAGATATAATAAATGGAAACATCTCTACCAGGTGATCCATTTTTAGATGTTTCAACGCTGTCTAGAAACATAATATCGCCATTGCCTAGTGCAGAGATGGGCAAAATTTTATTTATAAATAAAAATACGAATTTATTCGTACTTCATATATTTGTGAATACGAATATAAATAAATTCGTACTTCATATATTTGTGAATACGAATATAAATAAATTCGTACTTCATATATTTGTGAATATGAATACGAATATAAATAAATTCGTATTCATAAGTGTGAATACGAATTTATTTTTATTCACATATATTAAATATAAAAATACAAATAAAATTTTATTCGCAAATTTTTCTGCGAATAAAAATAAATTTACAGAAAAAATTGTAAATAATCACAAAAAATGTGAATATTTACAAAAAAATTAAGTGATTACAAAAAAAATCACATTAAAATATACGAATACAAATTTATTCACATTATAATTTGTGAATAAAAATTTATTCACAATAAAATTCGCAAATAAATCATGAATTTATTCGTATTAAGATGATATTACGAAAGTATAAAAAAAAAAAAAAAAAAAAAAAAAAAAAAAAAAAAAAAAAAAAAAAAAAAAAAAAAAAAAAAAAAAACACCTTCAATAACTTTCGTAATATCATCTTAATACGAATAAATTCAATAAATTCATAATTTATTTGCGAATTTTATTGTGAATAAATTTTTATTCACAAATTATAATGTGAATAAATTTGTATTCGTATATTTTAATGTGATTTTTTTTAATCACTTAATTTTTTGTAAATATTCACATTTTTTGTGATTATTTACAATTTTTTCTGTGAATTTATTTTTATTCGCAGAAAGATTTGCGAATAAAATTTTATTTGCATTTTTTATATTTAATATATGTGAATAAAAATAAATTCGTATTCACACTTATGAATACGAATTTATTTATATTCGTATTCACAAATATATGAAGTACGAATAAATTCGTATTTTTATTTATAAATAAAATGTTGCCCATTTCTGGCCTAGTGTAAAGTAGGATGTATATTTATTTAGGCAAGAACTCCAAGGTTATTAAGGCATAGAATCTATTTATGTCTATTTCATATTTGAGTTTGTTCTCCGTATATGTTATTCAATAGGTCCACATACTTAACTCAACACAATGAACTTGTGAAGTCCATTTACGCTTGCAAATAGAGTTTATCTTTTTTATTTATTCTTCTTACTTATTTGTTTTCTTATTATTTTTTTATGAGGTTTATTTATTAATGATCATTTAGAGCATTTTATACATGTCGCAGATTTTTAGGAGTTAGATTTTTTTGTCTAATGATTGCTGACTATGATTATGAGCCTCTGCTATATTACGAGGTATATTTAGGTTCCTGAACATTGTTTCACAATTCGAGCATTCCTCTATTATATGATACATTGTCAAAACTTCAGAACATAGTTCACTTGAGGTGGAGGTTCTCTTTTAATGAGATAGCTATGTGACTGTGGCCTATTCGAAGTCGTGTTGTTACCACTTCCTTCCTTCGACTTCCCCTATCGGCATTCTTCCATAACTTTATTGAGGCTTTGAATCCTTTGAGCTTTGTTTGAGGATGCTCATGCCAGTCGTTTCTGAACCCCCCATTCTATTCAATCATGTCTTCATTTCGAATTCTTGATAGACGTGCAACAATGGATTGTCCCATGTTTCAATTCCTGCTTCCATCGGTTGCTTCTTTCCCCGCTATTCCCGTGTCTCTAGACGAATGTCGTTCTCACCATCAAGAAGCATAATAATATTTCTTTCATCGACAGACCATATGATTTCTCTCCCCCAGATTTTCGACGAAGTCCGTAAGATGCCTGGCCAGTTGCATAAAGTCCACGGGATCGAGAGCGACATCACTCTCCCTTCTTTAGGACTGACGATGGAATCCCAAGCACTGCTGAGGGAGAACGTTTCGGTGATTTTCCACTCCGCAGCCACTGTCAAGTTCGACGAAGCTCTCAAGGACTCCGTGGCTATAAACCTCTCAGCAACGAAGGCTCTCATACAGCTCGCCCAGACCATGGTCAAGTTGGAGGTAAGCCATCAATCAGATTATCTATAATAGTTTACTTTAAACGAATATTTTTTGCAAATAAACCTTACAAATAAATTAAATAAGATCACATAGTTCAGAAAAAATAATTTCTTTTGGGGTTAATAGCGTTTTAGTTCGCTAACTATTCCAAGTTCTAGAGTGTTAGTATTCCATACCACCGTAATGCTCCCAACCACCCCCCTATATTATTTCCTATATACGCCCAAGAAACTGACAGTATCCTAATCGGAAATTACTCCTTCCGACTTCACAAAGTTCGCTCTAGGAAACCAACACGTTTCTTATTTTCTTACCTTGTTTTACTAAAGTACTCATTTTACTGTTAAATACAATAAAAAAAATCAATTATAAACTCCAGTAAAAGGAGACAAAAAAAATTCAACCCTAACTAAAGGATGGAAGGGTATTTGTCCTTTCCCGGTAAAACAGTAACATGAGAGATAATAGAAAAAGATTTATTTACCTCTGTCATATGGCTATGCTAGTCTTTTAAGGGCTAAAGCAGACTCTATGGGACTTCTTTTTTTTTTTTTTTTTTTACTTACCACGATGTCCCAACTCTTTTCGAGATATTAAGGAAAATATACGTAGTTTCCAAAACTTTTCATGTCTCTTAATACAATATTTTATTCTAATCCTTCCTTAACTCTTAACGTAACCAAACTTGAAACATCTTAGTTTTGAAGAAAGTACCCAAACCAAAAACTGGTTATCTTCCATTTGCCGATTGGAGTGGAATGACCCCATACGTTGTCAATGGTCTTTTTGACCATAAGGAGTCATTTCCGACCTATACTTGACTTTTTTCTTCCTCGTGACTCGTCGATTCGAAATATGAAATAAAAAAAAGTTGACCTTGAAAACCATTTAGAGGTCAATTTTGCGGGGGTCAATGTGTGGGATTATTTTTTCGAGGGTTTTTGTAACACTCCCTGAGAAAAACGCAAATGTAGATATATTCTCTTGTCTATTTAACCGATTAATTTTTTAGCACCAGGCTGTAGAAGTACCGCTTTACTTTGACACAAATAACAATGGGATTAGATGAATGTACCGCGTTCTTATTGGCCACATTTTAGAGGACAACTCACCATAACTCGGATTCGTAGAGACACTTTTAGCCATAGATTTAGAAAGGAGCTTTTAGCACGCTTACCATAGTGCTGAAGTCTACTTATGACGTCAAACCGATGACGCAATCTGACGGTGCTGATAAGAAATTTTACCTCATCAATACGAAACGAAAACGCGCTTATATTTTATTTTTAATTGATTTTTTTTTTTTTTTTTTTTTTTTTTTTTTTTTTTTTTTTTTTTTTTTTTTTTTTTTTTTTTTTTTTTTTTTTTTTTTTTTTTACGGCGCTTCAACTGTTTGGCTATTAGCGCCGGGCTATCTACAGGTTGCCACCCTTTTCTAATGCCAACAGCACGTGGTCGGTCACCCATTCAGGTACCGACCACCAATTTTTAATTGATTTTAGCAGTTATATTAATTTGCCAGTAAAACTAGAAACAATTGTTGGATTTTTTTCATCGATTTTTCCGAGCGGAAGTCGAAGAGGGCGAGTGAGCAATTTCCTGTACTGTAAGGAAGTGGCGCCTACATAGTTCTTTTAAGCGGGTTTCAGACTCTGTTTACCTGACTTTTTAATTGGTTGTTGTTGTTTTTTAATTGCATTTAACAGTACAATTATATTCCAGTAAAACACGTTAATGATAAACATTTTATCGTAGAATCAATAAGAAACGAAAACATCGGCCGTTAGTAGTATATGACTATGTGCAGTTGTGCTCATGTGCGCGCTTGTGTGTTCGTGAGGAAGAAAATATGTAGGTTCCCTATACTTAGGCTTGTCATAATTTTGGTTAGAGAAACCCGAACACATTAATATGGGATGGGTATACCGGTGGGGGAAGGGGCATGGAATAAAAATGATACAAATTGGAAGCCTTTTTTGAAGCCTCGCAAGTAACGGGTGTGGGCAATCTCGAATTGTTAGTCTACCCACTTTTTAAAAATAAAAGAGGATTTGTTCTACTTAATTTACTTTAAAAAAAATCGCCCAGCCAAATAGAAGAGGGGCTGGCCGCTGGCAGCGCTGTGCAAGTAGTTGCAGCGGTTGCTCAGATTACAGTTAGAATACTTCTCACTTCTTTGAAACTGTTGCGGAAGTCCAAAAGTAACCGATTCATAAAATATTCTTAAAAACATAAATTAATTACTTTTTACATCTTACTGCCGTTTCTGGGACATTGACAAAACCGAGCGGGACACCGGGACAAGAGCAAAATACCGGGACTGTCCCGGTCAAACAGGGACATATGGCAAGCCTAGCTATACTGACACTAAGGGTGTTACCTATTTGTTAAACGTTTTCTTCTCTAAGCACAGCATTTTATCAGTCCTATTTGCAAGATATTTCCACGTCAATAAAAAACATTTTCAATCCGTTAACGACGTTAAAACATCTATCATAAATAATAAAATGTAGACAAATTTTCATTTTAAGTAATAATTAACATAATTTAGAGGAAATGTTATTAATGAGAGAGAATGCAGAGAAGATCTGTTGCTCCAAACTATTGATCTTGCTTCAAGGAAACTAGTAATTGGTGGAACATCGGTATTTGATCTTCTATGTATTAAATGCCTATAATAGGAAGAGGCCTAATTAAGCCGGTCCAAACAGAGAATATGGAACGGAGCTGTGTCTATAGTTGGTAGGAGGCTGTGGTTTATACCGGTAGCTCCGGTATCCATGATGGAGTTAATTACCTTGTTGTGGCCACCAATGTCTATATTCATGATGAGACAATTAGTTGTCGTTCCTGCGCCACAGTAGGTATAGAGGTGAAGTTCACTCACAGGCAGATCATAAATTTGGGCTTAAGAATTCATACATTTTTATAAAACTTTTCTTTTTTTTTAATTTTAAAACTTTTCCTCCCTCTCTCAACAGTAGGCTCGATTCCTCCTAATTTCAGACCCGCCCAGATCAAGATATTGGCGCTCTAGCAGTCTCAAAATTGGTCCGATTTTGAATAAATTTGATTCAAAAATAGTTTTCCTGATTCAAATCGTCAAGGTCGTTAAATAGCAGATTCCGTCCGTTTAGGGGAATGTTTTTCCGATTAAATTTGCACGACAACAGAAAATGTTGTGTTTGCTGCTCTGCATTTATTCACTTCCATGTGAACTTAAATATCTTTTTTCACATAGATCTTCAAATGTTTGATAAAACTGGACAAAACTAAAATTTTTATTTCAGTTACTCCCAGAAGACAGATTGCGTTCAACCATTTTTAACACGGTTTACATTCTACTAACACCAATAGAGAGGGAGTAAACGCACTTAAACAGGAAACATTAATTATCTATATGTCAGTATTTCATTAGAGTTTAGTCAATTTTGTCAATACATTTACTTTAAGAACGACATGTTATCGTCCTAGGCAATGGTACATGTCTCAACCGCTTATTGCAACTGCCAAGAAGACGGGCCTATCTTGGAGCAAGTATATCCAGTGGAATGGGGCCCAGAGAAAGTGTTGAAGACTGTACAAACACTTGATCATAATCTCTTGGATGTTATCACCCCCAAGTATGTATCACACTTTTATATGTTTTCTATGATTGGTATGTAAGACCCCAGTTAGAACGTTTATAAAATCCTATATCCCTGCTACAGAAGTTGCGCGTTTCTCCCCCATTACTACTGTATCTTATTCCTCCCCCCCCCCCCGCTACAGATGTTGCTCATCCCCCCCCCCCTTAATACTATGTCTTGTTTTCTCCACCCTAAAATGTTGATACATTTCACCCATTACTCTCAGTCTCTGTCAGAGAAGACGTTGTTTGTAATTTCACAAATGTTCGGCATTCACGGCGAAATATCTTTCTATTCTTATAGTCCAAGAGTCGGTAACCCACTTTTCATGAAGTGTTTTATGCACCTTGAAACTTTGGTATAATGTACCTCTTGGGTAAACAAGAATGTTGATATCTGTTGGCTAGACTTACCGTGGAACACCAGGTACTACGCAAAGGGGAAAGGTACAAAAATATTGCCCAAAAATAGTGTTTTATTCAGAAGCCAACTATCTTTAATGTAAAATTAAGACAATTTTACAGTGAATAACAAATAATGCTGACACTTTTAAGGGGGATAGCATGTAAAAAAAGTGTCTGCCCATTTGTAATTATTTTCAATTATGTTTATTGAAGACGCTGTTTAAATGGCAGCTTAAATAAATCACTTCATTTATTATTATAAAAAAACAAAACAAGGTACTTTGGTTTTTAATTTAAGTTTTTTTTCTTTTTAACTTACATTTTAACCCCCTTAAAAGTGTCTGCCTTATTAATTATTCACAGTAAAATTGTCTTAATTTTACATTAAAGATAGTTGGCTTCTAAATAAAACACTATTTTTGGGCAATCTTTTTTTGCACCTTTACCCTATGTGCAGTACCTGGTGTTCCACGGTAAGTCTAGCCAACACATATATACCTTCGTATCCACCCAAGAGATGAACTATTGCAAAATATCAAGGAGAATAAAACACCTCATGAAACGTGCGTTACCGCCGCACCGACTATTACCTTTCCAAATTACGCTACTGATAAGTATTTTTTGAAAACACAGTAAAAGATGAAGCACAGGATTATTTTTATATGACCTGACACGTTTCAATCCTTGCTTCGGCTTCAATTCAAAAGTTTAATGAGTGTCTTAAACTAGAGCAATTATAAATGCACATTCATTTTTGGCTTTCATTAGCAGGCCCATTACGATTTCAGATTACTTGGATGTCGACCAAACACATACACATTCACAAAAGCCCTGGCTGAAATCATCGTTAACGAACAGAGCGGTGTTCTTCCCATTGCTATCGTCAGACCATCTATTGGTATGTATAGAAAGAGGAAGACCTAATAGTATATACACAATTATGTAATGTTTGTAATTCTTTATATACATTTTCCTTTTTATATTATGTGAAAATTTTTCATCAATAATTTATTTTAAAAATGGTGGAAGACCATATCGCACTAGTCTTTCTAAAGTGACGCCATTCAAAAATCGGTATTTTTCAGTTATGACTATGAAAGGCACTGTGCAACTCTTTATCAACCACCAAACTTCATATTTAGCTTCAGAGCTTGTACGCCACAGGGCACTTGTGTCACTCTTCCTGTTTTAATGCTATTCCCCCTATATAGGCAAGAGAGACACATTTTCAGTTGAGTTTTTTTTTTTTTTTTTTTTCAGTTGTGTCACTTTAGAAATACTAGTGTGATATGTACATTTAAATGCCCGAAACACGTTAAACAGAGGATACACGAAGTATGCAAAAAATGTTGACGAGACTGACATAAAATTAAAAAGACATACACGTAACTTTGAAAAAGATAAAATTGGAAGGAAAAAAAGCAAATATTCACATTATTCAAAATAGGATAAAAGCAGTAAACAATAAAACATAGAGAGTCTCCCCGTGGTCTAGTGGATAACGCCTTAGATTCATATGCGGGAGACGGGGGTTTGAGTCCCACCGGCGGCAAGAATTTTTCTCATCTTGCCGCACCATAAGTGTCAGCGCTAATGGCCCAGTTGTCGGGGCGCCGTAAAAATAAAATAAAACAAAACAGACATAAAATATTTAGGTAATAAACCTATTGTCCATGAAATAGACAAATTATTGATATCAATTTTGTCTTATTTTCGTTAACAACAAAAGCTTTCTATGGAAATGGAGCCTTAAAAACTGTCTATTCTAAACAGCAGTGGCCCTACATGTGGAATGTTACGCTAGATTAGTGCTCAAATGATCTGTATTACCTTCAACAATGTGTGTATGTATATATATATATATATATATATACATACACACATATATGTGTATGTCTATATATATACATACACTGCGCTCTTATTTCGAAGGGCACAGTGGATAGCATCATTGTTATGTTTTCAACAAGTTCAACAAGGGGACTGAAGTATCTGCAGTTCGAGATGTTGTGCTCGCCTACCATCACTTGCGTATATCGAAAAAAATCGGGGGGGGGGGTGCTGGGAGCACCTAGGCATTTGGGTGTAGGAAAATTTTTAAATATTTCAGTACAAAATTATGGGTTTTAAGCTCTTCTGGACACCTAGTAGACCAGGGCGAAAAATGTAGACGACGTTTTTCGTTGTTATAGGCTTTTTTTACATGAAATGTTCTCAACAAAACAGAATTTTGGGGGAGGGGCTGTAGCCCCTTCAGCCACCCCCCCCCCCTTATATACAGCCATGCCTACCATCACTTCTTCTCCCCATCTCTTGTGGTATTTATGAGTTTAGTTCTTCTCCCATGAATCACAGGGCCCAGTTCTTCGGCAGGTGTTTCAAACCCCTCCAATTGCCCTGCTAATGCCGACATTTCTATATCATCGGCATATGCCATATGTTGTGTTAATGTCGTGCAGACATTCCAACAAAGTTTTGTTCTAATTTTTCTGATGGCATATTTCAACATGGGCCATCAGATATATAAGAGGGGGCTGCAGCCCCCCCCCCTGAAATTGGTAAGAGTGTGTCATAAAAACCATAAAAGTACATTAAATAAGATCACTTAGTTCAGAAAAAAAAATTGTTTGTGTGTAATAGCGTTTTAATTGGCTGACTATTCCAAGTTCTAGATTATCAGTATTCCATTCCCCTCAAATGTTCTCCCCCCCCCCCCCCAACCCAAAATATTTTCTATATGCGCCCATGTATTTCAAGGAGAGGTTAAAGAGAAGATGGGACAGAGTCTACAGTCATAGCACCGGTTCCCGTTGATCACCGAAGTTAAGCAACGTCGGGCGTGGCCAATAAATGAATGATATTCTTGATGTTGGCAGAATAAGGTGTTGGCAACCTGTATATAGCTCGGCGCTAAAAGAACAATTGCTGAAAAAAAAATGAGGAAGAGGGTCTTCTTGACACAAAGCAGTTTCCCCTTTGAATAAGAAGGAGATGTGATAATTGTCTTTAGATTCTGAGCATCTCACAGCTGTCTTTGAGCATCGGTTCGATCAGATTGAGATATTTTAGGGGCATCTGTAAGGTATCGTGTGCCACCAGCAGTCATTCTCTGTCAATACTAAATAAATATATAAACGGTGAACAGTAAAGTTATATCCGTACTGCTTTAAAATTTGCCTGACACCACAAACTTCGGATGCCCATGTAAACATCCATATATATATATATATATATATATATATATATATATATATATATATATATATATTTATATTATTGTTTTAGTGACGGCAGCATGGAAAGAACCTATCCCTGGCTGGATAGATAACCTGAATGGACCAACTGGTTTACTAGTCAGTGCTGGGAAGGGTGTGCTGAGGACTCTTCTCTGCGATATAAATGCAATAGGAGATTTGATTCCAGTTGATGTAGTGATTAACTTCTGTATTTCTGTTGCATGGCATACTGCAGTAAGCAGGTAAGTTTGATGGTTTATATATTTACTAGCTGAATACCCGTGCTTCGTCGCGGCAGATAAGTAGTTATTTTATTGCGTTAAATAATGTATCGTCAAAACTAACGCTACTATATAAATATTGTGCAGTTTATTCTAGCAAGGTTCCCGCCATAATATATGTTATTCATCAATTGATAAGTAATCAAAGTATAATGTTTCTGGACACTGGGGCGCTCCGGACCAGTGTCAAAAAACAGATAACCCAGAGAAAACCCGTTATCTATAGGTTATCAGTAACAGATGCTTAACCAGTACATGTAACCAGTACATTTTCAGTAATAAATGGACGTTGAAATTTAATAATTTATGTTTCCAAGTTGTCATTTGGAGACACCCATTATACTTGCGAGCATTACCAAGAGGTGTATTGTCTAGGGATGCTGATGGATGAGGAGGCTGTGCAAATAATATTATGAAATAGATACAGTACTTTCTTGGCGAGTGTTTACGTCCTAAAGGGAGTGTCCATGCAAAATTTCAAATTTTTCTGTCAAGTGGCTTGGGCTGGGCGATGATAGGTCTGTGAGTGATATTCGACAAATATATGTATAGTAGATAACTTCCTTGTTCATTTTACGATGAAGCAAGGATGGGCACATAGTCTAAACCACTTTTAGAAAAAAAAAATCAAAGAAATTAAATTAACCCACCAAATTTTAGCGCGGTTCCTCCCTATCTCCATAGGGAGAACCCGCTTATGAGGTTGACCTCACGGCGCGATCCGGACGTGCCAACCAGAAACTTTCTCGTTTCAGACCCCATAGATCACGAAAATATAGGTGGTTCAAATTTGTATATATATATATATATATATATATATATATATATATATATATATATATATATATATATATATACATATATATATACATATATATATATATATATATATATATACATGCTTGTCTGTTAACGCTCAAGCAAGCTCAAAAATGGTCCGATTTTGATGAAATTTGGTACAAAAATCTGTCTTCTTATTTGAAAGGTCAAGTTCGTTAGCCAGCAGAATCCGCCCAAAGGAAGATGTCGTTTGGGACGAAATTCGTGCAAAAAAATCGTAACTCTTACGTTTTTGAGTTCATATGCTTCCAGGTACTTCTTTTATAGGTTTCTTAACATAGGAAAACGAATGAAACCATTTTTAAGGCGATATCTGTAACCGTTTTTGAGAAAAGTGGAAACAATGTTTTCGCATGTCATTATTTTATTGTGGGTACTTAAAATCGCAATTGAAATTTTTTCTACATCTTGGAAATTAATCCAAACTGAGATGTTTAAATTTTGGTTATATTTGGAGTTAAGGAAGTATGCCAAAAAAAATTATTTTATTAATAGACATGAAAAGTTCTCGGATCTTCATACATTTTTCGTAAATATCTCGATAACGGTTGGGAAATCGTGGTAAGTGGAAGGCAACCATTCGAATGCTTACTAAATTCTCTACAAAAAAGGTTTTGAAGCATTATTCTATGGGACAACGTCAATCAGAGATATAAGCGCTTAAAACTTAGAAAGTGTTTGTTTTGTTGTTTTGAAAGGGTTTTTCTATTTCTTTATCTCACTTTTTAATTGGTTGTTTTTTGTTTTAAATTGCATTTATCAGTAAAATTAGTATTGTAGTAAAATAAGCTAAGAAACCGTGAAAGGTATTTATAATAAGTTTGGAGTGGCTGTAGTAATCATGATGGCAGTGGCTAAACATGATGGCGTATACATAGGTTTGTTTTGAATTCTCCTATCTATATAGCCTTCCTCCTGCTACAACTGAAGTTATCATTTTTTTTTATTTTATAGAAAGATTTAACCCACGAGAGAATGAACTTTTATTTGCCATGAAGCACATATTTACAATTGATTATTACAGTGAAACGAATTTGCTAAGAAAACAAGGAACTTAAAATGACAACGAATTTTCGGTTGTTTGGAATAGAGCCTGCTGAGCAGTATTCGTAGAGTGAGTACGTTTTTAGTACATAATTGTATTGACTTATTCAGCCTTCCTCAAGAATGAGGATTAAGAATTATCCGCTTCTGTGTAAGTTAGCTACTGTCAGTTTCCTGTTATTTGTGATGCCTAATCTACTCCACTTCTACGGGATATATGGAACCGCGCTAAGATGACACAGTTCCTGCGAATCGGACTTTTATTTTTAAAAAATTGCGATAAAATATAGAAGCCTGACACGCAGGAACTGCACCATCTTAGCGCGGTTCTGTTCGTATTCCTAGTGTAAATAGAAACATTTAATATTTTCTTTAGGTCTTTCGTAAAAATTGTAAACTCTCAATATCCTAAGCGGAAATTACTCCGTCTACTTAAATTTCGCTCTAGGAAAACACAATCAAAACTAGTGTTGTTTTACTGAAATATCAATTTTACTGTTAAATGCAATGAACAAATAAAATAAAAACGAAGGAAAAGGGATAAAAAAAAAACTCCGTAGAAGGTTTACCTGAAAGCGTATGAAGAAAAAAAATCTCAAAATCTACAATTTGTTTGGGAGAATTTCAAGGTACTTGACCTGTCATTTGAAACAAGGTATTTTTGTAGCAATCAAATTTAGTCAAATGGGGATACTCTTTAGCAGGCGTAGGATAATGGAGTTACCCTCTCTTAAGCTAGATGGTGTTGAAATGCAAGTTCAACCCGAAGCCCGATTCTTGGGTCTAACGTTTAACTACACACTTTCATGGGCACCGTATTTAAAATAATTAAAAAAGAGATGCTTGAATTCTTTGAATTTTTTAAAAGTTCTAAGCAATACTAAATGGGGAGCTGATCGTAAGAGCATTATAATGCTGTATAGAAGTTTGATTAGATCGAAACTGGACTATGGATGTGTGGCTTATGGATCTGCCAGTCCCAGAACTTTAAAAATAATAGACAGCATCCATAATTCTGGTCTGAGAATAGCAACGGGTGCTTTCCGGACGAGTCCCGTTAATAGTATTTTGGTAGATGCTGGTGAGCCTCCTTTACAATATCGAAGGGATTGTCTGGCCTCATCTTACCTTGTAAAAATAATTACATCTCCTTATCATCCTTTAAACGAGAACTTCCGACACAAGTGCTTAAACCAAAACAATAATTTCGTTAACAGCAACCAATTTATCTACAGATCCATGAGATTACTATCAGATTTAGATTTAGATTTAAGCAAACTTCATCAGCTGACATACTCAAATCTCGAACCTTGG
Source organism: Gonocerus acuteangulatus (assembly GCA_946811695.1). Taxonomy (NCBI): domain Eukaryota; kingdom Metazoa; phylum Arthropoda; class Insecta; order Hemiptera; family Coreidae; genus Gonocerus; species Gonocerus acuteangulatus. The sequence goes on along the minus strand of OX328123.1, from coordinate 111,175,850 downwards.
ACTCTTCATGGTCCGAGAATTGATCTTTCATTGCCTAAATATATCAAAGGAGAGACTGTTCCTACCAGGGCCGCCACATGGGGGGGGGGGGCAACCGGGTACAGTTGTCCCAGGCCCGGGCACCATGGGGCCGATCCTCGCTAATTGGAAAAGTACCGAAAGTGACCTTTGCAGCACCGATTGTCGGCTTTTATTCTCATTTTGCTCAAAACTGAAGATGAAAATAATTTTAAAATGCCCAACGTCCTATAGCAAAGTACTAGAATTTTCATTCTGGCTCTGACAAGTCGGGGTTCGGCTGTGAGAAGTGGGGGCCCGTGATCTGGTCCCGGACCTGGCTCTGAGATGTGGCGGCCCTGGTTCCTACGATATTTCAAGCTGAATTCAATAGAATCAGGTTGAAGTATCCTGGAGCAATAGAGATATTCACTGATGGCTCTAAAACTAATGACGGCGTAGGATGTGCGATAATCTCTAATACCAGAACACAGATGTTATCTCTTCCGGCTATATCTTCCATATACACAGCAGAATTACTTGCACTAAGCAAAGCCGTTAATGGTTTCTTTGAAAATAATAGTAATTTAGTGATATATACCGACTCATTATCTTCTCTCCTTTCTTTACAGAAGTTTTATTCTCGTAATGCGATCATCGCTGACCTCATTATTGGAATGGATTTGCATTGCAAAGGAAACAAACAAGTTATATTCTGCTGGATTCCTAGCCACTAAGGTATAAAAGGCAGTGATAAAGCGGATTTCGCTGCAAAACAAGCCATTAAAGAAGGCATTCCATACTCGCACATCCTGCCGTCAGATGCTATGGCCCATCTAAAATATCTGATACTCTCAAAATGGCAATATGAATGGTTTCGAGACAGAGATAATAAGCTAAGGGAGATTAAATCCACAGTCTCGGCATGGAAAACCTCATCTCAAGACACAAGGCGAGATGAGGTGGTTCAAAAAAAATTTAGTAAAAATCAGGCAATTCTCGAGCCTGGCACAGTGCGAACAGACTATATATGTATACACACACACATTAGTATGTTTGAATCATCGTTATTTTCGTGATCTATGCGTTGTGAAAAATAAAATTTTCTAGACGGCAGATTCGTAGAGAAAGTGATAAGCGGGTTTCTTCCCTAAGGAGAAAGCGATGAAACGCGCTTAAAGCAGGATGTGTGTTATTTTAGCGAGTTTTCATATATTGCTTATACATCCTGAAATGCTTATACTTCCTGTGATTTGGAATGCTACGAATAGAGGTTTTCAATATTTCCCCTTGAATAGAAGGAAATCATTACTAGTGAAACCTCAAGAATCGTTCCTTCGACTCCGATATCCAATCGATATCTATGATTGGACTTATTTTCTAGAGAATTCATTATGCTTTCGAATGAGTGACCATGTTTTTAGAATGTAACTTCACTTATCACGATTTCTAAACCTTCTTCGATTTATTTAACAAAATATACGATTTGACATGTTAAGGATTATCCACAAGGATTTTCTGAGGTATAAATTATTTCCACTATACTTTACTTTTGATCTTCACCCCAGCCTATTTTATTAATGAGCTAATTGCATTTCCTCACTTGACGTTTCGGCCTCAGGGCCATCCTCATTACACTAGAAGAAAAACACATTACATGTATTGAATTACATTAAAATTACCCCCTTTATCCATACAATGTAAAGGATAAAGGATATTTTTAAGAAGTTTTACATTGTATGGATAAAGGGGGTAATTTTAATGTAATTCAATACATGTAATGTGTTTTTCTTCTAGTGTAATGAGGATGGCCCTGAGGCCGAAACGTCAAGTGAGGAAATGCAATTAGCTCATTAATAAAATAGGCTGAGGTGAAGATCAAAAGTAAAGTATAGTGGAAAAAATATTTGATTCAAAACTTCTAATCACTGTAAATGTATTTTTTGTTATTCTTCCCCTTTTCCAACTAAACCAAAATTTGAATATTTTCGTTTGTGTAATATATACATAATATTAGTTTCCTCTCTGAAGTAATCCTGTAAAAAGGCCTTTTATTTTGTGCTAGAAGTCCACATACACAATGTATATTAAACAATTTTATCAGATATTTATTTTTTAAATTCCTGCCGTCGCGCAGTGTAACGAAGTAGTGGAGATTATGGACAAAAATCATTAACCACTAGTTATTTTCAAATAAACATTTTTATTAATTGAAATCAACTTAAAACAAGGTTACAATAGTATAATAATGCATACTATACGGCTATAAGAATATTAATTGTAATATTAATAGAAATAATATAGCAGGTAATAATATTATTAATAACAATATTATAAAATATAATATAGCTGTAACATATAATGTAGTAATAAAATCTTGTTTATGTCTGCCTCTAAGGAAGCCAGAAGGGCCATCAGAACGAGAATATCTTTTTTCTTAATAAAAAATAGTAACAATTTCTTTTAAGTTGATATTTTGTTTCAACCAGTATTTATATAAGAGTTTTTTCTCTGCGGTGAACACGTTCCCACATTCTTTACATTTAATATAAGACTAAACTGGCAGACTGTCTAATATTGCTTAATATTTCTTTAGAAGCATCCTGCAGATCAAATTGAATCATTTGCCGGAGGATTGATACCGTTTTCTTGGATTTATTCACATTTTTTCAAATTTGGAAGAAAAAATAAATTGATGGATCTAAAAATAAAAATCTTTGGAATCGGCAAATTTCGGCAAACTAAATTGCTGTCAGTACATTATACTTGAGGTACACTTTAAGCTCCAAAAAACTTGGGATGTTTGCAGATGAAGTTTTTTTTGCTATGGTCTATCAAAATTTTGTTCATATGAAAAATGTCGAAAATGAGTGAAGAATAATTCAGGATAAATAATAAGGGAGTAATTACCCGTAATCAATTATATCAGATAAAAAAGGAATAATTTTGACGTAATTTCCTTCGGATGATTTAATAAAAACACGGTCCTATCTTCAATGAGAGAGGTTCAAAGTAATTGTTGGTATACAGCAGATTTTGCCTTGTTTATAATGATGCTAAAGTGTTTGTTGATCAAAATAAAGCTAATATTTATTAGTTTTATACGATTTTAATTCCTTGAATAGTTTCTAAACATAGCTAGAAGATTAAAAATTAAATATAAGAAAACAAAAATTCAGGTTTTTGTCCATTGGACGTTACACTGTGCGTCGGTGAGGCTCGAACCCACCATCTCCCGCTTATGAATCTAAGGCATCAGCCACTAGACCACGGGGAGACTCCAGTAGTTTTTTATTATTTAAAAAAAAAAATTAATTTCAATTGTTTTGGGTAGTATCAATTCAGGACTTTGGAAGGGGGCGAATCAGGACATCCAGATGTTGGGAAATCAATGTCCAGTTCTGAAAGTGTTTGAGGATAGCCAAGCTGTTAGTTATATTTAGCTTTTATAAGTATGTGTTTATCGTTTCGTGTTCACTTAATAATTATGTCACATAGAAGTCACTTACATGCATGTTAGGTATGAATAAAAAGAGTGTACGTCCTCTTCCCATTTAGTTCACAGATATTCTATCATTTTGTGTCACAATATGCGTTTCATGTCTGTTTTAGATATTTTGTTGTATGTTAATGGTATATTTGTGTCTTTGAAAGCTGATTTTCCGAGGCTGTCGGCTATCTCATTTCCTTCAAGTCCTTTATATATATACTTTTTTTGTAAATATATGAAGCAGGTCAAAAAATAGTATTCCTTTTGAGTATAGTACAAACCAATATATATACAAAAAAGTAATATACTGGACAAATACATGGAAGAGAATATACATGTATCTACGTGTATATATATATATATATATATATATATATATATATATATACATATATACATGTGCCTGTGTGTGTTCATTAACTTTAAAAATGTTCTAACATACTTCTTGTTTTAGTTCAGAAAAACCATAGACAGTTAAAAAAATTGTCTTGTCATATAAAATTCTATTTGAACTGTTTTAATTTCTTAAAGGACATATTTATTTTATCAGTGTCAATGTGTTGCAGGCCAAACAATATAGTGGTATACAACTGTACCTCTGGAGCAAAGAATCCAGTTCGTTGGGGTGACATACAGGTTTGGGGGCATGAATTTCTTCTACGATACCCAACTGCAAGTATGTTTTGGTACCCTGGAGGCTCCTTCAAGAAATACAGGTTAACAAACAATGCTGCGCGTATCCTATTTCAAGTAATACCAGCCTATATCATGGACAGTGTTATGAGGCTAATGGGGAAGAAGCCAATGTAAGCAAGTTAAAACAATCATAAACTTATAATATAACAGAACAGAAGTTACTCAAAATTGTATTTTTTTTTTTTTTAATTACTTCTTTATACACTAACAATATAACACTTCTGGTATTTATTTACCATTATTTATTGTTTGTATTTAATTTAAATGACTCAAGCTAATAGGTTTTGGCCAATGGGCTTTTTTTTCCTATCGATAAATCATGACTTTAATTCATGAACAAACAAATTATAAAAAATACTGTAGCGGATGGTTGTCGCTACTAAAGGTAGGCTAGGAAGGGTAGGAAGGATGTGTCGGGAGAAGGTAGCAGGGTAAGTACTGTGTCCCGGTAAGGGCGTTTCCTTTAACCTGGGGGATACCGACTAGGTACTAGGCCTTAGCTGTTCCACTGAGTCGGGGAGAAGATGTTCGGTACTGAGCCGTAGCCGTTCCTCGAAGCAGGAGTGAGAGGGGTAAGAAAGTAAATAAATAAGCCAGGTATTGACTAGAGTTGGGGGAAGTAGGAGTCGGGAGTGTAATGACTGGAGGCTGGCTTGACCACTGGGGACATCGGACGGCGGCTTCGTGCTTTGTCCAGAGATAGAGGTCGAGCAGGTAGCTAGGTCCTTGATCCTGAGTGCATGGCTGGATGGTTGCTGGAACGCCGGTTGCTTGGTCCTGAGTGCATGGCTGGCTGGAGTCTGTTCTTGAGAGAGCTGAAGTGTCCTGGAGAGAGCGCCGGATCGGAATGAATTCTGTTTTTTTTTTTGTTTTTTTTCCCCCCAACCCTCCAGATTTATTTCTATGTACATAAGGAGCCCCAGGCCCAACAGATTGGTGCCTGGGGCTGGGCTTAATAACTACGCCTTATGCTACGCTTACGTACTAGAAGGGACTGTGACAAATGAATTCTGGTCAGCAGGAACGCCTCTATTCATAGGCCGAGGTCGGGGTGCCTCGGCCAGAGTCGGGAATGCTCGGCCAAGCGCTCGTTCCTATTGGCTGTTCCCGGATGCTCCTCATTGGTCCACCAGTGGTCGCCTGTCCAATCATTACATCTCCACAATACTTGTAATAATGTATTGTATAATTGACAAATAAAGATATATATATATATATATATATATATATATATATATATATATCAAAATTTAAATGACAAATTTAAGATCATCTAAATAACAATTAACTTCTCTTACTCTCCTTAGCCCAATTATGGAATATATCTAAATTTAAGATATCTAATGAGAAAATTTCCACATTTCTTTCATAGAAAGGTCTTATGTTAGACTTTTTAACGTTTAATATTTCTAAATACTATCATTATTTATTTTATTTTATTTATTTTTTTGTAGAAATACATATTAGTCTAATCGAGTTTACTTTCTTAATTCAATTCTATGTATTTAAGAAATTATATTCTGAAAGTAATAATTAAATGATCACTTTTTTTGACAACTTATGACTTGAAGACTAAATTGAAATTAAGAACTAAAATGTTTCTATTTTCAGCTTCAGGCATACTTACAAATTTAATGCTCAATGACAATATTTTCAGGATGATGAAATTACAAGACAGGCTTCTGAAAGCATCAAATATCCTTCAATTCTTTACAACACGGGAGTTTTTTTTCACTAATGACAACATGATGGCATTATGGGAAAACCTTTCTCCTGAAGACAAAAATACTTTCTACTTTGACATAAGTAAGTTTGATTGGAAAGCTTATTTTGAGACATATGTCATTGGAACAAGATGTTTTATACTCAAAGAAAGTTTAGATACTCTACCAGCTGCGAGAAAAAACTTAATAAGGTAATTACTATAATATCCATTAATTATAGTTAGGGTGTGTGTAATCGACACAGTCAAAACTCTTGTTATAACATGTTAGTATAATTGTTATTCGTGGATTGTATGAAGGAAGCTTCTTTTAAACAGCCTTTGTACAAAATTCTTCTTCGATCCCACTTACTAGACTTCGATAATGACCCCTGTTAACATAGTATGGACACAATTTTTGACACTTGGGATTTGTTTACTTGCCAAATCAATCCACCTTAAGATAAAACACTGGCGTTAATTTAATGACTTCAAAGGTTGGCACACCTCAAAACCAATCAAAAAAAAAAAAAGAGAGAGAGAGAGAGAGAGAGAAGAAAACTGTGCTGTGAACACAAAGTTGCATTAATTTGTTTTAAAAAAAGTTTGTTTCAGTTATTTTAACCATTAATAACAAATATATTTATTTTCAGGATGTACATACTTCACAGACTATCTCAATTGTCATTTTATGGGGGCATCCTCTGGCTCATCATCAACAAATCATCCCTAACCAAGCAGAGCCTTTTTGCATTAATAAGTATTTTATTGAAGGCAGTTAACAAAATTAAGACAATAGCAGCAAAATAGGAATAAATATTACTTTTTATTATAATTCAAGACTGTAATAACTAAATTGTTCAGCTTGAATATTGTGAGACCCGTCTCAGCGTGGGCATTGTTACAATTAATAACAATAAGAGAGTCTAACTTATTGTGGAAGTGATACTTAAATATAAATAATTGTAGTTGTATTCCTAGAAATAGTTTAAGGTACATAAATAAGAAAAAGAAATCAACGTGGAGCAAATGAAATAACATTAGTCATTATTATATTCAATGCAGTTTTTTTCTTTGATTTTCTTTTCATTGGATTTATTTCCATCAACTCTTCAGTTTATTGACTGTTTAAAAGGAGGCACAATCGAAGAGCTCCATTACGATTAATAGGTTGAGAAAAATTAAACGAGCATAGATTTATTTTCTTGGCATATTTAAAATTTGCTCATGTTGATTGTAGTCAGTTTTGGTGCAAATGTGAAAAGCTTGAAGACTTGAAATGCTCTACTCGAAATAAAAGCCAACACGAGCACAACTTACGAAAAAATGAATATGCCAAATCTGTTTTTATTAAAAACAAAAAGTATAAATCTGTGCACTAACATTTATTAGATGTTGTCTTCCATAAAATCATACAATTAGACTATTTCCAGTTTTGAGTTGTATTTTCAATTGCTTTCTGCCATCCAAGAACTTTGGAAAGAACAATTATGACCTCGAGAGGTGCTTCATGGATATAGTACAAGTTATTCTGTGCTAGTCTGGCTTTTGTGCCTAGATGGACATTTATATCTTTCTAATCATTTAATGTAGACAGAAAGAAGTTTGTAAATTGTAATAAAAAACATTGATATATTTTTAAAGATTTGTTGTTCCAAAAAATCAAAACATGCTGATGGTTGTAGTTGCCAGTGAAAATCAGTTTTGATTTGTTATATATCTTAAAATGTATAACTATTAAGCTGTGAATAAAATATGAACGTTATCGTTTTAATAAACAATAACATGTGTATAATACAATGTAATAGATAAATAAATGGTAACTACTTTAGTATAAAATTTTACAAGGAAAATATGAGTTCTTCAAACCTTTTATCTGAAATAACATCAAGCATCAACTAACTTTTGATTTCTTATTGATCATGAGAAATAACTTTCCAGAGTACATGGTTTTCTTAAAGAATAACTTTTGGTGAATTGATTATTTTTATTAATACAGATATAACCAACTTTCATTCTTTCTAAGAAATTAAAGATAATTCTTTACCTGTCAATGTTATGAGTGATTTTAATTGTGACTCGGAGTATCTTGATGAGATTAAAGCTAAGTAAACGAATCATATTATGCCCTTACATCTTTGAGATTTCAAAGATTTAGTATTTTAGAATCATGGTCTTGAAAAATTTAGCAAGTTGCAATAATTCTAATAAAGTTAGAATAAATATTCCTTTTGGTTCCGCTATTTGCAAATTCCCATTTCAATGAGCAATAGGCTATGTGAAACTCAATAAAAACTGATTATGTCTTGCTTAGGACCGAGGAAAGCAAGGGAGATAAAGGAACAAGAGGTCAGGCAAGAGAGATATTGTTTATTTTTTTATAAATACTAAGACAAAGCTGTAATTAAAATAATTTTATATATAATGTTGCCCGTTGGCATAGATGATTTAGTTGGTAGGAAAAGGGCTTGGCCTATTTTCCCAGAGCAGAAAATTGGCAGTAAAATATTCTTTATTATGACCTTATCACTAGGTTTAAAACATTTTAGCCTTACCTTTGGCTAAGTATTGATAAACATTAAACACTTTCTCTCATTCCTGATCTCTCAAAGCCTTTTCTTGATTTAAGCAAGACTTAATCAGTATTCATAGTGTTTCACGTAACATATTGTTCCTTGAGATAGGAATTTCCAAATGGCAGAACTGTCGGGAATATTTCCCTCAAAATGTTGTTTATACAGAATTGAACTTTTACGTCCATCTGAACAGGCTATAATTGTAAATTTACTTTATTTATGAACCTTCTGCTTGCGTAATAATTGTTTTTTGAGGGCTACAGAAGCAAATCTATCATTACCAATCACAATCATTTTCAACGCAGGGGTGGAGTGTCCCTTTGAAATATATCTGTTCTAACTGTTGTTATAATATTAAAAATAAAAATAATTAATAGCCACACGTTGATGTGCCAAAATGTTATAATATAAAAAATAAAAAGAAATATTTTGAATAAGTTTATTTACGTACGCCTCTACGTTGGGAGCCAATATAATAAAATTTTATAATATTTAATTTTAGAAACTCTTTATCTCAGGGGTCGGGTTCGAGTCCAGTAAAGTAATACAAAGATAATTTTAAATAATAAAAACAAAACAAAAGAAAAACAAAACTCATAGATAAATTATATCCAGGCATAGATAAACAAGCATTACCTGATACAAAGCCAGCTCGGTATTCTGCATAGGACGGGGTCTTCTTTAGAATTGTATCTTCTTTTCACTGAACTGCTCTTATGAGTCTGTCTCTTCTTGTAAACTGAACTATAGAGATGAGATTGTATCTTCTTGTAAACTGAATTGCTTTCAACAGACTGACATATGAGACTAGCTGTACACTGAACTAGAGCTGCATTCGGAATGGCGTTGTTTCTTTAAACTGCACTATCTGTGACTCTTGTAACCGACTCTACTAGAGCTGCCTCAGGATTGGCGTTGTTTCTTTAAACTGCACTATATGTGACTGCTTGTAACCAACTGTACTAGAGCTGCATCAGGACTAGTGTTGTTTCTTGGCGGGAGCGTCATACCGGTCTCCAATGCTACCTGTATCGACTGCTAGACAAATATAACCAATAATATTTGTTTATCTCAATGAATTTAACATATCAATGAGCTTTTTGATTTTCCGAATTTTCTGTGTTAATTTTAAAACTTTTAAAATATGTAATGTAAAATATCATTACATTTTACAAATGAAAAGTAATGAAAATGAGGAGAAAAATAACAATTTATTTTACAAAACCTATTTATTACCTTAAATTATGTTGATCACAAATTAAATTGGTTCATAAATATACAGAGCGAGAGTTTTCATATATTCATGTAACATTTCCATTTAAATTTCATAGAACTACAATCATATTACTCTCACATAAAAATAAATAAATGCATGGCCTGTCTAGATAAGATTTACTTCTTGCTCTTTTAAACAAAGTTGCATTTCCCCAATACATATAAGATTTCATATAATTAATATAACACAAAAAAATAAAAATTTATTTTCAAAACTTAACGTGAAAATAAAAAGTAATAAAATCAGATGGGCAAAAAAAAAAAAAAAAAAAAAAAAAAAAATACATGTGATGATATAAGACAAAAAGTAACAGCCCCATGCCAAAACGATATTAACTGGCTCTGATTTTACAGGATCAACATATTGTATGAAAACAAAATATTAATTAGAATTCAGTATAAATCTAATCAGTCAATAAAGGTCAGAGCTCATTAGCTGCCCTCATGATTATATATCATTAACAAGTTCAAAATAATAAAGGGAAAACAGAGATAAAACAATATATTTTCTAATACAATTTACATATAGGGATGTATAAACAATTTATTTTATATCTTTATACATATCATATTTCATTGATTTTCTTTTAATAATGTTATTTCCGAAATAAAAAATTGATAAAGTAACCACCCTATTAGGACTAAAAGTAGATTTACTCCCAGGCCTCAACAATTTGTTTTGAAACAAAAGAGGACTTAAGAAATGAAAGCAATGGAAGAAAAAGAAGAAGATCAAGGAAGGAATGAGTGAAGAATTAATATACGGCCACCCCACATAGGACTATAACCACATTAAAAAACAAATCTGGAATAGTAATATGAAAGAATAATTTACGCTAATATTATAGGAGTTACAAGTTACTCCTTGTACAATCCTGTTATGTTATTATTTCATTTCACCCCAAAACACAATTGAATCACAAAAAGTTCATATATGGTTCCAAACATATGTAAGTTTTGAGCACCAAAGTATAATCAAAAACAATAATGTGATTCAATAAAATAAGAATGAAATAGTGAAGATAAAAAAGTTTCTGTGTCACAATTCATTAAGGTTTGTGCTTTGCAGCAATGGATGCTAGTAATTTATTACCAGAAATAAAAGTAACTAAGCCTAGAACAAGAAGATACTTCAGTGTCTCGAACATATTCAGCTTCAGCCAGAAGAGTCCAAAAAGGTAAAATATTGCTGGAAAAATAAATTAGTTAAAATTCAATAGTTTTAATATAATTTAAGTGGTTTTTTTTTTAACAAGTTTCATAATTTATAAAGAAATGAACTGTTATGTTTAACCCTTTGGAGATTAAAAGCATTTAGCCTGGTAAAACATTTACTGGTACATATGGTGTACCAGGAGTCTCGGAAGGGTTAAGGTTAATTGTATTCAGTTAGTAAATAACTGCTGTTTACAAATACTCACACTAACTTATCGGCTTGTCTATAAAGGTATACTTTTTGCTAGGGCTATCTCAGCCTTAGAAAACAGCGATTGAAGTTTCAAAAATGTAGGATTCTTTCAATAAAAGTTGTTTTTTACAATTACTACAACTTTTAAGAAGTAAACAACTTTATAAAAATGAGAAAGTGGTTGATGTTTTTATTTTGTATTTCTCATACCATGTCCCAGTACTACAGGAATTCCAGAAACAGAGGGTGTGAGTTATTTCTGTTGTCTGTGTATTATGGCCATTTTAAAGCCAAAAGTCTTGCTGTTGTAGTATATTTAAATTCAAAAGGTAATTAAACAGTTAAACAAATTTATAAATTTAAGCTTACAGCAAAATTTGAGGTTACAGAAAAATGAGGTTGTCAATATAAAAAGGCGTTGAATATGAGAGATGACTGATACAGAAGTAGAATGTAGCAACATGGCATTTAAAAAAGTGATGTCAACTAAAGAGTAGCAAATGTTGTTCTACTTTAAAGCAGGATACAATATTAATACAAGACAAATGAAAAAATTTTACTTACATCCCAATCCAAGATGGAATCCTAATGTACTGAGACGGAAAGTGAAGTTGGAAATGTTGATTCCAAGTTTGAACCACTGAAATAAAATAAAATATAATTATTTTACCATTGCAGTTATCCAAGTATCAACAAGGTTATTTATAATAAAGATAATACAACAGTAGTAAATAAAAAAGGCGAAATATGATTCAAATATTTTTGACAACCATGAAAATGATAACAGATTGAAAATCTTAACCAATCCCTGGGCACAGCAATGACAAGTATTCTTAATAAATTAATTGTAGTAAGATTCCCCCCCCCCATCCAAATGGTATAAAAGATATATCAACCATATCAGACCTTGCCTATGCCTAGGCGGCCTCGTGTAACGGTCCTCCCCAAAGTGGCCTTTACACGCCTCACAGACTCATCGGAAACACAGTTTAGATTCATTTAATAACTGGTAAAAGTTTAGGCACAGGGGTCAGATTTCTTAATTTAGAAACAGGAGTGCACGCCACAGGAGGTGGAAACCACAAAGGGGTCGTGCCCAGCATTTTTTAGCCTCTATAACAGGTACCAATTTAGAGGAGCATAGAATGTGTTGAACTACGCAACACCTTGATTTAACTAAATTATTTTCAATTTAGCTCTTTCCTTACGGTGGGTGCCGGCCAACCCTGAAGTACCTGCCTGGATCCCTGTTATATCGTGTTTATAACCCTCCACTCTTACCTGCGTGAATCCTTTCCTATAATTTCTTCCATTAACATTTCAATTGTATATAAGCTTCATTTCATTATTTAAGTTACTTTTTCTTTTTAACTATGAATATTCAGCTTGAATTATGTAATTATTTTATCCAATAGTTTTTTATAGAACATACTTTCTAATAAAAAGAATACAATTATATAGCTATCAATGAAGCAAAATAACCTATTTTTTCTAATAAATTAGAGTTATGGAAAATTTAAAGTTTGAAAAAATAAAAATTAAGAGCAGTAAAGACATCCGACGAGCCCGACTCATATCCCCAGGTCTCTCGTCCAAAAAAGTTGATTCCACCCGACATCCAATGGTGAAAGAGTAGCTTAACTTCCCCCAGTCTTGGCTTGATAGCCCCAAGGCTAAACTGGAAAAATCAACCATAGGGAAGTGGCAAATGAGAGAAGAGGGACAGACTGTTGTAAAAGTCAACCATTCCACCTCTCGAATGCTAGTCAAGAGAGCTCTTCCAAGGGCATGGCGAGCCTCGACTGCTACACAAGTCTGCAATAAGGAATGGAATGAAAAGAATTTAAGGACGAACAAACTACTGTTTTTAACGTCCTACAAACCCAAAATAAGGAATGGACTATGGTAGCATCCTTGGTAATATCTTCTCCTCATGCATAGTTTCAGCTTTACATGTATCACAAGTAGAATATTTCAACTACTATGTCGTACAAGCCACTGAAGATATTAAAAAAAAAAAAAAAAATGTTCCCATAAATTTTAAGCAAATACTTTTTATGCCATGCAGCATCACACCAGGATGAAACCATATACATGTACCATTCATAAAACTAAATTTTCGAATAAAAATACTATCCCTCTAAGTAAGATATAATCATTGGGTAAAGCTAATTTTAAAGATGAAAAAAACTCTATTTTACTTACAAGAACAAAAAGAATGAGTAAAGGCACAAAAACAAGTCCGGTGAAAAGATTGGATACAAAAACTGGAGGTCGCTTTTCAGGCTCTCTGAACACATGCTATATACAAAAGAAAAAATACATCAATTTTCTTATATATGTTGGAATATTTTAAGGAAGGTTTCAACAAATAATAATATTAATAATTAATTTTCTGAAGTCATACCTGAATTTCTGGTTTAACAGAATACAAAGATTGATGGCTTGTTTTAGATTTTGGTTCTCCAGCAAAAGTCAATCTGATATTAGCAGCGTGCCACTGAAGAGAATTAGAGAGCACACTGTCTCCAGCGATGATTTCAAGAGAGTAAATACCAGAGAGCTGTCCAAATTCAGATGCTTTACCACCAATATCCTAAATAAAAAATATTTGTGACTGAGTAAAATCCAATTATATTCGCTAATTCATCAGTCGAACTACTAGCAAGAGCTGAAGAGAAATATCAATGTTTCATAACCCATAGGTCATAAAACTGGTCATTCGAAAATTGTGTTCCTAATATATTTGCACGTCTGCGCTATCTCTATTTCCATAAAAATGGTGTAATTTTGATGAAATTTGGCACAAAAATATTTTGGATAAATGAAAGGTCAAGTTGGTTAACCAGAAGAATATGCCCATCAGAACACATCATTGCTGTTGTTTTGGAAAGAAAAAATCTAAGCACTTAGTTTCGTATTAAAATGTCGCCAGGTACACTTTTTAAAGGTATTTGGATACAGAAGTTGAATGAAACCAACCTTTTAAAGAAAAGTCAGAAAAACTATATTTTTTGTTTCAGGCTTTTAAAAGCATTGATCTGACTTAAAATTTGTTTCACATGTCCCACATGCATTAAAACTAATATATTCAAATTTTGAATAGAAGAAGTATTACAAAAAAAATCATTTTATCAACAGACATGAGGTGTCTCCCCGTGATCTAACGCAGATGCCGTTGCCCCATAAAAAAAAAGAATAAGAAAAATAAAATAAAATAAAAATAAACCAGACTTGAGGATTTTTGGAAAACAGTTGTAAAATTGTGGTAAGTGAAAATTGAACATTTGAATGGATTTCAAACAAAAAATGCACATTTTTTAAGTATCTATATGACCCGTCGCAGTCATAAAACAAGTACTCTGAAGTTGTTGAGGAGTTTGTTCCATTCTAAGCTATCCAAATCACACCGGATATATGTTCCTGCATACCTACACAAGATCAAATGGACTAGTCAGATTCACACTGTGTAAATTTGACTTGCCCACTCAACAAATTCTGAACATTTATACACGGATTTAACGTTTACTCTCAAAATACAAAATTTGTGGACCTTAATATGAAATTATAAAAATTATAGTAGACCTGAATACGACTTAATTTAAGATGTCCGATAATGAAACTAAACAGATTCGAAACGTCACAAATATTAATATAATTTTTTTATGTTTAATAAAAATTCATTTAGTAGTGTTCTTATATCATTTTCTATGGTATGATAAAAATGTACAATTATTGTATGAATCAATTTCTTAATTGACTATTTTATACTTACAAGATCAAGCTTATAACTGTTACTGGAATCTCTTTCTGTTACAAAAACAAGTTCCTGCCCAGTAACGGTGTGATACAGTCTCACAAATGCCTGATGAATGGAAATAGGCTTGCCAGAAGATTTTTCTCTAAGACTAAATCTCAAAGCCAAACGTTGGAGAGAATCTACCTCCAAAGGCTGAGCCAATTTTTCAGGATAGTTCACCCTAAGAAGCAAAGAAATAAAAGCATGAACAAAAAATATTATTTACAACAGAATTATGAAGGCTACATACTAAAAATTAAACATGTAATGCATTATTAAAAAAATGTTAAATAAAAGTGTTGTACTTTTCAATATAGAATCCGAATCTGTGAAAAAAACTAAGCATGTTTCTCAAAAAATGAATTTCCCGACTTAACAGCCCATTTCCGGTATCAAACAGAAGTCGCTATCAACATGTACAGTATTTATAAAGACATCGTCAGGTTCGTTAGGATTGTTTATACTCTTGGTGGGGAGCCTAATGAGCTGAGCAAGTATTCGTAGTTTCTTCAGCCAGTTTGGAGGCCTAAGACATTTACAAAGCACAAAACATTGTGTTTCTAAACCATTTATTACAATTAATGCCTTACATGTTTTGTGCCTTTTAATATGGCACATTTTTGTGAGTTCTTTTCCTAAAGAGGTGCTCTTGCCGAAATATCCTTCCTGTCCAGACATCATAATGAGTACAAGCACCAGAAGAAATTCCGTGTAAAAAGGCACAAAGCATGATAGGCTTAGTAACAAAGGTATACTAATCTTTAAGAGACCTTAGGCCTCCAACAAGCAGATTGAAGGAAATATTGTATCATTTTGAGAACAATCAGTTATAAAGAATTTATAGATACACAGTAACATAAACATATATATAATTTCTATATAATCCCTCTTGAAAGTAAATTTATACAGAGCGAAATTTATACAAATTCATTTTTATTTTATTTTATTTATTTATTTATTTTTGTATAACCTTATAAGTTCTAAACAGTTTTACAGATTATAGACTAGATTACTTATTGGGAGGTAGAACCTGTGGAGGGGTAGCTGTGTATGTCAATAATGCCATATACAGTGAGCCTATCCCGCTACGAACAACACTCCAAGCAGTAGCAGTGTCAGTACACCTGCCTTTCAGAGTCACAATATGTTCCATTTATCTTCCACCAAGTGAACCACTAGACGTACACGAAATTCAAGACCTACTTACCCAACTACCACCACCAATTCTTTTCCTAGGTGACGTTAACGCTTTAAGCACAATGTGGAATTCACCATCGACAAACAGTAAAGGAGCCCAGCTCCAAAATATCTTTGAATTTTTTGACCTGATCGCACTAAACACTAACACTCCAACACACCTCTGCACAAGGACAGGAACATTTACAAACATTGACGTTTCTCTATGTACCCCTAGCTTACTAACTCGCCTTTCCTGGCAGGTCAATGAGGACTCTCATGGCAGCGATCATTTTCCAATTCATATTTCAATCAATGACCAAACACCTCTCTTCAGAACAACTCCACGTTTTAACACCAAAAAAGCAGACTGGTTCTCTTACCAAACGTTCATTACTAACTCACTTAACGCCTCAAACGTACATTCTTTAGACGAATTTACCTCTATTATGCTTCAAGCTGCTGAAGTTAGTATTCCCAAGACTTCACAAACATACAAAAGATCCCCCGTCCCTTGGTGGAATGATGACTGTAAAACAGCTGTAAGAGACCGAAGAGATGCACTTCGTTTATTCCGAAGGGAACCATCATTCATTAACTTACAGGCTTACAAACAAAAGAAGGCTAAGGCGCAGTGGACTATAAAGCAGAGTAAGAAAAAATGTTGGGTAGATTACGTATCGAACATTACCAGACACACTTCCACATCTGAAATTTGGAATAAAATCAACCAAATTAATCATAAAAAATATCGTGCTCCAATTACGGGACTTGAACACAACGACAAAATCATAACCAACCAACTGACTATCACTAATATTCTAGGAAGACACTTCAGTAAAATATCCAGTGACGATCATTATACTCAAATATTCTTAGACCATAAGAAACGTACTGACCACACCACTATTTCTACAGTTCCCCAAGATCACCCTTTGAACGACATATTCACCTTACAAGAACTGGAACAAGTCTTAGCCAAAGTAAGGCTAACTGCTCCTGGACCAGACCAAATTACCTATGACATGATACAAAATCTACCCAAACATGGCCTATCAGTCCTTCTTGGCCTGTTTAATGATATGTTCATGAGCGGTACCTATCCTATATCTTGGAATGAAGCTATCGTTATTCCAGTACACAAACCTGGGAAAGATAAAAAACACCCCTCTAGTTTTAGACCAATTTCGTTAACAAGTTGCATCTGCAAGACCGTAGAGAAAATGATTAATAACAGGCTGCTCTGGTTCCTCGAAAGCAGAAACTTACTGTCTCCCTTTCAGTGTGGCTTTAGACCAAAGCATTCTACAATGCATCACCTAGCAAAAGTGGAGAGTGACATTTTAAATGCATTCCTTGAGAAGAAGTCTGTACTGGCAGTATCACTTGATCTAGAGAAGGCGTACGATACGGTCTGGAGAAGACTAATTATCTCGCAACTTAAAAATTGGGGTGTTGAAGGGAATATTATTAATTTCCTGATAAATTATCTTTCCCAGAGAACATTCCGAGTTAGGGTAGGTGCAACTTTGTCAGATGCGTTTCCCCAGGAAAATGGAGTGCCTCAAGGAGGTGTACTCAGCACAACGCTATTTAACATTGCCATAAACTCCATCATGAACTGTATCCCCAATGAAGTATCTTACTGTTTGTTCGCTGACGACTTGCTTATCTACAATACATTTTCAGATGTTACTACAGCACAAGGACTCATACAAAACACACTACATACCCTAGAAACATGGTGTTCCAAAACAGGCTTTAAATTCTCTAGTGAAAAAACTAAACAAATGATACTTACTAGAAAAAGGACCAACTTTGTATACAACCTTACACTGAACAATGTGACAGTCAATACCACTACCACACTGACATTCTTGGGACTTATTCCAGACAGACGGCTTACATGGATTCCGCACTTGAAGAGTATTCTCAGCAAATGCAAGAAATCCTTGAATCTACTGAGAATCCTTGCCAACTCAAAGTGGGGAGCTGACAGATGTTTAATGCTTACTTTCTATCGATCTTTTACCAGGTCCTTAATAGATTATGGTTGTATTGCTTATTCATCTGCCAGTAAAAAATCACTCAAGCTCCTTGACTCTATTCATCATACAGGCCTGAGAATTGCAACAGGAGCTTTTAGATCGAGCCCCACCGATAGCCTATGTGTGGAAGCAGGAGAACTTCCTATGGAGTATAGACGGCAGATTTTAAACTTAAAATTTATTTTAAAGTCAAAGGCATTAAAGAAACCTTGCGTAGATACATTTTTAAATAACCAATTTCATAATGAATATTTACAAAAAAATCCACGAATAAAACCGTTATTAATAAGACATCTATTAGACGCAAACAGCTCAACACTTTTAAATACACCTATACATACCAACGCAGTCCTTTCACAACCCCCATGGAGAGTTAAAAACTTCAAAATTAATCTCACGCTAACACAATACAAAAAGAAGGAACCCATTTCTTCTACGTTATACCAAAATGTCTTTAAATCTTTTAAAACGAGGCATCCTGAAGCACTATTTATCTTTACCGATGGTTCCAAAAGTGATTCAGGAACAGGCGCTGCAGCTATAGTTGATGACATGACCTACCAAATAAAACTACACGACGACTCTAGTATATACACTGCCGAACTGACAGCCATACTTACAGCTCTTTCCAACTTACAACACACAAATAGACGAGAAATCATTCTTTGCTCTGACTCGCTAAGTTCATTGCTCTCCTTGGGAAATATCTACAGTACACACCCAGTAATAACACAAATACTTACACAATTACTAAACCTACAAAATAAAAACATAACAATGACTTGGCTACCCGGACATACAGGAATCCCAGAAAGCAACGAGATTGACAAACAAGCAAAATTAGCAACTAAAAGGAGATCACTCGATATTGACAAACTGACTTCTGAAGATTTGTGTTCGACAGTTCAAAGACAGGTACTAACTTACTGGCAAAGATACTGGACACTAACAGACAACAAACTGCTTGAAATAAAGCCAACTGTAGAACCTTGGTCTAAACATAAATGGCCCCTAACAAGGAGAGACCAAGTTATATTGACCAGACTACGCATTGGACACTCATTCCTGACTCACTCCTACTTAATGAATAGAAAAGATAGACCTATTTGCAAATACTGTAACAGGATTCTTACTATAAAACATATACTTACAGAATGCAGACAGAGAAATCCACTAAACATACCTTATGACATTCAAGAACTGTTAACGGAGGACAGCCCACATATAAAAACAATATTACAACATTTTCATAACATAAACATATATCATAAAATCTAACAAGTATACTGTATAAAAAGGGGGAAAAATATATATAATATAACTCTTCGTTACTTTAAAGGATCCTCATTTCTAGACATTATACATTAATATTCTTGTGTTTATAATACGAAATATACTCGTATATCGGAATCAATTTAGCACCATAACCCTCAACTTTTTTTTTTTTTTTTTTTTTTTTTTTTTTTTTTTTTTTTTTTTTTTTTTTTTTTGACTTCGGCTATATATATATTTATTATTATTATTATTTATTTATAATTTACTAATATTCACTTCTATATTTACTTTATTTTTTTATTTATTTTTTTATTTTATTTTTTTTTTTTTTTTATTTATTTATTTTTTTCTTTATTTATTTATTTATTTTTTTTTTCTTCCTTCTCTTCTTATTTTCACCTTTTATGTTACTAATACGTTTTCCCCTCTTAAGAGTTACTGCTTTTCTCGTTTTCCCGACTCTTACGTTGTTTAATAATTTTGTTCATTATCAAATCTTGGATATACCTTATTCACAGTATCAACAACAGTGCTTCTTCTTTTACACCTTCTTTCACGAAGTAATTGTAAACAGAACTTTTTTGTAACTACATGAACATTGTTCTAATGTATTTTATCTGTTATTATTAAGAATTCACAATGTATTTCTTTATTTATATTATTTTTTTTTTTAATTACTACTAGAAATGTATCTGTATAATTGTTTCGAGCACATCACCTTAGTTGCGGGTGCTCATAAATAAATGAATTAAAAAAAAAAATCATAGTTGGCCCAAGTAGGGAAAGGGTTACCTTCATTAAGTTCCTTATTTTGTAGGCTCATCCTACCATCTACTGATGCAAAACATGTAGAGCAGTTTTAGTAAATTGACTTTTGTCTACACAAGAAATATTGTTCAGATTTCGAATAATTATTGGAGACCCGGTAGCCGTGAGGGTTAAGGCGTGAGCTCTTAACACTCTGTGCCAAAGGTCGTGGGTTCGATTCCCACTAGGGGCAGTGGCTTTTCTTTCGAAAAAAGAAAAGGCATCACCCCTATCCTGGCTAGAAAAGGGTGGTAACCTATAGATAACCCGTCCTAAAATTCGTAGTTAATAATAAATGGACGTTAAAATTTAAATAAATTGAATAATTATTTACGTTGAAAAAACATATTACTTTTGGAAAAATATATTTTATGATTGACCTCATAAAATAATAAAATATTAAAACCCTATTTAATACCTACTTATTATATTTTGGTTGAAGAAAATTATCAGAATCAACAGCAGCAATGAGAAGGGGATCTGTAACAACTAAGTGACCAGTAATTTTCAATTGAAGTGCATTATTTGCACCTCCTATAGCCGCAGGATCAGAAGAAGCAACTGTCACAGTGGCCTTATATAATCCAGGTGGAGTGTCTCCAGGCAACTTGACGGAGTAGAGAGTCCTGTAATAAATATTAAGATCTTAAGAAAAATAATAGATATATCAATTAAAATGTTAAGACCTATTTAACATTTTTAGAAAATTATAGCTTTTGAGGTTGCACTCAGGAAAGAATTTTTCCTTCCCAATACACTGAATGATTGAGAAGAAAATTGGTTGAAGAGTGAATTTAAATTAACAGAAATAAAGAACATGACTAAAGCCTGGGGAAAAGAACAATTCACTAGTCAAGACGAAGTAATTTTATCCAGGCTTTGGATAGGCCTTTATCCACTCATACATAGTGGATGGAAAAGAAAGACTAACTTGTAGACAATGCAATAGAACTCAAACTGTTAAGCACATACTGACTGACTGCAGACAACATAGCAACTTAACAATTCCTTATGTCTTACTAACAGAGGATAGCTCATACACTCCCGCTACTTCCACATTTAAAATATGCACACATTTAGTCAAAAGTATAATTATTAGTAACTGACTTTGATTCTGCCATTCGAATAAGTTAATCACCTCTGTCGCAGAACTCAACATAACTAAATAATAATACACCTAAGAATATTGTATTGAAACTTTCGGTCACTTGTCAGTGTAATTTCAGTTCATCTTAGTAAGTTAAAGCATTCAGAACATTTTGAATCTGCAATTCAACCCAGAGGGTTGAAAGAAAATAGTATTTGAGAAACAATTGTAAGTTAGTTATCATTTTTGAAAACTTCAAAACGCTAACTATTAACATCTCAAGAAGTGAACACATTGAAATTTTGAAAGAACTTACTGAACTGAGAATACTTATGAAATGATTTAAAGAATTAAAAGTTTGATAAATAATTTAAGGAGTTGCGTTCATAAGTAAATAGACTTTTGTCATACCTTCTGTTGAATACCACTGGCATTGGTTGGAGTACTGAAGGCAACCATTTTGGGAGGTTCATTCCCAAGCCATTGTTAGGGGCTAAGTGTAATTTGTTGGGTCACAGAATTTTTACTGGGGTTAAGCGAGTCGTTTATGTCTGCAAGGGTCGTCCCGGTAATTAGTTAGTCTGTACTATTGCATAGAAAAAAAATACAAAACTGAAACTAGAGCATTTAATTTTACAGATATAATCCGAATTCCACTATATCATGGACTACCCGCTTGACCCTAAGAAAGGCAATGACCTATACTGCTCCTGCTGAATAACCCTGTCTAAATTATCTGAATAACCCTTACAGGCAAGAACGATGTATTTTTGTAGCATCGCTCGCACTTTGTAAATTATGAGTTTGTTGCTATTATATTATGAAAAAATAAAACAGGATGAGTGGAGAATCCAAATAAAGTATGCAGTTAAAAAAATGATTTTTATTATTGAACTAGCTGACCCGGCAAACTTCGTACCGCCTAACAGTCGATTGTTTATTTTTATTTTTAAATACTTATTCTGCTATTCGGGACACCGGGTCAGCTAGTAAGATAAAAAAAGAAAAAAGAAAGTTAATAAGTCAACAATTACATTATGTCGAAAAATAAAAATTATAAAACACTTAAAATTCTTTTAATAGTCACTAAAAATCACAATGAAAATTACAATTTCATATTTCTTATTACGATACATACTTATTATATTTCATTTTATTTTTACTTATTCTAAATTAAGTTTCATTTTTAATGTAGTGCTTTATGGTACACGATATTTTTTGTTTGATTACCTGGTGCGTTAACAAACAGAGAAGATGGTTTTCCAACACGGGAACAGGCAACATACAATTGACCATATGAGAAACATTGGGAGTAATGTTACTATTGTATAAATATTGACAAATATAGACATTAATATTTATACGATACTAACGTCACTCAATTGTTTTGCCTCCCGGAACCCCTCCACTAACACTTAAACTTTATGTTATGGTACTAAAGTTCAAATTGACTTTTAAGTATTATTACGAATCTTTTGTACGGGGATATAGAAAAGTGGTGTCTTTTTTACTTTGTTAATGCAAATATAAATTAATTTAAATTGCATTATTAACATTTGATTCTATTGTCACCTAATGATTACATGTTCTTATTTATTTAAATTTTAATGTCCATTATTATTAACTGAGAATTTTAGGGCGGGTTATCTATAGGTTACTACCCTGTTCTAGCCAGGATAGGGCTGATGCCTTTTCTTTTTTCTAAAGAAAAGCCAACACCCCTCGTGGGAATTGAACCCACGACCCTTGGCACGGAGTGAAAAGTTCTCAAGCCTTAACACTCACGGCCACCGGGCCTCCACATGTTCTTATTATTACTGTTATAGTGACAAACTTAAATAAAAATGTATTTATTTTAAAACAATATAAACAAAGAGTGAATTTTTGCTTATACACAAATAACCTAATACATTAACTGGTAAAAATATTATAATTGAGAATATATGTTTTTATTGAAAAATGAATTTGCGTTAACAAAGTAAAAAAGACCCGAAAAGTGTTGTTTTTAGACTTTTTCTGGCATTTTATTAAATTTTTCTCTCCGTAAGAACCATCCTCGTACTTCAAGGAATATTATAAAAAAAGAATTAACGAAATCTGTTCAGCTGCCCTCGAGATTTGCGCTTAGCAACACATTTAGCGATTCATTTTTATATTATAGATTTACTAACTTGTCAGCAGGGTTTATATCAAATTTTGCTTTTGATCCAATAACTGAGCCATCCAACAATTTTGTAAAGGAATCTAGCGTTACAGGCAAAGGAGTTGTGCCAACAGCATTCCCAAGAAGATCAGTTACCTTTACAGTAATTTTGTCTCCTTCAATTCCTGATAAGCTCACAACAATTGGTTTCTGAAACTAAAATAATCATATATTAAAAATAGCAAATAATTCTAAAAAATTGAGTATAAAAGAAGTATTTTTTACAATCTAAAGACAACATTTACAATATAATATAATTAAGCGCAATAAACCGAATGGAAAAAACACAGCTTAGTATATCTTGTCTTCCAGGGGGCATAAAGATATAGAATTTTTTTTCAGACACCGACAAAATGCAAAAGAAGCAATTTTAAAAGATAACACTGACATCGGACAAATAATTATGCAGGACTTCAACACAGTACGGACAAACATAACACAAAATTGGTTAAAACACTGGTTACGATTGGACAACATGTTATGAGAAATCAAATACACAATCGAAGCCTCGCTTTATAAACTATTGTCTTTAAGCGGGAGAGACCAAGTTGTCATAACCAGACTTCGAATGAGAAACTCGCTTTAACACGTTCAGATTTAATGCAAAGACAGGAAGGTTAAAGTAAACAACTTACCTGATCTCAGGAATATATACTTTGGGTAGATTCAGTAACACCTCCATAGTGTATAAAGTCAGAAACTTTTCCATAGTTTATTATTATTCATTAAATTAATTAGAGCCCAGAGTTTGTGTAGAACCCCAAACCTAACATTCAAAATACTATAATAGATCAAATCTTTAGAGCACGACTGAGTTTTGAACTCAGATCCTCTAGAACATGAGCCGAGTGCTTAAAAACCAATCTACCTCTCAATAACATAACCAAGTATAAAATGCAGCAGGAAGTTAACATTTTAATTCACAAAGAGAGCCAATATAAATTACTTGAAGTAAGGCTGAAATTGAGCATTTAAATTAAAACTTTTATTTAACACAGATGATACTAAGAGCTGTTCCGTTGAAAGTTAAATATCCCATGTTAAAAAATATATAGAGAATGAATTTGAAAACTGATTTCATCTAAAAATTTATTGACAATGTTTTAAATTACCTTGTTTGTTGTGAGAAGTTTCAATATATTCAATAATGACCAAGCTCCTTTAGGAGTTTGCACAGATTTACGAGTGATGAAGTAGTTTGAAAATTTCAGCGCCTGATCTGTAGTAATTGGGGGAGTCTTGTTCACCACACTTGCTAGTTTGTATGCGCCACTAACCATCAGAGCTGAAATAGACATTATTCAATAAATATTGAATGAATGAATGTAAACTTATTTTATACATATATACACATTTTTAACATTACAGAACAATTTGCAAACGATTGGACGGTTATTATCAGCCAGAGTGCATATAAACATTAATTAAAAATAACCATATACATTTACAAACTTGCATACTTTACTTAACAAGAACAAAATATTAATAAATAGAATAATAATATATAAATAACTAGCTGTTACCCGGCGTGCCATGCTACACCTACTTTCTGCATATAGAAGAGCCCCAAAAAAATTAGAAACCAAAAGAGTATTATTAAAATCTAATAACACAAACCTGTAACTGTTTCGAACCCGTGACCTCCCAACTTTGAGTCCTAGACGACTTTGACCTAACCTATAACACCCCCGTATCAAGACATACATTTATGCCAAGTTTGGTGAAAATCGGTATAACGGAGTGGATTTTTATAAAAAAAACAAAAAAAAAAAACATACAGACTGCAGCTGGTAGACGTTTTTGACTTGGCCTATGACAATCCCCTGATCAAGACCAACCTGTGTGCCCAGTTTGATCAAAACATATAGAACAGTTTTGATTTTATAGGGAACAAACATACAGACAGACCACAGCTGGTAGAGGTTTTTGACCTAGCTTACGGCACTCTCCAGATTAGGATCTACCTGTGTACCGAGTTTAGTCAAAATCGGACGAACGGCGTGGATTTCTATGAGGTACAAACTTACTGACAGACAGCCGGTAGACGTTTTTGACTTAGCCTACGACACTCCCCAGATTAAGATCTACATGTGTACCGAGTTTAGTCGATATCGGACGAACGGTGTGGATTTGTATAAGGGACAAACATAATCGAACGAACGGTGTGGATTTGTATAAGGGACAAACATACAGACAGACAGTTATAAGACGTTTTTGACTTAGCCTAAGACACTCCCCAGATTAAGATCTACATGTGTACCGAGTTTAGTCGATATCGGACGAACGGTGTGGATTTGTATAAGGGACAAACATACAGACAGACAGTTATAAGACGTTTTTGACTTAGCCTAAGACACTCCTCAGATTAAGATCTACATGTGTACCGAGTTTAGTCAAAATCGAACGAACGGTGTGGATTTTTATAAGGGACAAACATACATACAGACAGTTATAAGACGTTTTTGACTTAGTCTACGACACTCCCCAGATTATGATCTACATGTGTACCGAGTTTAGTCAAAATCGGACGAGCGGTGTGGAGACGGTATCGAGTTTATTCAAAATCGGTCAAACGGTGTGGATTTGTATAAGGAACAAACAAACAGAAAAACAGACAGATATGTTATTTTTATATATATAGATTAACTAGATGTCACATAGGAGTTGCATAATTAAGCACATTCCTTAGCAAGATGGGTCATGTAACCCACATTCCGTAAGAATATGCATGAAATAGCCTGTATAATTAGAAAATTAACAGAGATACTTTTGCTCTTTTATATTTTTAATGACCAGCTGACTTAATTATTAATTTATTTCTGGAGTAAAAAACTTCTAATGGGGTGATAGTTTTTTTTTCATTTAAAACAATTGTTCCTTATTAGTGGTGCACGATATCTTCCAAGACTCTTTGGGAAAATTCTAAAAGAGTTGAAACATCTCAGCAATAACGAATGGCAGGAACTTATTATTCATTTGATTTTGAACTGATATGGATAGATCGAACGATGTTGGTGCCATCTAGTGGGCTCTAGTGTAACTTTTTTTGTTGTGTTTAACGGGGTATCAACAATAGGGTTATAAAAACCGAATCGAGTGTAACTATACATTTTTATAATTTTAAAAGTTGATGCATTTTAAAAATAAGTTTTACTATGATAAATACCAGAGAGTGGCATTACAAAGAGATCCAAATAACGAAAAAAAAGAAAAAAAAAAGAAAACTAAGATGGGTTTGACCTTTGCACAAAATAAAATAATAGCACACAAACAAGTACCTTTCACCTATACATCCAACGGAATAGTAAAAATACTTCCCAAAAGTGTCAGGGGAATTTGAAAAAAGTACAAGCTAGAAAAGTAGCACGTATAGAGAGTGACTGTTGCACTCTCAGAGTGCAAAAGATCTCTGAACGTATTAAAAGTTTTGTGTAATACTTCTTGGGGAGCTGACAGAACAAGCATGCTCATGCTGTACAGGAGCTTGATAAGATCCAAGCTAGATTATGGTTGCACAGTGTATGGATCAGCTAGTCCAAGGACCCTTCAGATCCTCGATCCGATCCATCATTCTGGGTTGCGACTAGCGACGGGAGCCTTCCGATCAAGTCCAGCTTCAAGCGTTCTTGTAGAGGCCAGCGAACCACCGCTAAACCATAGAAGATTACAGCTTACCATTTCCTATTATTTCAGAATCAAAGGTCGGCTAACACACCCTTTGAATGATTACTTCTCCAGCATAAACTGGATTCAGCATTATTCTGATCTTTATGATAACAATACTTCAAAAGTACCGCTCCCTGCCAGAGCCAACGTTTTCTTAAACAGGAATCATTTAAATAATATTAAACTGCAGCCCATAACCTTATCAAATCATCCACCATGGCTATTACATCCTCCACACGTTAAAATCAGCCGTACAAAATATTTAAAAAAAGAAACCCCGCCTTTAATCTATGAAAATGAATACTATAAAATTAAAAGTCAAACAGTGCCTAGTAACTTTGTCTTCACTGATGGATCAAAAACAGTGGAAGGAGTAGGATCGGCTATACTGTCAGAACAAAGAATATACAAATTATCACTCCCTTCTATTTGTTCAAGCTTTACAGCTGAATTACTAGCTATAAAAAAGGCTCTAAATTTTATTATCCCAACCACTCAACAAATCGTAATTTGTACAGATTCTTTATCATCAATTCTAGCAATCTGCAATCTCTACCCAGACAACTCCCTGGTCATAGATATACAAAACAAAATAAATGAGTTCAGAATAAATAACATAAAAACTCTGTTTATATGGATTCCTGGGCATTGTGGAATAATTGAAAACATAAAAGTTGACAAAGCAGCAAAAGAAGCAACAAAAGAAGGACAAGTTTGCTGTCAAGTTCCTGTAAACGATGTATTAGCAGCCGTGAAACTACCACTAAAAGATAAATGGTTCCAAGAATGGAATAGGATGGAGTTAGGGGAAAAGCTCCGTGAAATAAAAGAAGACGTAGATGCATGGAGTAGCAGCATACGCGACAGAAGACGAGAGGAAGTGATATTGACCAGGCTACGAATAGGACACTCAAGACTGACGCATAGCTATCTTATGGCAAAGGAACCACCAACGATATGTCAGTACTGCGGCGTACATCTAACCGTAAAACATATCCTCACCGAATGCAGGGGCTACATAAAAGAAAGAGAACAGTTAGATTTGCCCACTGACCTAAGGGAACTTCTGGGAAATAACTCGAATCACTTAACTAAATTATTTGTTTTCCTAGAAAGAACTAAGTTAATCCGACATATTTAATTTATAAATATTTGTGTGTGTATATATATATGTTTCAATCTCCTCCTATCTATCTTCAATCTATATCGATCTTCTCAATCCATCTTCAAGTAGCACTTTTGGTCAATATCACTTTCTTTCCTCAATAAACATATCATATCAACATATATCAATAGTCATATTGAAATGATATGCCAATTGAAATATATAAGATCAAACGAGTCTTCTCACTGAGACATCCATGACCCATGTGGTTGACATATGTCTAAAAACACAAATTAAAAAAAAAAAAAAAAAAAAAAAAAAAAAAAGAAGAGAGTGACTGTAACTTGGGTGACCCTACCATAAACCTATTTTCCTTCCTACCCTACCTAGCGGTGGCTAGTGATCGTAATTAACTTCTCAAACTATTGCTATATAGTGCTAAAGTTAAACTAAGTTATGTAGTCTGGAGTCTACAGTAGAAGAGAAGTCAATTAAGAGTTAGCTTGTCCAGAGGCTTCGGAGAACAAAGGGATACTCGTGGATGAGTTAATTCATTGGAATGCATTAGAGTGTGAATACCCACTTATGAGTTAACTTGTCTGGGGTCTCTAAAGGGTTACGGTTAAAGTTCATTAAAGTGGTTTAATCTTACCAGTTACACTTAAGCCACCCTCAAATTGTAAGTATTTCCCATCTATTTCATCAGCTTGTACTATTCCATCCTCAATTCTATCAAACATAAAGCTTCCATCAGTTACTCCTAATTCAGCTGCAACATGTAGACCATAAGCCAAACTAAAAAAGTTAATAAGAAATTATTAAACATGGGATATTTTTGAAATATTTAATAGTTTATATTATCTAGTAATAAATCTCTGAATTAGAGGATAATTAATATGTAAGAATTTCATAAATCTGAAGGTATTAACAAATTGAAGGCGGATATCTCAACAAAAGTATGCTCGATACATTTAAGCTAAAGTCGAGATAAATCGTAGTACTATGACTCCCACCTTTAATGTGTTAAAATAATGACTGTTTGTTCTCATTTGTTAGGTCTTTCATATCATTCTGTCCATTTTGAAGGAAAATAATACATTTTCAAAATCATTTATTATTATTTACTGCCCTGTGGTAGTGTTGACTATCAGTCCATCAAGCATGATGATGATGAGGATTGGTGTTTACATGCCTGAAGTGGTTGGTAAGACGCACGAAATAATACTTAATAAAAAATCTAATTTTTCTTTATTATTAATTCATTATTATCAATATAGCTTGTAAGCTTTGATGATTTGTGGATGACATTCAAGCAGAAAGAATTGGTTGATTTGCTATATCAAGCCAATTCTGGTGTATCATCCATGGACTAATCATTTCTTTCTTTCGTCCCATTTCTTATGAAGGTGAAAATTTTAAGAGTGAAAATGATGTATGTTGAAGGTGGGGGTCGGCAAGGATCAGTGGCTTCTTGAAGTAACGGCAGGAGTTGCTCCCCAAAATTGTTTTTAAAAGAAAACTAATTCTTTCCCAGACATCTAGGTGCACGGTAGTGCGCCAGGCCAAGTTCCGGCCTAAGCATACTACACAGGTATTATACTACTAGATATGAGTAAAACTGGAAATTTTCATAATTCGACATCGAATAGTTTCTGAGATATAAGCGATCGAAAATCGGGATTTATAGGACTCACTCACTGACTCATCAAAATTATTAGGCACTTCCCATGATGCTAGAGACTTGAAATTTTGCATGATGATAGATATGAGGGTGTTATTAAAGGAAAAAATCGAAAAAACCTGAAAAGTTGTGTTTGACTCCGCTTCCGGGGCGGGGGGCGTGCCAGTTTTGTACTTCCTTTGGAAACCAGTCATTCCGTCCGAAACCCAAGATGTGGGGTATCAAATGAATCGTCTCGGTATGAAGAACCTATATTTGATGTTTTAAGAAACAATTAGACGCATATAGGCTTGGTCAAAATCTTATACCAGCTGTCTGTCTGTATGTTTGTCCCTTATACAAATCTGTACTGTTTGACCGATTTTGACCAAACTTGGGACACAGATGGGTCTTGATAAGGGGAGAATCATAGACTAGGTTAAATTGTCTATCAGCTGTCTGTCTGTCTGTTTGTTCCTTATACAAATTAACACCGTTATTTTGGCCGTTTGGCACACCAAACTTGGCACGCAGGTAGGTCTTGATACGGGAGTGACGTATTACCTGTGACGGTTTGTAGTTTTTGTTCCATCGGAAAGCCATCATTCCTTCTGAAACCCATCATATGGGGTATCAAATGAATCGTCTTGGTAAGGAGAACCTATATTTGATGTTTTAAGAAACATTTCGACGCATCTTAACAACAAGAGTTGTGACTTCTTTCTTAAATCTAGTAAATAAAGTCGTAGGGGTTAACTGCATAATATACTTGAAAGCATATACTAAGTTTTTCAAAGTCGAGCCATCTAAATTAAAAAGTTTATGATCACAAGGGGCGAGGTTAGCTCAGTGGTAGAGCACTGGACTAATAAGCTGGAGGCCTGAGTTCAAATCCCGAGCAAGCACTGAAGATTTTTTCTTCTAGTGTCTTCGTTCATGGGTTGAATTCGGCCTCCCTGTGGCCGTCCCTAGGCCAACCCAGCCTTTAATTAATTTAATAATGTGCACCTTGGTTGGTGCTAATGACTCTAGCAGTCGAAGCAGCCAAGGGGAAAATCAGGCGGCCGGAGCATAGTACTGACCACACTATCTCCCTAATGTGCCGTATGGTCATGAATCAGATACCTCTATAGTATCTGCCCCTCAGGGCCCTCGTGGCCTGTTACGGGACTGATTTTTTTTTTTTTTTTTATGATCACAAACCCAAAATGTATCGTCTTTGTTCTCATCTTTTTCTTGAAGGCCTTCTACACTTTCCCTATTGTGATCTTTATCCTCGGGATAAGGTTCCTGTGTGTAATAGTAAAGTTAAGAGAGCAATCAATTTGTCCTCTAGAGTAATGTCATCTGGAAGAGCTTCTAACTTTTCTAGTCTAGTGATTAGATAGGTTGATTATTGGTATCAAATATCAAGCAGTAAGGAGAACTTTATGCAGAATCCAAAGACCCTGGTTTTATATGAAGAACAAAAGCCAGTAGGTATGCGGCAACTAAATTTTAATTAATACTTAGAAAAAAGTAATGAGATCCCAAAAAAAACATAAATGTGAAATAGAGGCCAAGTTCCTCCCCCCACAAAGAAACACTCCCTTCCCCAAAAATATCCCCTCCTAAAACCCCCCAAAAACGCGTTACCATCTTACAGTCCAAAAAAGTAGTATGAGTTAGTGTATTAAGTCCAACATATTTTCAACCAAAAATATTTCCCAATACAAAAGATGATACAAGAAAGAAATGTCCAAGTTCATTCCTTGGAAGACCTCATAGTTACTTACTAAGAACAGTAAAGACACTTCAACTGACCTTTAAAAACAACAATAAAAATACTTATATCCAGTTACTAGAATATCACTTTCCTCAACCAGGTATATTCTTAAACTTGGCAATGTTTAGTTTTCTCTCTAAAGATAATTTCGGCACAAACAGAACAAAAATATTTGCCTTGTATTGGCAAATATTTTTGGTTGAAAATATGGTGCACTTAATACACTAACTCATACTACTTTTTTGGACTGTAGGATGGTAACGCGTTTTTGGGGGGTTTTAGGAGGGGATATTTTTGGGGAAGGGATTGTTTCTTTGTGGGGGGAGGAACTTGGCCTCTATTGCACATTTATGTCTTTTTTGGGATGCAATATACATTGTAAATTAAATAGTAATAAATGGTATTGAATACAAATTATTTTATTTTGATTAAAAAATGGGCAAAACTATGAGCCAGTACAATTGTAAAATAAATAAACTCACATACATTTAAAGATTTTAAGTTAAAAAAAAAACAAAATAAAAAAGGATTAATTTACCTTGCAATTGAGTCATCCTTTTTCAGAGCTGCTTGCAAGCTTTGTGCTACCTTTGCACCTGAAGTTATTTTTTGGTTAAGTGCTTTAAGGCCTAAAATGCTATAGTATAATTCACTAGTTGTGCTACCATCTTTTCCTAATTGGCTTGTCAAATACTAAAACATAAATAAAAATAAATACATCCTGGCTACTTACAAGAACAAGGAAAGATAAATTTAGATATATTCCTATATTTCACAAATAATTCAAAATATTACCCATAAAACACTTTAAATGTAACAAAATTATCTGGTTTTAAGTAACAACAATGAATAAATATACTAAAATATCTTGCAAATTCTAAAATACCTTTGAAAGTGTTGAAGTTGGTAAAGTACCAGGGCATACAGCAGCTTTCCACGTAACACTGATATAATAGTAAGCATCAACTGCTTCTTTGGGGACTAAATCAGTCAGTAGCTTACAGAGTTCCTAAGTATTAACAATTAGAAAATATTAATAAGGAATTTTAGAAAAAACAAAAGCTGAAAAAAGCAAGAGCATTATAATAGGGATAAATTGTAATAAATAGGTCATTCTTCCACAAACAATATTTTATCATTTTGTGATACTGCCATATTTTCAGTGCTCTTCTAAGACAGCACTTAAGATAAAACATTAGCTCTAAAAAAAGTCTTGAAAATAAAGTATTGTTTGAAAAGAATGGCCTTCCAACCATCCAGATATGTCTTCCATCCTCCACAAACCCTACAGGAGTACAATAAATAATAGTTTTAAATAACTAAGTAACAATAATTATTTATTAATAATTATTTTTGTAGAAACATAGATATGAGACTAATGAATTCACTAATTTTAGCATTATGACAGCTGGTGGCATCAAAAGCGATAGCAGTATTGAAATAGTTTAATGATCGCCTAGTGACTATAAACATGCACAAAAAATTGATTGCTTTGATGTCACCAAAATGCTAAAAGGAATGTCTCTTTCAACCAGAACTGGGCGTAATCATCATAAAGATTACAATTATAATTATAGGCTTTTGAGTTACGATTACAATTATAATCACGGGGAGGGGGGGGGGGGGTCTCTGCTAGGACTTTTTGTCAAATCAGAAGAGTTACTTAACAGAAGGTTGTAACCTGTGACTTTTCAACGTGTTGTGAATTGGCCCGAAATTACATCGGTGAAATCAAAGGGAAAAGTGTAAACACAACTGTAATCACAAGAAACATTTTGATTATATCTAATCACTAAGGGAAAAAAAGAATGCTTGAAACTGTAATCACAAGAGCAAAGTTGTCATTACAGTGAAAAACACGGGGTGATTATGTTCATAATCACAAAAAATTAGTAATTAAAGTCGTAATTACAGAAAAAAATCCTGATTATGTTCATAATCACAGAGTCATCTGTGATACATTTGTTATCATAGGGAAAAAAAGTCCGACTCGCAGGAACTGCATCATCTTAGCGCGGTTCTGTTCTTATCTCTAGTCTCAGTTGGAAAGATTAAAATAGAAAGAGTTATTATTTTGTTTCTACCTTTCTAGAAAGGTCTTGATCTTACCTGGATGGGTCGGCCAACCCCACAAAGGCCCACTCATCCAGGCAGTTGAAAAAATCACAAGGTCTTCAAATCTCTCTCTATATTTCTAACAATAAATTGTTTTCTATTTTACTTAACCTGTTTTATTGATAAATATATTAACCAACTATAAGCAATTAAAAAATAACAAGGATTAAAAACAGACAAAAAGAACCGTTCCAATAAACGAAATCAAATTACTTCAAAGTTTAAGCACTTATTTCTCTGATTGACATCACCTAATCAAAACTTTCTTCAGGACCTTTTTTGTAGAGCATTTAGTAAGCTTTCAAATGTTAACCTTCCGTTTACCAAGATTCTCAACCGTTTTCGAGATATTAAGGAAAGAATACAAAGTTCCCAAAGCTTTTCATGTCTGTTAATAAAATATTTTATTCTAACCCTTCCTTAACTCCAAACGTAACCACAATTTCAACATAATAGTTTTGATGAAATTCAAACATGCAGAAAATGTTTCAACTGAATCCCATGATTCCAAGTACCCAAACCAAAAACGTTATTCAACACTATTTTTCCAGTTTTCTCGAAAACGGTTAAAGCTATCGCCTTAAAAATGGTTCCATTCGTTTTACTAGTCCAAGAAGCCTATAAAACGAGTACTTACAAGCATATGATGTAAGCGTAAATATTTTTTTGTGTGCGAATTTCGCTTCAAAAACCATGTTCCGGTGAACGGATTCTGGTTAACGAACTTGACCTTTCAAATTAGACGAAAGAATTTTGTACCAAATTTCATCAAAATCGGACCATTATTCGCTGACCTATGCCGCGAACAGACAAATATATATATATATATATATATATATATATATATATATATAAATATATATATTTCGATCTCTAGGGGTTCTGAATGCAAAATTTTCTAGTCAGCACTATGGAGGGAGGGAGGAACAACGCTAAAAAATTGTGATTACAGTTGATATTTTAGAAAAATTAGTTGCAATTACAGGCTTAAACACAGAAACAGGAACAGCTGTGATTACAGTCGTAATTACAGAAAAATGTTGTGATTACAAGTGTAATTATAACCACAGATATGATTATAAGTGTAATCGTAATCACTCTTGAAATTACGATTATAATCATAATCATATCTCCAGGGTCTGTGGTTATAATCGTAATCATATCTTAAAAGCGTATAATTATAATTATGATGAGCCCAACTCTGCTTTAAACTCATTAATACTTTACTAATGAATATTCTTCTAAAATATTTTATAAGAAGACAGGAATACAGACAATAATTCGGCACTAATGGCCAAGATGTAGATGCGCTGTAAAAAAAAAAAAAAAAAAAAAAAAAAAAAAAAAGGGAACAGACAATAATTGTAGAAACTACTCCAAGCAAATATCAGGATTGCATCTAAATTGTTATCATCATATGTGTAGTGGTATTCGCTTCAATTAACCCCTTACGAGACAGCAACACCATGTTAGATGCTCGTTGAGCAGATCCTGTTTTACCCTCAAGTTTCCACGGGACCGCATTGAAATACCTGAGCCTCTACTTCCCAGCTCTTCTCATTTCTCCTAATATGCTTTTTTTATTTATTTCTTTAAAAAGTTGTCCATTACCATTTTCCATTCTGGGCTTCGGAACAGTCAATGGCATGCTTAAAAAGTGTTTGGTTTAATTTTGTAATTTGGTTTTTATTTTTTTTAAATGTTTTGAAATTATTTTTTTTAAAATAACATAAAGTAAAATATCTCAGTGTTGGTATAATATCTACAGAACATGATTTCTATGTACATATCAACTGGCAAAATATAAATAAATAAGGCTCTTCAGAGGATTCGAACTAAGCAAAGGGACTGGGTTGGAGAGGGAAATCAGAATTAAATAGGCTCAAACTCTAGCAGATACAAGAGTGATTAGAGCTTACAAAACTTACTGCTAGATATCGTAAAAATCTGTCAAACCGGTGGCTTTCAGTCCTAAATCGAAGAAATGGCCATGTGCCAAAAGTGGCTGTCAGGCCAAGGGGCATACTGGCCCATTGCCCCGAAAGTGGCATCAGACCATGGGGGCATACTGGCCCATTGTCCCGAAAGTGGCTGTCAGGCCAAGGGGCATACTGGCCCATTGTCCCGAAAGTGGCTGTCAGGCCAAGGGGCATACTGGCCCATTGTGCCGAAAGTGGCATACTGGCCCATTGTCCCGAAAGTGGCTATCAGGCCATGGGGGCATGCCTGCCCATTGTCCCGAAAGTGGCTATCAGACCATGGGGGCATACTGGCCCATTGTCCCGAAAGTGGCTGTCAGGCCAAGGGGCATACTGGCCCATGGACAAGACAAGAAAGTGGCTATCAGTCTCAAATGGGTTAAGTAGCAAAAAGAAATGTCTAAGAAAGGTTTAATATGAATAAGAGGGCTTAACTCTGGAAACTAAATAAGCTTTTAAGCAAGTACAACATGCTTAAGATAATGCAGTTCCTGCGACTCAGGACTTTTTTTTAGTATTAATAAGGCATTTTGTACAACTGACAACTGGCAAGCTTTCTAATGCTTGATTTTCTCATTAACACAGGGCTTCAATTTTCTAAAGGGATATTTAGTAAGATATTTATTTATGCTTTTCCTCTGCCTACAAAAATGAGGATTTCATGTAAGGTCATTTGGTTTGACCTGAAGATATTTCTTTAATGTCCGTTGCTGGATGGTGATAACCTCGATCAAACAATCTTATTTCACTTCAGGGATAAAAATTTGCATTGCCTATATAAACTTTTTCCAGCAAGATCTTCACACTATGATCCAAAGTTTTTGCAAGAACACAAATCATATCATCATTTCTTAATGATGATGATTTCAATTAGTTATTCCTTAAGCTATGGATCAATACCTAGCTGATTTTCACAATTGAAACAGCAAACTCATTTATCTCACATACCCGAATTCACAATGACACACTTCTTTGCATTGGCTCTCAATTATCACTTGTCATTCAAACTTAACTAAGCTGGTCATACTTGGAATCTTTCAATCGTCATACAGGCATTCAATATTCTCAGAGTTTTCACAGAAGTAACCTATATCCCAAGTCTTTATGATTCCATCAAAATTAGAACTTATAAATATGTATACTGATATGCTAAAACAACTTTTATTAACATAGTTCTTTGAGGACGATTTTTTCAATAATAGGATCTAAAATCTTAATAAAGTACAATTACATAGTCAAAGTTTAATTTTTGCAGAGATGTTTTGAAACTAAAAGGCTATTACAAAAAACAAGAGGTAAAATTTAATTTGTAAATTACTGATCATGTTATGATCTATATTGATAGATAGGATATCTAGGGGTCTGGTGAATATGTATAATTTTGTAGTGTATATCAGGAAAAAAATTAAGGTGATATGTCACGTTGTTTTTAAAAAAATTCAAGTTATTCTTGTATATTCTGGTCAGAAGAGCAGTGATCTACTTCAAATAAGGCGATATTCAAGGAAGACCCTTTCATGTACACTAATATAAATGCAACTAATAAAATTATTCAGGGAAAACAATAGCACCAGGAGCAACAGTATCACAATTATAGGATTGCTCACAGGGAGCGAAGAAAATAAGATAACAACAATAATAATGATCTAGGTATAAATTATTTAAAAACCCTACCTGCAAATTGGGTATTTTTTCATTGAGTAGCTTGTACCCCAGCACAGAATAATGAACTCCACCTAAATCTTTTTGTGCTAGGCCGGAGGTAAAAACATCTTTTAGTCTTTCTTTGTCACCAGCAACTAGGTATGGTGCATCTGCAGTATATCCAGCATTAATTGTGAATATTAATATAATAAACCAGATGAAAACTGGAAAAAACACGAAATTCTACTGTTTATTAAGTAATACTCTTATATCAAGGAAAAGTATAAAAATAAGAAGATAATATAAAATTCAATAACTGTGTGTACAACCGGCAAAATGAACTGGTCCTTTAATTTAACCAGCGGCAAGAGAAGAAATGTTTGGTAAGAAAATAGAAAAAAGAGCCTCTAAGATAAGTCACTTAAAATGACAAAAAGTTACCTTTTTCAAGCAAAATAAATCGCCGAAAAATCATTTCTTCAATGTAGGGTCCAAAACTAACCAGACACGTATACAAGAAGGTAACAGTTTGAATAAGCTATTAATAATCGATGCATTCACTTGGCAGTGATCATGAATGTCAACTTCAGATTATAATGGTCGTAAATAGCAAAGCAGGGTTTATTGTAATTTTTATATTACTGTAGTTTGCAGTGCCCTAAAAACAGTTTGCAATATATATATGAATAGATCAGGAAATATTAATTTAAAATTGCTTTCAATTCAAAAGGCATTGAACCCGTTAAATAGTTTGTGCACAATTCAAGATGGTTACTTTTAAAACAAATCATTTCATAATTACTTCTAGTTTTATGAGCTTCAGGTTCATTTCATGTTTATATGCAATTCTCTCTAATATTTGAAGTTTAAAGGTGTTTTAGTGATACTTGTACTCGTTCCTTCTGTGCTTTAAATTGAAAACTCGTGCCTTGCTCAAAATGGCTGCTATTGCTAAACTAAAAATCCCTCCATTTTTCTGTTGAATGTTTATCTTTTTCGGATTGTGTTCTTGGACTGGAATTTTGGCCAAAAACATTTAGTACATAACCATGCAATGTCGCTTTTGATTTTTTGTAAAAGGACTCAAGAACACATTTTCATTTTGTTTGGTGGAGCTGGATTTATAAGAGAATGGCCTCAAGCTAAACATAAATTTTCTTCAAGCTCAAATTTGTCTCCCTATACCAAGGTATGTATATGAAAATATATTTTAATTGCACTTAGGACACTTTTTAGTATGCACAAAATATTTTGTTATTGCTTCATTTGTCTTTTATATTTTAGTTATCAAGTATTTTGCATGAATACTGGAACAGTTATAATTTATTTCATCTAGTTCTGGTGTAATATTAGTAACTTTATATTCACAGGAGATCAAAAGATGTCATCTAGTACGTTTGTAGCTGACAGTACTGAAGATAAAGACGATCAGCTAATTATTCTTGTTAATGCTGATGGGACCATTACTGTGGATTCTGAAACACTTACAAAGCTAATTGGTACAACCATTTATTATATTCTTGTCAAGTGTTTATTTGTTTGTCCCTATATTTCTTTAGATCGACAAAGATGCTTTGTAATACAAGAAACATTCTTCGCATTTGAGTTCTCATATTGTTTGCAAGAAAATTCATCCGGGTATCATAAATATTTTATTTGTGACCTCCTTATCACTTATCAGTAGTTAATTTGTTGTTTGAAAGCTTTTTTCTGATCATTAAAATAGTGAACTGATTATTTTCCTGTTCATTGGAAATACTTTTATACCTAACTTCTTATTTTTAAATAATTATTATTTTTATTTTTTTTGTTTTTTAGTTTTTAGGGCAATAGTTTATGTTTAGAACCTTAATATTTCAATCTCAGAACCATGAACATTTTTTCAAATTCCGGTGCCATAGTTTTACATTACAAAACTGTTTATAATGGGTCAGTTAAATGCGAGATGTTTCCTTTTGATAAATAAAAGGGCTCCTCCCCTTCCTCTTCTGTCAAAGTCCCTGCCTTATGAATTTGTGGATATTTGACAGTTGGGTACTTTCGTACTGGTTGCACCGATCTCGAGAAGTGGCTCCCGTTCAGGT
Source organism: Gonocerus acuteangulatus (assembly GCA_946811695.1). Lineage (NCBI taxonomy): Eukaryota > Metazoa > Arthropoda > Insecta > Hemiptera > Coreidae > Gonocerus > Gonocerus acuteangulatus. Next base: position 111,136,293 of record OX328123.1, on the reverse strand, counting down.
TCTCAGGCAGTGATCCGGATCAGGCAATATGGCGACAATTTATTAAGACCATTTGTGGCACCAAGACCATGTATTAAAATGATCAACGAGTTGGATTGACTAGTTTCGATATAATCTTTAGCGAGCAGAACCACATAGCAATTGTACCATTAACATAAGTGCTACTAATGTCCTAGATTATACAACATTAGCACTTACGTTAATTTCATAATTCCTATGCTTTTATGCTCGCTCAAGGTTATATCAAAACTCTAGTAAATAGATCACTGGTTTTTCGGTGGAAAATGGGCCGATATGCAATTTAACATTGCTTGAAAAGAGTACTTTTTCAGTCGTTGGTAAATCCTAAGTACTCATTTTCCTAGCCGAAAGATCGCACAAACAACACTAAGAAGTAAACAAAAACAATAAATATAACTTGTAAAAAACACAAATCTAGCAGTAAGTGAACACAAAATGATGACTAGAACGGAAGAAAGAACAGCCAATGAAATAGCCCATAGGAATGAACCAATAGTAACGCTTAATTTGAGTTGTCATTTCATGATCCGGATCCCTGAACGAGACCCACTTCTCGAGATCGGTGCAACTAGTACGTAAGTAGCGATAGTTGTAGTCATTATCTGGAACTGGCAAAAGTTTTTCAGGAATGGGATAAGGTCAGGTGATGATATATACATGTAATTTCTTCTTTAGGATGACCCAAAATATTTCTGAAGTGTGTTAATTCTTTGGAAGCTTGGTAGCTTGGTGGTTCTTTGGGGTCTCTAAAGCAGTAACCTTTTCTTTTCAACTTATTTATTAATTACGCCCAACATTTGTTTTCCTTTCCAGTTCTTCAGGGGCAATTCTACTACTGAATATTTTTGTTTCAAATATAAATATACATTGTGCATTTAATGTTCTACACCATTAAAGAAACATTATATTTTGGGTATAATTTGTATTATATTATAATGTTATTACAGTAATTTATGTAATATCAAATTTTTGCACAAGTTGGCTCTCAAATAAAACAATATGGTCAGTGGAGGTTATTGAATATTTTTTTTTTTTTCACATTCTTGGTATTTATAAATATTTATGCTTTCTAAAAGATATTATCCACTCAATAATTTGTATTATTAATCTTTTGGGTTTATTGGTGATTCATTTTTTTCAACATATAATCAAGATTAGATAAATAAAATAAAATATTTTTATTTAGCATAAAAAGATGTGAACAATATTTATACAGCATTTTTGTGTAGCGTTTATATGTTTCATCTTGTTTAACAGTGCCTTCTTTATATAAGCGATGTTAATGATGGCATAGTCATTGTAGTAATACTATCTATTGTTTATTCATTGATTCTGTGTAAAATAAGGCAAACTTTGTCCAATGTACTCGAGTATAGGATGTAGTGATTTTGATTATCTGTACTTTCAAGACCTGTTCAATAGAGACTTACTCTCAGGTAAACAAATATTTTTTAGTAATCGTTACAAATATTTTTGTTTCTTAAAAGCATATCTTCAATTTTGGATACTGCCAAGATGGAAATAGTAAGGGCTCAGTCTTAATAGTTGAATGAAACTACATTTTAGCGCGGTTCCTCCCTCCCTCATAGGGAGGAACCCCGCTTATAGGGTTGATACAATGAAACAATCCGGAAGTGCCGACTAGAAAATTTTGCGTTTCAGAACCTCTGGAAACCGAAAATGATGGTAGTTCAAATTTGTATATATATATATATATATATATATATATATATATATATATATATATATATGTATATATTTATATATATATATATATATATATATATATATATATATATATATATATATTTGTCTGTTCGCTCATTTCTGGCTTCCCTGATGGTCCGATTTTGATGAAATTTGGTACAAAAATCCGTCGTCCAATTTGAAAGGTCAAGTTCGTTAACCAGCAAAATCCGCCCACTGGAAGATGGCATTTGGGGCAAAATTCGCGCAAAAAAAATCGTAACGCTTACGTTTTTGAGTTCATAAGCTTGTAAGTACTCTTTTTATAGGCTTCTTGGGCTAGGAAAACGAATGGAACCATTTTCAAGGCGATAGCTTTAACCGTTTTCGATAAAATTGGAAAAATAATTTTTGAATACCGTTTTTGGTTTGGGTACTTAGAATTACGGGATTCAGTTGAAACATTATCTGCATGTTCTACTTTCATTAAAACTAATATGTTGAAAGTTTTGTTACGTTTGGAGTTAAGGAAGGGTTAGAATAAAATATAAAAAAAATATTTTATGAACAGACAAGAAAAGTTTTGGGAACTTCGTATACTTTCATTAATATCTCGAACACGGTTGGGAAATCGTGGTAAGTGGATAGAAACTATTTGAAAGCTTTCTAAATTCTCTACAAAAAATATTCTAAAACTATTTTTGATTAGGTTATGTCAATCGGAGAAATAAGTGCTTAAAACTTCAAATACGTCTGTTTTGTTCTTAAGAACAGGTTTTTGTCGTTCTTTTTGTAATTTTTGTCTCTTTCCCTTTGTTTTTTATTGCTTTTTATTTTTGTAATTTCTTATGTTGGGAAAATTTTGTGTGTAAAACAGGATATGAAAAATGAGACCAATTTTCTGTTGCTAGAAATAATGTAAATTTTGGGAACTTTCATTAATATCTCGAAAACGGTTGAAAATCTTGGTAAACGGAAGAATACCATTAGAAAGCTTATTAAATGCTCTACATAAAAGGTTCTAATGAAAGTTTTGATTAGGCGATGACAATCGGAGAAATAAGAGCTTAAAGCTTTAAAGTAATTGATTTCGCTTATTCGAACTGTTCTTTTTGTCTGTTTTTTATTTCTTGTTATTTTTTAATTGCTTATAGTTGGATAATGTATTCGAAAATAAAACAGGTTTAGTAAAATAATAAAAACAATTTATTGTTAGAAATATAGAGTTCCAAGATTCCAAGACCTCGTAACTAGCGGGAAAGTTTCTAGTGATGCAGACCCTTCCAGGTAAGATTGTAAATCCTACCTTTCAAGACTGTTGGAACCAAAACAATAACTGTCGGGGTTCGGTCACTGCTACTTTTATCGAAAAAATGGCTTTATTGTGCCGACGTTTCGGCTTGAACTTCAAGCCTTCATCAGGGCTGTAAATACAAGTAGGACATATTTAACACTAATATATGCACATATCTACGTAAATATACCTAACATATATATATATATATATATATATATATATATATTTATTTATATAGATACATATACACGCACACATATGTACATATATATCCCCACATACATACTATTATGTATTATTAAGTAGCAGTGACCGAACCCGGACAATCCCTACCTTGCATCATCAACGGTCAACGATCTCCTCTCAACAAAATAATAACTGCTTCTATTTTAATCTTTCGAAATTAGACTAGGGATAAGAACGGAACCGCGCTAAGATGAGGCAGTTCCTGCGAGTCGGACTTTTTTAATACAAAATGAGTTTATAGTTTTGCCAATTTGTGAATGATATATAAACTACTTATCAGATCAGTTTTCCTCTCCTCATATAAGTCAAACCAAAATGTTGGCATAAGTACTTTCTCATTTTTTATTAAAATATGTAGTTTTATTGACATATTATAACCAAACCCCTAATCTCTATTCTGTTAATTATTTTTATGAATTGATTTGATAAGAAAGAGTAATCTAATACAAAACAGTCCTTCTTTTCAATTGATTTAAAACTTCATTAAAATGCTTAAGTGCCTCTATTAGAGAAAAACAAAAAATATACAATTCAGAGAGAAATTTCACTAACAATCCAAACTATTATCTTCCTTTGGTGAAAATAGATCAATGCAAAACACTATATTTTGGAGAGAAATGCTGCACAAGTGGTTATGGATACAAAATTGATAAACTTAAAGAAGTGAAGTACTGATAGATTAGGACCTGGCTGCTTTGAAATCCTGGTTGATAGATGCAGTAACATCTAAACTACTAAGGGATGGACCCTGCAAGAAAATATGAAGAATAAAAAGGCGGACATGGCAGAGCAATTAAGAAGTAAAGGAAGAACCAAACTCACCGCTGTCAAAAAACTGAACGAACCCAGGCTGGAGTCAGGAGAAGAAGGAACAAAATAAAGAAATATTAGTTTATTCTATTAATTATTAGCAAAAGGGGCTTCACTGCAAAATCATTAGTTTTGAGAAAACTAGACTGAAACCCTTCCTTTATAAATGGAATAATAAAATGAGGACTAGGTTTCTATGGCAACTGTGTATTGGACTGAAGACCATTTAACACTTTCAAGACTGATGACTTCGAACAAAATTTCCACCGGGGCCCAAGTCTTTCTTTTGTTTAGTTATTTCAGCAGACATAACAAAAATTAATAAGTGAAGAAACTTTTGAAATAATGTTCTTTTAGTGGATTATTAGGTCAGTCAGATCTGCAGTGATAAAAATTAATAGTGTACATAGGGAAAATCTTATGCTACAAAAATTATGATATTTTTTGAGCGCTTGTCACATTGTCGAGCGCACTCATTTTACATACTCAAAAATAAATAATCTATTTCAGGGACATATTTAATTGTGTTGTTCATTTATTTCAGCCTTACTATCCAAAATAGTATGAGCTTTTTCATTTTCTTATAATTAGCAGTCCATTCGTTCATTTTTTTTTTTTTTTTTCAGCAAATCAACACCATGGCAATAACCTCAGCATTGTACGTGTTGGAGATGGTAATGTAACACCAGAGGATGGTCAAGATGATGGAGAAGAAGGACCTCACGTTAACCTTACCGTTGAAGGTTATTACTCTGGCAATGAAGCGGAAATTCTTCCCTCAGGTGCATAATTGTTAATTTATTGTTTGTTTTTTTTAATTAATATGAATGTATAAGAATTTATTCTTATTGAAGAACACTTTCAGCTTAGGATCAATTTTTAATAATTTACATTTAATAAAATGGTCTGATCATTTTGATCGGTCTGTGATTAGCAATACTCTAATTTAGCGTTTTAGTAATGACTAGAGATTAAACATGATGAGTATTTCTAGGAGTTGGGTGAGACTTGATTGATGAAGTTTTGAAGTCATTTTTCAAAAGTTCTTTTGTGAGTGCAGCCTCAATAGCTACATTCCTTTGGAAAATTATACAAAATAGACTTCTTATATCATAACATTTCTTTTATGATGTTAACAATTGTTATAATATCAAATCATCTTGAAGGATTTTTCCCGAAACAAAAGAATTTGTACCTATTAGTACTCTTTGGTTGCATTTTTTCTTACCTATGACTTCAACAAATTAGCTGCAACTATCTTCTGAAACATTTTTATTTGAAAGCTAGAATATATATTTTTATGTTTCTCTATTTCTTCATAACATTTTTTTTTTTCTCTGAGTGATTTATAGACCTCTATTTGTAGATGGCATTGATGCAAGCAATGAAGTTGTGGATCCATTTTCTGAAATGGAACCTGAGCATATTGCTCGCCTGGAATCAGTTCTTCAATCAGAACAAGCTAAAGAAATTCTTGGAACAAATCTTGATGATAATCTCAATACTATGCTTGGTAAGTTTATTAATTAATTATTTATTTATTTTCGGGTTTAAACCTGGATTAGGCCCAATCCCTGGAGTACTGTAATCGGGCGCAACCATCCTAATAGGACAGCCGCCATTTTTTGGCCTTAAAAACTTCCAATATGTATTTTAAGGTCTACAAAAAATTGAGAACCTTCGATGGCATCTAAGAAATGAAACAAAAATGAAAATGTTGCAAAGAGACGAATCAGCTCAATGCCAAAAAATAAATAAAAGCACTGATTTTGCAATATCGCAAAAAGACATTTTCAGACCCTCCACCTCTCTCAGAGAGCCCTATCACCTAAACCGATACATATTTACTCCCTATGGGTGTATACTAATCGCCCACAGTCAAAATCATAAAAATAAATAGGGTTTGGGATATGTTCTGAGCCCTTGTATATTGGGCAAATGTCAGCTAATTATCATTATCAATAAACATATTTTCTGTCTGAGCTCTATTAGTCTTCGAAAATACACCAGGATAACCCCCAACTCAACCTCCCATTACTCTGATGGTCAGATCAAATATTTTCTTAGAAAAATCTGCTTAAGAAAAGAACTACTTTTTGCATATTTTTAAAATAAAATAATTCACCAAATGTTGTATTCCGACTATATCAGTGAATGGCTTCACAAGTACTGTCGAAATAACCCAAATAATGAGAAAAGAAAATTCACAAACTTCAATATTTGTGAAGGGATCAGATGCAATGGTTCTATTGCTATCTGACAGACAATTAAAGAGGAATGCCGTCTAGACTTGACTGACCTGGGAAGATTCTGAGGGGTGGAGCACCTTGTGTTCGGGGACAGGACGGAGATACCTTAAAAAACACCCACCCGTCCCAATAGACCCATTGCGCCCGATGCAGGGTTAAAAGTGTATCAGCTATTGGGCTATTAAGCCTGGGCTATCTACAGGTTGCCGCCTTTTTATAAAACCAACAGCACGTGGACAGTCACCCATTCAGGTACTGGCTACACTCGACGTTGCCTAACTTCGATGATCTACGGGAACTGGTGAATTCTGCGTGGCTATGGCCATTGGCAATTATTTATTTTTATTTTCCTTATTGGACCTGAATTTCCTACCTCAATGTAATATTATTATTCCTTCAAGATTTCTCTATACTAATAGATCTAGCATGAAGGTGTTTTTTTCACATGTACCACCAAATAATCTTATTGTAAGTTACCTATACCTTATAGTGGGGACTATCGACACTTGCTTAGGTTGAACTACTCGGACTGAAGCCAGTGATGATATTGTCTATGCACAATATGATATTACAGTATTTATATCGATGAATCTAACCCTCTAGATTACTGATAATTTATTGTGAAGATAATGTTGTCTAAAATCAATAGTTTATCCAAGAATGTTGATTCATTTATTTTTTTCTATATATCAGTAATGCGTTTTTTTCTATTTAGGCAAAGAGATTTTTTTCTAACTACAGCAGATTTTTTAAAAACTACAGCAATAAGTGTCCCAATTTCTGGGACTGCTCAGATGCAGCAAAAAAATCCCAAAAATTGCTCAGCCCTAGCTCAATTAGTAAGAAGGAAAAAAAAAAGAAAAAAAACAATTAAAGTTTAATTTTTCCTGTGTCAAAAGTCAAAATTAATACAATTTTCAATTTATTAAAATTGCTGTACATGTTTTGCATCGAAGTATGCACATGGAAAAAATATGAGAAAAAGTAGTTGAATTTCTACCACTATGTTTTAATATAAAAGTTTAGTTTTTCCTATTTATCTATTTTTTTTTCCTTTTCAAAATTGGTTAGCTCTTGATGAATGCAAATCAGTCATTGATAGCTTAAACAAATGCGTTTTCTGACTGTATATCAATCATCGATGTGGTATATTTCAAGTCTTATTATTATTAGCTTTGCATGGGAAAATATTTATTATTATGTGTAAAAATTGAATATCTAAAATATAATAATTTGGCTTGAAGTTGATAATCATTCTATTATAACAAAAGTTATGCTTGATGCATGAAGGAGTATGTTTTTAGTAAACCCTTGCTCTGAATTATTTTCTAGCTTGTCTACTATTTGGAAGTACTTTTATCTCAAATTTATTTGAATTAATTAGTTCTTCTTTTTTGGTATTTTTTTTTTTTTTATTTTTTTTTTTTTTTTCTTTCAGACATGCTGGAAGGTAAGGATGAAGTACCAAGATCGGCTGTGCACAATGACCATAGCTACACTACATCATTGCCAGCTTACCAGCAACCCCAGGCACCTCCGCATCAACAACCTGTGCAACCTAGCGCACCACCTACAATACAACATAGGCCCCTGACAAGGGTGAGTCCTGTTAAATCTCATTTTTTAAACCTGTATTTCATATTAAAACTTAAAATGAAAAACATATTGCCTGCTATAAAAACTTACATTCTGTTCACACCAAGAATACATTTGGTTACTCTAGAAGATATCATAGGCTACTTCAGTTTTTATATGACTTTTGTATTTTATTATTTTTATCTTACTTTATGATACCCCCCCCCCAACTGCCCTAAACAAAATTTCTCTCCTTTTTTGCTCTTATTTGTCATAATGTGACCACCCCAATTACTAAATTACTTCAAAAACGTTTTTCTAGGACACTTTTTAAGCATTCAAATCATTACTGTTTATTATCCATGATTTCCCAACCATTTTAGAGATAGTTAAAAAGTTCTCAAAAATCAAAACTGCTCATATCAGTTAATATGTTTTGTTTTTTTCTTCTTGACATCCAAATATAGCCATAATTTAAATATCTTAACTTGAATGAATTTCTAACATGTAGAAAATATTTCAACTGAATCAAACGATTCTAAGTACCCAAACCGAATATTAGTTAGAAAAACTATTTTTATCCTCTTTTCCTCAAAATCAATTACAGATATCCCCTTGAAAATGGTTTTATTTTTTTCACTGTTAGAGAATAAAAACTATACTTGGAAGCCTACATACGAAAAGTCATAAGCCCAATGATTTTTTTTCGCACGAATTTTGACCATAAAACAGTGTACCAATAGGCAGATTCTGGATGTTAACAAACTTTAAATTTTAAATTAGACAAAGTACTTTTTTAAACAATTTCATCAAATCAAATCCATGTTTGTGTATTTGAGAGACCAAACAGACATTTATATATATATATATATATATATATATATATATATATATATATATATATATATACATATATATATACATATACATATATATATATATATATATACATATACATATATATATATATACATATACATATATATATATATATATATATATATATATATATATATATATATATATATATATATATATATATTAAAAAAAAATTTAATGTCCATTTATTATTGACAAAGAAGTTTAGGACGGGTAATCTATGGGTTACCACCTTTTCTAAACTTCAGGCTCTGGCTTCTCTACTGGGATTACCAATGTTGTTAAAGTCAAACAACCCATACTAATTAAAGGAGTGTGGTCAGAGACCCATTCATGATTTTGTTTTGTTTTTTATGTTAAAGAGTAACAACTGTGATACTACTTTCTCTTTTACACTGGAAGTTGAATTAAATGAACATTCAAAAATATATCAATAACTGGCATAATAAGTGAGGTAAGAGTAATATAAATAATAAATGTTTATTTGTTTTGCAGGGTGGACGTGGACGTGGTAGGGGCAGGGGCCTAATGACAAGAGGAGGAAGTCGGGGAGCTGCTCCATCACAAGTAATTTTCATCTGTTTTATCTTTTATGATGAGATAGAGACAAATTCATTTTATTACATACAGTAGGGTCCGTCCCACTAATAATATAATGTCATATTGACTTAAGGCAAATCAAGCATCTGATGTGTCAAATTAAAGGGAAGAAATTACAAGGTAGGGATTGTCGTGGTTCGATCACTGCTTTTTAATAAAACTACATTTTACAAATGAAAATGGTTTTATTGATGCCGACGTTTCGGCTTGAGATTCAAGCCTTCATCAGGGCTGTAAAAACAAGTAGGACAGATTTAGTAATATAATCTACATATATGTATATATACATATACACACACACATTTACATATATATATATATATATATATATATATATATATATATATGTATACCCACCTACTCATATATACCCACACATATACATACATACATATATGAAAAAAAAAAACATAATATACAGTTAGGAGAACAACGTGCAATAGTAATGCTTAGATTATTAGGACTGATATAAGAATAACAGATTAGATTAGAGCAGATATAAGAATAACAAGATGGGCTTACCGATGAGAAAATTGAGAACTATACCTCACAGATGCGGGATCATTTCTGACTGTTGATACAAGGAAACCTAGGGGAAAGGAGTTGGTGAGGGGGGGGTGTCTGGACCACCCAATGAACAGGGTACTTCGGAGATGAAAGAAAGAGCGGCGGAAGCTGTGTCGTAAAGTATGGTGTCATAAAATGTTTGTGTTAATGGAAGGGAGGCAGGTATGAAGGACAATAATGCAGGTGGTATGGAGTATTAGGAAGAAGTTTTTAATAAATAGAAGATGTTGGAGTAGGTAGAGGAGATGACTTCTTTATCAATGTTGTCGTTTACTGGGTTATTTTCTAGGTGGATAAATATTGATTCGGAAAGGAGGCGTTTGTCTTCGTTGGATTCAGTGGAGAGGATGGAGTAATGGTCAAAACGAAGACAACCGCCTCATTTCTGAATCATTATTTATCCACCTAGAAAATAACCCAGTAAACGACAAAATTGATAAAGAAGTCATCTCCTCTTTCCCCTAGGTTTCCTTGTATCAACAGTCAGAAATGATCCCGCATCTGTGAGGTATAGTTCTCAATTTTCTCATCGGTAAGCCCATCTTGTTATTCTTATATCTGCTCTAATCTAATCTGTTATTCTTATATCAGTCCTCCTAATAATCGAAGCATAACTGTAGCACATTGTTCTCCTAACTGTATATTATGTTTGTTTTTTTTTTTTCATATATGTATGTATGTATATGTGTGTGTATATGTGTGTAGGTGGGTATATATATATATATAAATATATGTAAATGTGTGTGTGTGTGTATATGTATATATATGGATATACAGGGTGTTCAAAACTCGATTGACACCCCCCTTTTTTCCCACAATTTTTGAAATTTAAAAACGAAACTTGGTGGGTCTTAACGTGGTCTAATGTACATTCATTGGACCTAATGCAAGACCTCTCAACTTTCTCCAGTTCTTCTCCAGAGACCCTAACTCTGGAATCTCCAATGGAAAGGGGTTATTTTTATGACGGATTATTGTAGAGAATTGAATTTTATGACGATTTTATATCCGTCATTTTTTCGCTCAAGCACACCAATTAGTAACAAATTGTGAAAAACCGATAAAACCCTTGTTTTTCGTCACTTTTCTGCCAATAACGTAGAAAGTATGCCCGTCATGAAAAAATTAGTCGATATGAACGTTGTAGAGGATTAAATTTACTTTCCAAAAAGTAACTTTAAATGCCTAAGGAGACCCGGTAGTCGTGAGCGTTAAGGCGTGAGCACTTAACACTCCGTGCCAAAGGTCGTGGGTTCGATTCCCACTAGGGGTGGTGACTTTTCTTTCGAAAAAAGAAAAGGCATCAGCCCTATCCTGGCTAGAAAAGGGTGGTAACCTGTAGATAACCCGTCCCAAAAATTCGTAGTTTATAATAATGGACGTTAAAATTTAAATAATAATAAATGCCTAAAATGTTAATAGGAATGGAGCAAAACTCACTTGTGTTTTTGAAGTTTTCAGAAAAGTTTATTATCAACGTGAGCTACGCTTCAGTAAAACTTAATAAACATCTCCTAAACTATTTTTGCTCCACCTAGTTTTGGATTTAAGAACGTTTGAAGAAAAAATCGAATTCAATTACTTAATAAAGGCATTAAAATAATAAATTCAAAGCAATAGAACTCACCTAATGATTAGAATTTTGTAGTAATTATTTTTGTGTTGGACGAATGTTTTTTTTTGTTTTTTACGGCACCTTGGACATCTAGGCCATTAGTGCCGACATCCAGGGTGCAGCAAGGAATTTTCCCAAAGAGCCATGAGATAAGAAAATTCCTGCAGCCGCACAGTGGGGCCAAACTACTTTTCGAGTTTCAAAAAAGACTGCAGCCTGCGAATCTTAACCGATTTGAGTGCATTTTTAAAAAAAATGAAAGGTAATAAAATTTAGAACAGCCTTGTCAGACCAGATTTTTGTTTTTTGTTTTCACTGTTTATTAAATTATGTGTAAATAATTCACAAACTTTTACAATCAAACATAAAATAATATTTTACTTTTCATCTAACTTAATATCAGCAATGATATCGTAGAAAATAAACATTCAAACCCTGATTAGACTTGGAGAAAATCAGGCTGACGTCTTTAAAACGTAAATTTATCATAATTCAACCAAGAGAACTATTGAAATTATGTGATTTTTGAATGAGTTGATAATAATTTTGGATTTTTTTCAAGTCTAATCAGGGTTTGAATGTTTAATAACAACGATATCAGTGCTGATATTAAGTTAGATGAAAAATAAAATATTATCTTATGTTTCATTGTAAAAGTTTGTGAATTATTTACACGTAATTTAATCACCAGGAGAAACAAAAAACTAAATTTTATTAGCTTTCATTTTTTTTTTAAATGCATTCAAATCGGTTAAGATTTGGAGGCTGTAGTCTTTTTTGAAGTAGTTTGGCCCCACTGTACGGCGGCAGGAATTTACTTATCTCACGGCTCGTTGGGAAAATTCCTTGCTGCACCCTGGATGTCGGCACTAATTGCCTATATGCTAGGGCACCGTAAAAAACAAAAACAAAAAAAATTCGTCCAACACAAAAATAATTACTACAAATTCTAATCATTAGGTGAGTTCTATTGCTTTGAATTTATTATTTTAATGCCTTTATAAAGTAATTGAATTTTATTTTTTCTTCAAACGTTCTTAAATCCAAAACTAGGTGGAGCAAAAATAGTTTAGGAGATGTTTATTAAGTTTTACTGAAGCGTAGATCACTTTGATAATAAACTTTTCTGAAAACTTCAAAAACAAAAGTGTGTTTTGCTCCATTCCTATTAACATTTGAGGCATTTAAAGGTGCTTTTTGGAAATTAAATTTAATCCTCTACAACGTTTATATCGACTATTTTTTTCATTACGGGCATACTTTCTACATTATTGGCAGAAAAGTGACGAAAAACAAGGGTTTTACCGGTTTTTCGCAATTTGTTACTCATTGGTGCGCTTTAGCGAAAAAATTACGGATATAAAATCGTCATAAAATTCAATTCTCTACAATAATCCTTCATAAAAATAACCCCTTTCCATTGCAGATTCCAGAGTTAGGGTCTCTGGAGAAGAATTGGAGAAAGTTGAAAGGTCGTGCATTAGGTCAAATGAATGTTCATTCGACCACGTTAAGATCCACCAAGTTTCATTTTAAAATTTCAAAAATTGTGGGAAAAAAGGGGGTGTCAATCGAGTTTTGAACACCCTGTATACATACCAGGTCTGCAAGTTTAAAATGTCGTTTATTTCTTAAAATATATACACAGTAATTTAAAAAAAAGTATAATATATTTCATTCAAAGTACTGGCCCTCGCTTTCTACACATTTTGTCCATCTCTCGGGCAATTTATGGATACCATTCCAAAAGAATGCTTCATCTTTATTTGAAATCCATTCATCGAGCCATTTTCTTACATCCTCGAAATTGTTAAAATGTTGCTCAGCCAATGAGTGTCCCATCGATGAGAAGAGGTGATAATCAGAAGGCGCCAGGTCAGGTGAATACGGCGGGTGGGGTAGGAGTTCCCAACCAAGCGAAGAAATCGTTTCCTTAGTCAATCTGGCTGAATGTGCAGGAGCGTTATCATGCTGAAGAATGACTTTGGCGTGCCTGTGAGCCCATTCTGGGCGTTTTTCGATCAATGCGTGACTCAAATTGATCAATTGTTGTCGGTAGCGGTCGGTATTGACTGTTTCGCCGGGTTTGAGAAGCTCGTAGTAGATTACTCCCTTCTGATCCCACCACACACACAGCATTGTCTTCTTCCCAAAACGATCCGGTCTTGCACTCGATGTGGATGGTTGTCCTGGCGTTACCCATGATTTTATTCGTTTGGGATTCTGAAAATAAATCCATTTTTCATCGCCAGTTACAACTCGATGCAAAAAACCCTTTCTTTCGTGGCGTAAAAGCAGCATTTCGCACACAGTTTTTCGTTTTTCCATCTGTCGTTCGTCCAATTCATGTGGAACCCATTTTCCAACCTTTTGAATCTTTCCCATAGCTCTCAGGTGATCGGAAATGGCTTGCCTAGTGACATTCAACTGTTCTGCCATCATTTGTTGGGTTTGGGTATTGTCTTCGTCTAATAAAGATTGCAATTCGACGTCCTCAAACTTTTTTTGTCGATTTTCTCGTTTTTTATCAGTAACATCAAAATCACCACGTTTGAAACTTTGAAACCAACGTTCACATGTCTTGACGGTTGGAGCAAGATCGCCATAAGTCTCAACAAGAATTCGATGACATTCAGATGCCTTTTTCTTTTGATTAAATAAGAAAATCATGACATGCCGCAAATGCTCTTTATTTGGCTTAAAATTAGACATTTTTAACACCAAAGAAAGGTATGATACGTCTGCGTAAACGACTTAAAAACAACTGACTTTTGGAAACAAATGACTAACAAACAAGATAGCGTTTAGAGATAAGCAAATCCTTCAATAGGCTAAGAGCGCATTCTATTGGAATTAAAACGACATTTTAAACTTGCAATCCTGGTATATGTAGATTGTATTACAAATCTGTCCTACTTGTTTTTACAGCCCTGATGAAAGCTTGAGTCTCAAGCCGAAACGTCGGCATCAATAAAACCATTTTTAAAATGTACATTTGTAAAATGTAGTTTTATTAAAAAGCAGTGACCGAACCCCGACAATCCCTACCTTGCATCATCAACGGTCAACGATCTCCTCTCAAGGGAACAAATTACGTATTCTAGTAAACTGGAATTTAATCTTCCCTTTAGTGTGACTGCGATTGGAGGTAAATCCATCTCAAGGGCAGTGTGAGTGGTGAAATATCGAAGGTTGAAATGCAATAAAGCGACATGAGAGACTTAAGAAGCATTTTGCAAATTACATAGTTGGTGACAGTAAAAGATGATGTTAGGAGAGATAAAGGTCTGTCACGCAGTAGCTGCATGACTAAGCAATTAGTTTATTTTGACCACAAATTTTTCTCTTTAGATGTCCACAACGAATTCCAAGTTTTGTTGAAATATAACAAATACGATGGCTGGTATTGACAAAAAACTATTTTGGGGCCCCCTCCAGACAGACCAATTTTGCTGGTTAACGAACTAGGTGAATACTACACGCCAAGTTTCGTGGCAAAAAAACAAAAACTCGGGCGTGTATCATGTTACGGACACACACACACGTATGGATGTGTATATATATACATATATATAGATAGATAGATAGATATATAGATAGATATAAATGTATACGGAGGTCATTTTTGGTGCCTACTAGGTAGGATAGATAAAGATTTAAAATTGTTTTCAAAAATGTTGTCATGAGTGCCACCTCAATAGCAATTTTACTTCGGAGAAAAGTTCTAAAAGAAGTGACACCTTCTATTTCTCCTTAGGCATTTTAATTTTTTTTTTTTTTTTACTTTTTGCAGAAATTAAATAATTAATTCCATAAATTTTGTAATGTAATAGTCTAGTCTCAAATAAAGTTTGAACACATTTACTATATTCAGTTGTCATTTTTTTTTTTAATTTACTATTATAGTCAACAATTATATCATTCCATTGTTTAATTTTTTTTTTTTATTCACAGCTTGCTGTCTCCAGCCCTCCTGTTGTAATACAACAAAGTTCTCCGAAGGTTATCCAGGCTTCTCCTCAGAAAACATTTATTGTTACTCAAACTCAACGTGTTCTAACTCAGCCTGTAGTAGCTCAGCCTGTTGTTACGCAAAAAGTTGTTGGTATGTATTTTTCAATATTAAATTTTAACAAGGTTCAATAGTTGTTTCTTTGATTAATCCCTCTAAAGATGTGCACAAACATCTTTAGAGGGATTAATCAAAATTCGATCTTATGGTCTTTTTAGATGTATATCTGTTTTGTGTATTACTAAGAGCCTTATTATACAGGATGACTCATATCCAGATGTCACAACTTTAGGGGTTTATTTTACATTAGCTGAATACCCGTGCTTCGTCAAGGCAGATAAGTAGTTATTTTATTGCGTTAAATAATGTTTCATTAAAATTACGTTACTATACAATTCTGTGCAGTTTATTACAGCACGGTTCCCGTCATACTATATTTTATTCAATGGGCGTTAAAATTTAAAAGTTTATGTTTCCAAGAAGTCATATGGTAACACCCAATATATTTACGAGTATTACCAAGGTTATAGGCGAGGAGGCTGTGCAAGGGTTCCGGGTATTATTACCTCGCCTGGAAAACCTAAGGATATGCCATACATCACTGTTTGACCGGGACTATCCCGGTATTTTGCAATTGTTTCGGTGTCCCGCCCAGTTTTATCAATGTCCCGGAAAAGGCTGTAAGATGTAAAAAGTAATGAATTCATGTTTATAAGAATCTTTTTTAAATCGGTTACTTTTCTACAATTAACATTTTTACTACTGCTCATAGTGTCAAAGAAATGAGAAGTAATCTAACTGTAAAACGCTGGAACTACCTGCACAGCGCTGCCAGCTGCCAAACACTACTATTTGGCTGAGAGATTTTTTTAAGAAAATCAAGTAGCAAAAAAAGTTCCGTTCTTATTTTTAAGGTTTGGGTAGACTAACAGTTTAGGATTCCCCCTTCCCGTTAGTTGCTAGGCTTAAAACTCACCAACCATTTTGCTTATAATTTGTACTCTTTTTATCCCCCCCCCCCCCCTGGTATGCCCATCCCATATTAATGTGTCTCGGTTTAACTCTCCAAAAATATGGCAAGCCTATCTGACGGGGACAGGCAGAAAAGAAACCCAATTAAAACTCTATGAGGGACAGTTAATTTCTAGTAATTCAAGGTCTGCCATCATAGTTGAAATTAACCTCAATTAGAAATTATTTATTTAAATTTTAACGTCCATTTATTATTAACTACGAATTTTAGGACGGGTTATCTATAGGTTACCACCCTTTTCTAGCCAGGATAGGGGTGATGCCTTTTCTTTTTTTGAAAGAAAAGCCACCGCCCCTAGTGGGAATCGAACCCACGACCTTTGCCACGGAGTGTTAAGAGCTCACGCCTTAACCCTCACGGCTACCGGGTCTCAATTAGAAATAAAACTATGAGATAGATAATGTAAGGTAACAGCTGTTCTTTATCGTCCTAGCAATGCAGGCTGCCTAGGCTTGCCTTCTCTAACCAACTCAAACTTTAAACCCCCCTAAAAATGCTTAAAAATACGAATATCAAAAAATCCTTTCTTAGCGAGCACCTACGTTATATAGGGAGTGTCCATGCGAAATTTCAAAATTTTCTGTCGAGCGGTTTGGGATGGGCGTTGATAGATGAGTGAGTGAGTGGTATTTGACAAATATATAGTAGACTAGCTGTTACCCGGCGTGCCTTGCTACACCTACTTTCTGCTTATAGAAAAGCCTAAATAAATTAGAAACCAAAAAAGTATTATTAAAATCTAATAACACGAATCTGTAATTGTTATGGACCCGTGGCCTCCCGACTGTGAGTCCTAGACGACGTTGACTTAACCTATAACACCCCCCCCCCCCCATATGAAGACATACATGTATGCAAAGTTTGGTAAACATCGGTCTAACGGTGTGGATTTAAAAAAAAAAACAAAAAAAAACATACAGACAGCAGCTGGTAGACGTTTTTGACCTGGCCTATGGCAATCCCCTGATCAAGACCAACCTGTGTGCCCAGTTGATCAAAATATGTGAATCGGTGTGGGTTTGTATAAAGAACAAACATACAGACAGACAGATGGTAGCCGTTTTTACCTAGTCTATGGCAATCAAGATCTACCTGTGTTCCAACTTAGGTCGAAATCGGTCGAACGGTGTGGATTTTTAGAGGGAACAAACATACAGACAGACAGATGGTTGAGGTTTTTGACCTAGCCTACAGCACTCTCCAGATTAGGATCTACCTGTGTACCGAGTTTAGTCGAAATCGGTTGAACGGTGTGGATTTTTATAGGGAACAAACATACAGACAGACAGCTATAAGACGTTTTTGACTTAGCCTACAACACTCCCCAGATTAAGATCTACATGTGTACCGAGTTAAGTAAAAATCTGTCGAACGGTGTGGATTTGTATAAGGGACAAACATACAGACAGACAGCTGGTAGGCGTTTTTGACTTAGCCTACGACACTCCCAAGATTAAGATCTACATGTGTACCGAGTTCAGTTGAAATCGGTCGAACGGTGTGGATTTGTATAAGGGACAAACACACAGACAGACAGCTGGTAGATTTTTTTGACCTAGCCTGTTATCAAAATCGAACCATTTTTGAGCCGATGAAGAACTTCTTATTAATTCGAACCCCCCTAAAAGTACTTAAACGTTTTAATATTGAAAAAAAAACCCTTTCTTAGCGAGTGTTTACACTCTAAACGTATTTGAAAGTGGTTCGGGATATTATTACCTCGGATGGGCCATCACCAGGGAGTAAACTGTATGAGGGACAAAATCACATTTTATTTCTAGTAATTCAAGGACTGCCATCATAGTGTAAATTAACCTTAATTAAAAATAATACTATGAAATAGATAATGTACGGTAACAGCTGTTCTTTATCGTCCTAGCAACGCATGCTACCAAGGCTTGCCTACTCTAACCAACTAAAACTTTTAACCCCCCTAAAAATACTTAAAAATTCGAATATCAAAAAATCCTTTCTTAGTGAGTGCCTACGTTATATAGGGAGTGTCCATTCAAAATTTTCTGTCGAGCGGTTTGGGCTGGGGGATGATAGATGAGTGAGGGAGTGAGTGAGTGGTATTTGACAAATATATAGTAGATGTCCTTTGTAGTTCAGTGACTCAGAAATGAGCGTCCTATCTCAACATTAAGCAGAGCTACTCAAACTTTTGTCTATTTTCAAAACTATTCGTTTTTTTTTTTTTATGAAAAACTATGTTTTTGGAATTTCTGGTTAATGTTTCATAAATAACGACCAACTTTTTACAATCTACATTAAATTTCCAATAAGAAGCACCCGTTATTGAAATATTGCCATGTAAATTAAGAGCTATATAAAAATCCTTTTAGATGTGACCTATTGATATTAGTGTTTTCTTAAATTATTCAATCTTTTCTTAATCAGTTATTTGTTGACTTAGGGGTTTGCCTCCGCCTCAAAAGTTGTATTATTTATTATCCTTTAACCCATTAGCACAGTGCCTGGGCTACTATGGATTTGATTTTGACAGTAACTGGAAATAATAATGTCTACTATCATTTCATATAAAATATAAGAAGTCATTTTTGTTTTTTAGAGTAATAAAACAATAAGGATGTTTAGACATTTTAATATTTACAATAGAATCGACATATTACTAACAATACAAAGGAAACAATAAAATATTTTATTTTAAAGAACATCGTTGTAACTTTTTTTTACACTTTTCAAAACCAAAAATACATTTCGAAAACTATGAAAACATAATTTAAGAAATAGGTAAACATATATTATGTATCAAAACAAGAGAAATATTCAAAAAGCAATTTTACTTATGGTAAGGCCTGAAGCAAGGAACGCACAAACCAACATTGCACTTATCCACTTATCGCTCATGATCCTTACAGACCTGTTTCAGTTTACAATACAAGAACTGATGACAATGTTAAATAAATTTACACTCTAGTTCTTGAAGACCATTGTCCATCCAGTGATCAATGAATACACAATCACAATCAGTCTTGTTTGTGCCCTCATACTGTTCACCACGCCATTGTTTGCTCCGTTTTCCAGTTAGTTTTCTGTTGTCAAAAGTTAATAACTATCGCTGAATTTAATACCGATTTGTTGTTTAGAAAGTTCTGATTCTAGTGGTAGTAATAACTATTTCAATATACTGTAATGATATATTACATTCACAAAAATATTTTTAAATTCAAATAACCATCGATATTTTGAAAAGCCCGCGCAAATCACAAACCATATATACAATTAACATCGTATTATATACGATCAAAATTAATAATATTTTTGTACAATACTGGTATACAATATATCCATATTAAATTTACATTCAGATAACAATAAATTAATTATTTGAAGTTACGAAAAACATAATTATTATCTTTATATATGAACGAACATAATGCGGAAGTTAAGAAACAGGGATGCAAAGTTTTCCCTCTAGCAAAGCGTCAGTTGATCCCCAGCAGCCCTGGATTGCGGATCGTCAGTTGATTCTCAGCAGCTATAGAGAGAAGAGGTCAGTTGATTCCCAGCAGCCCTGGAATGCGGAGCGTCTCTCTATTCCCAGCAGCCTTTGAGTGCGGAGTCACTCTATTCTCAGCAGTGGTCGAATGCGGAGCTTGAGTCTATAGCTCTCCTCCGAGGAGTACGGAGTGCAGTCCATTATTAATTATTCATAGAAGACGGAGTGAGAAGACAACAGAATCCAAAATTCAAGATATCCATTTTAGGCACAAGACCTGGCAATAAAGCGTATCACATTGAAGAAGGAACTACTGAAGCGCAGTGTATTGAGGCTTTGTTGGAAGCGGATTGATTTAGAGGTAAAAATTGTTTTTTTTGTAATTGTTAATTTTTTTATTGTCATTTGTATTATTTTTGATGTTGGTGTTTGTATCTCAGAATTGTCTGGAAATAAATATTATATCGTTCATTCACTCGGAACTTTAATCCCTGAAATTAAGTCAAATTCATATAATAAAACTTACTCAAGTAATTAAAATCTTTTTATTTCTTTTTATAATAATTAATCTTAACATTTAATGGCGCCCAACGTAGACGGCCGAGTGAATTGAAATTAAAAACGGTAAATAAATATTAAAAATAAAATTTTAAAAATAATTTTTTTTTATAATAAAAATGTCTGACGTAAATATTGAACAAATTCAAAATAACGGTGAAGAAAATAGTGTAGAATCACCGGAATACGTATTTTTTACAACACCGGGAGAAATAAATATTATAGTCGAAACACGTGAAAACGAATTGCAGGTGGATGACGCAATATCATTCAGGGAATCGTCGGCTGGTTCCTTAGCAACGGAAATTCTATCCAATGGCGGGAACCGTACTCCTGAAAGGACTAACGAGATGCATTCTCAAGGCCTATTGCAATTGATGAGGCTATTATACGAACAAAGACAAGAACTAATATTCGAATTAAGAAAAAATAATAAAATATTTGAAAATAAAATAGACGCAAATAGAATGGAAATGGAATCATTAGAAAAATCGAATGATAGCCTTTTTAATAAAAATAATAGAAGTTGTAAAGAAATTATTGAGATTGATGAAAATAATAACGAAAATTTAATTGGAAATGCCGAAAATTACGATACATTAATACATAATGACGATTTGGATGAAACAATAAAGGACAATTGAGATAGTAGTGATGGTAGTAATGACCAGATATTTGAAGATGATAAAATGTTGATTAAAAATAAAAATGACTGTAATTGTTTAATAAATGAAGATGGCACAATTCAAGAAAAAATATTAACTGAATTAAATAATGATAATGAGGGTACAAATGAAATAATTAATAAAAAGATAATTACTGATAATTTCAGAAGTATAATAAGGACAGAAGTTATAAATAAGATTGTGAAACAAAATAGCATTAAAAAATTAACTGATGACTACAAATTTATTATAAACATAAGAGGCTATAATACACGAAATGAAAATATTCCAAAGAAGAAGCTGAATAAAAATGTTAATAAAGATAATCATTTAAAGATTTTGAATGTCAAATGTGGAAATAGAATAAAAATTCTTTATAAATATAAAAGACAACTTGGGATAGAAAACATTTCAAAGCTAAATCGGCCTCCAAGGAAAAGAATAAAACACTTTTATAGAAAGAAATTGGACAACTGCAAAATAAAGTATTAAGGACCAGGCATAAATTCAAGGCAATTGTTAAACTTAGTTTTAGATTAGTGTGTTTTTATAAAAATTATTAGTTTAGCATTTTTTTTTTAAGAAAATAAGATTTATATTAATATAAGATTTAATTGATAATAATAATATTTAAAAATTTATCATAAATTTAATAATCATATTAGTTTAGGATAAAATAGTTTTGATAATGATAATGTTTAAAGGTGAACAATGAAAAATAATAATTTAAATTGAAAAATGATAATGAATAAAAATTATGTAACGAAATAAGTTTTTGAAAATTTGAATAAATAATAACAGGCTGACCAATAGATCTAATCTCGATAACCAAATTTAAATTTTGAATTCTATTTTTTATTTTGAAACCGAGCATAAATCATTTTTTTTTTTAATTTTTTTTTAGACAGGAGTGCAAATGTAATGATATATTACATTCACAAAAATATTTTTAAATTCAAATAACCATCGATATTTTGAAAAGCCCGCGCAAATCACAAACCATATATACAATTAACATCGTATTATATACGATCAAAATTAATAATATTTTTGTACAATACTGGTATACAATATATCCATATTAAATTTACATTCAGATAACAATAAATTAATTATTTGAAGTTACGAAAAACATAATTATTATCTTTATATATGAACGAACATAATGCGGAAGTTAAGAAACAGGGATGCAAAGTTTTCCCTCTAGCAAAGCGTCAGTTGATCCCCAGCAGCCCTGGATTGCGGATCGTCAGTTGATTCTCAGCAGCTATAGAGAGAAGAGGTCAGTTGATTCCCAGCAGCCCTGGAATGCGGAGCGTCTCTCTATTCCCAGCAGCCTTTGAGTGCGGAGTCACTCTATTCTCAGCAGTGGTCGAATGCGGAGCTTGAGTCTATAGCTCTCCTCCGAGGAGTACGGAGTGCAGTCCATTATTAATTATTCATAGAAGACGGAGTGAGAAGACAACAGAATCCAAAATTCAAGATATCCATTTTAGGCACAAGACCTGGCAATAAAGCGTATCACATTGAAGAAGGAACTACTGAAGCGCAGTGTATTGAGGCTTTGTTGGAAGCGGATTGATTTAGAGGTAAAAATTGTTTTTTTTGTAATTGTTAATTTTTTTATTGTCATTTGTATTATTTTTGATGTTGGTGTTTGTATCTCAGAATTGTCTGGAAATAAATATTATATCGTTCATTCACTCGGAACTTTATCCCTGAGATTAAGTCAAATTCATATAATAAAACTTACTCAAGTAATTAAAATCTTTTTATTTCTTTTTATAATAATTAATCTTAACAATACATCCAGTGATTTTAAAATCATTGTGCAAAGTTGAGGTGTTTTACTAGTTGAAGAAAGTTATAAGGTTATAAAGGCTTCAGTCCCTTGGTGGTGGGGAGGAGCGCCTGCTTACTACTCCCAAACGTCATATCACCTGACTCAGCACCCTTGAGTAAGGCTAAAGGTGGGTTATACTTTTTCTTTAATCACTCTAATACGCATTCATTCAATAATACAAGGATGGTGGTCTGCTCAATCTGTAATTCTACAGTGCCTAGAGATGATAAAAGGATTCTCAGATGTTCAAATACCTCCTGTAAAGCTGTTTATCACAGCAAGTGCTGTAATTATGAAGGGACAGATATAGACAGTCTGAAAGCACTCAGCAAATCATGGGTGTGTATTAGTTGTGAAAAAACTGATAAAAATGTTTTGGCCTCCGAGGGTACTGACGTGCATTTAAAATACCTTTCACAATCACAATCGTTAACGCATGAAAACTTGGAGTTGCAAAGCCTTAGAGATATTATAATATCTATGGCAACTGAATTCAGGGAATTCAAAGCCAATTTCCCATCTTCAGATACATTCAAATCCATGCAAGACACAATGGAAAAACAAACCGATTTAACGTTCGCCCACCTCGAACAAATAAAAAAAATGGAGAGCTTGATAGAAGCCCAAAGCCGAAAAATCCAAGAACTATCCCTAGACAATTTTTGTCTTAAAAAAAGATAAAATCCCTGGAAGAAAGAGTTAAGGATGCCGAACAGAATCATCTGAGGAACTCAGTAGAAATCAGGGGAATTCCTTCAAAACCTGGTGAAGTGCTTCCGGCTGTCGTACAGAATGTTTGTGCTGGCCTTGGTCTCAAGATAGTCCCCGAAGAACTGGACCATGTATTTAGACTCAGATCGAGACAAGAAGAAACACCAGGCCCAATCATAGCCCGATTTTTCCGCCAATCCCTGACTGAGGAGGTTATCCACCTGAGAAAAGTAAAGAGAGACTTTTCTACCCGACACTTAGGTTCGACGGACATCGACTCCAACAGAATCTACATCGGCGAAGCGATGACTCCTACAAATAAACACCTTTATTGGTTGGCCAGACAGAAGAAATCTGCAGACAAGATCAAGTACCTCTGGTTTAGCGGTGGTCGAGTCAAGTGCCGTCGAAGTGATGGTCATCCGGTTGTTATTGTTAACAGTTCCGAAGATCTTGATGTATTTCGTTGACGCAATTTTATCAGTCTCCTCATCGCTTCCCCTATTAGGGCCTTTTATTTTTCATTAAAACAAATTTAATATTTATATTTTTATTAAGGACTTTTATATGCTATATAATTAGAAATTATATTTATTCATCTGCCAGAGATAATTTTCACTTAGTATCCAGATATTTTTGTTACTTATTTTATACTGGTCAGTATTATTATTTTGATTTAAATTATTGATATTTTGGTAAATATTTAGTTTTTGGTTTTTATAATTATTTGAATGTAATTAGTATTTGTATAATGTATGTTCCATCCACTTCCTTTTCCTCTTCCATCAGTTCCACACCCAACAACTTCTTCCTGAGTTCAGTTTTCCATAAATCCCCGTCATGACTCATGTCCTGATATCCTGTCACGTTAACGCCCAATCCCTTCTTGCACACTACGATGAATTCCTCCTCTATTTTAAAGAAAATTTTCATCATATTATAGCTGTTACGGAAACCTGGCTCAAACCTTTTATCCCTTCCTCTCGAGTTTCCCTTCCAAACTATACCCTCTTACGTCATGACAGAGAAGACAGAACAGGAGAAGGTGTCGGCCTCTTTGTTCATGATAGTTTAAAGTCTAAAATCCTTTTTCTTTCACCTCCGTCTGATCTTCCTCAACTTGAGTATATTTTTGCCGAGATATCAACGTCTTCTTCACCTCTCCTCTTTTCCGTTGTATATCGTCCTCCCCGTGTGCCATATGACCAATTTTTTTAAACCTTCCTTTATCAGTTAGTCCCCTGTTATTCCCATGTAATTCTTGCTGGTGACTTCAATACCAATCTTCTTGTCGAATCCCCTGACGTTACCTACCTTTCTGAACTATTCTTTTCACTTAATCTTTTTGTGGTTCCCTATTCACCTACCCATCACACCCAGTCCTCTGATACCTGGCTTGATCTCTTTATCCTGGACTCCCAGGATAAACTCCTCGCCTCATCTCAACACCCTATGCCCTTCCTTTCTTCTCATGATCTTATTCAAATAACTTTTGATTTACCTATCCCTACTACCACAAACAAATTCTTTACGTTTCGTAACCTTTTAGATTCCCATGCTCCTCTTCAAACCCGCCGGTTCAAACGTCCTCCTGCTCCCTGGCTTACACCCGAGCTCAAATCATTAATAAAAAGAATAGAAGCAGCGAGAAGAAAATTTAGACGGAACCGTCTTCCTCAAGATTACTCCTCCTACAAATACTTGCGTAACCTCACCCAATCCTCCATCCGTCGAGCTAAGTCCCTCTACGTCCACCAATCCCTATCCAATGCTCCTGACTCTAAAACAAAATGGTCAATCCTTCGTAAACTTTCCCTTTGCAAAACTAACCGTCCTTGCTCTATCTCATTATCCCCTGATGTTCTTAATGCTCACTTTGTATCTTCTCCCTCAGTCATATCCAGTCCTCCTATACCTTCCAAACTACCTTTTAATTCCAACAACTTCTACTTCTCCTATATTACCCCAGAAGATCTTCTAAACGCGGTCCTTCAATCCCGAACCAATGACTACGGTCCAGACTCTGTTCCCGTTAAACTGATTAAGGCCTGCTTACCCGCAATCCTTCCTATCCTTCTCCACATATACAACTATTCCCTTCAAAACTCGACTTTTCCTTCTCCGCCCTCTTAACAAAATATCAAACCCCTGCTCTCCGAAGGATTTCCGTCCTATGTCCCTTCTATCCAATCTTTCCAAACCTTTAGAGCGCCTGGTCCAATCTCAAGTATCCAACCACAATATTGAACAAATGTTGAACAAAATAATCTCCTTAACCCTCTCCAGTCTGGCTTCCGTCCGTCATACTCCACTCAATCAGTGCTCATAAAAATCACCCATGACATTCAAACTGCCATAGATAACCAACAGCTCACTATTCTAGTTCTCCTAGATTTTCAAAAGCATTTGATACCGTAGACCATCAAATCCTCCTCACCAAACTCCAATCTCTTTCCTTTTCCAACAGTGCCATTAGCTGGTTCCAATCCTTTCTATCCAATCGATCCCAATACGTGGTCATCCCCGACAGCAATCCTTCTAGCCCTCTTCCTCTTTCCCGTGGTGTATCCCAGGGCTCCTCGTTATCCCCAACTCTATTTTCTGTTTACATCAATGATCTTCCTCTTTCCATAGTTCATTCCAAGTTCCATCTTTACGCTGACGATACCCAAATCTACCTATCCTTTAAGCCCTCTATGCTACGAGATGCTGTAGACAAGCTGCAAGTAGATCTTAATAACATCAATGCTTGGGCCGCAGCTAATAAGCTTTCCCTGAATCCAGACAAATCCAAAGCCATTGTTATAGGCTCCCAATCCCTCATAAGTTCTACTTCCCTTTTTCCAGCCCTTTACCTTAACAGCATCTCTATAAAATATTGTAAATCAGTTAAAAATCTTGGGATCATATTTGATCAGAACCTTTCCTGGAAAAATCATATTTCCCAAATTTCCCGTCGGTCCATATTTATCCTGAGACAGCTCAACCTCTCCCGCCATCTCCTGCCAACAAATACCCGTCAACTCCTCGTAACCTCCCTATTATTCCCCCAGTTTGACTATGGTTGTTTGGTGTACGGTGGACTTTCTCGCGATCTCGAGGCAAAACTCAAACGCCTCATGAACTGTTTCATTCGTTTTATCCTCGGGATGCCCAGAGACTCCCACATATCTCATTTCTACCAGGAGCTAAATTGGCTATTCCCTCTTTATCGTCATCAGTACTTCCTCGGCTCAGTCCTTTACCAAGTAATTCAATCCCGTAGACCTTCTTATATTTTTCAACTTCTTAAATTTAAATCCTCGGTTCACTCCCGTAACACCCGATCTCGTCCTTCCGATCTTTATATTCCTTCCCACCAAACAGCAATATTCGAAAAATCATTCGTCACCCGTGCCACCTCGCTATGGAATTCCTTGCCTTCGTTTGTCCGCCATTCTACCAACCTAGAAACCTTTAAATCCCGACTCTTCCACCACCTTCTATCCCTCCAAGTTTTAGCCAACACCTAGTCTATATTGAAGCTGTACACTATATATTGATACTGATAGCATTTATAAGTTTTTAAGTTTATACGTAAAATTCAAAATTATTTTGTAATTTCAAAATTATTCCTATGGGACTTCTGTCCCGGAATAAGAATAAAACTTTTCATTCATTCATTCAAAAATACAGATTTGCGAGATGTCTTGGTGTTAAATTCTCACACTTTAGGATTGCAGCCAAACTTGTCTTCCTGTCCTGTCAGTGAAGAGGGTTCTCACAAAAAATGTCATAATCGTTGGATGAACTAAAGACAATTCCATTAAATGAATATCAAAACTGTTCTGAACCAACAAAAACAAAGATTAACCCTATAGAGACGGCGGGAGTGGAATGACAGAGAGTACCTGGTCACGGGACCCTCCCGATACATGGCTGTCCCTCCTCACGGCTACTAGTTAGCTACCTTCCAAGCCTGCTCAACTATAGTCTTGTTTTTTTAGATTTGTGTTCTCGTATTAGTAATATATATATATATATATATATATATATATATATATATATATATATATATATATATATTCATTCTTTAATTAGTGCAGAACCCTTTCCACGTAACACCTTTGTACTACTGAAAGAAAACTTATATCCCTGGAAACTGCAATGCTTCCTCGGCAAATTACATTGTTTCAAATTCAGGAACATAAATATGCTTTAGGTCCACCTGACAAACCTATGTAATGTACTGTATAACATAAGTCTTCTTTTTCGTTTATGGCCATCGTGCATGCACGAATACCAGTGGACACTTTTTTGTAACTTTTTTTTTTTCAGTTTACTCTTCACTAAAGCATATTTAAGCTAAAACTGCCTTATCTTAGCCTTTTTTTCATGTTTTTCTTATACCTGTTATTATTTAGAAAGCCTAGAAGAAGAAAAACAGTCACGTCCGACTGATGGCTGACCAGATTTGGCGCCAGCATTCTTATCATTCCAAGAAAAATCTTCTTTTGATTTTTTTTTTTTTTTCGTATAGACTTTATTCTCCTTGGAATGATAATAAGCTTATAGCCTATATATAAGCCATCAGGTTACATGTGGTTTATTTTATTGCATTAATTTTCTTTTTTTGAATGGAATTCTAAATTCTACTTATTCTTCTTAGTATTCTTGTGTTCAGGTATTCTTTCTTCAGCCGTACAAATGGTGGTTTACTATCCTTATGGAGTCTTTTATTATTGAGCGTGCCAGTGACTCAAAGTCGCATCTAATGTTCCATCTTTTGAAAACATGTTGTGTAAATAAAGGCATGGAACCTCTTGCGCCAAAGAGAAGGCCGATTACCTCCCAATTTTCGATCCTGTAGTTTTCACGGAAATAGGGAATACACTTTTCATAAATAGATTTTTTCTCTTTGTCAACTGATAAGGGCTGATTCTCGTCCATCTCAAACCTCACAGTCGGATCTAAAACAATTCCGCTGGATGCCTGGCGATCTATGACCACAATGTCTGCCCTTCTTGTCGAACCATCTTCGGCTATGCAGCTCACTTCCTCATACACCTGTTAATATATTATTTTTAACTTCTAATTTGCATGAATTTCAAATTTTAAAAAATTCTCAAATCACTCCATCATTTTGTAGTACTACAATTTTCAGTTACTTAACTGAAAATTAAATTTTAGTTTTATCCACTTTTCTGAAAAATTGTTGAGATATCACCTGGGAAGCAGTTTCATTCAATTCCCCACATCAAAAAGTGCATGTGGAAGACTATTAATGTAAAACCAAGAATGCTATGTTTTTTTGTTTTTTTTTCTTCTTTATTTTTACGAATTTCCCTCATCTTTCTAAAAACAAAGTTTTGTCAGGGGAGTCTGCTGGTTTGCTAACTTTATTTGTGCCAAAATAAATTTTGGTTGACCCTAGAGTATGAGATTCTTGAAAGTCATGTCTCTTTCCTTAGACACTATAATAGACTTTCCACAGTTTGTCAGCCAAAGTAAGTTTCCTGCTCTTTATAACACTACTGACTACTAGGTGCCTCAATTAGTCTCATTGGTTATTCTATTAGGGTCACTTTAATTATTAATAGAAAAGGCATCAGCCCTATTCTGGCTAGAAAAGGGTGGTAACCTATATATAAATAACCCGTCACAAAATTCTTAGTTAACAATAATGGATGTTAAAGTTTAAATAAATAAATAATTATTAATATCTTTGATTTCACTATTTCCTCTTCTTAGTTACCTTATAACACTTTATTCTATTTTTTTTTTCTCACATAACATACGACTGTTTTCACATTTTAATGTATGTATACACACACACCTACTGTGCGTGCATGTATATATATATATATATATGAATGGAAAGAGGGCATTTTAGAGGCAAGAACTCTTGTTTTTACAAAGAAAATAAATGTTTCTATGAAGGCACCTGCGGCTGGAAGGCCTGATTTTAGCTGGGCTAGTTCGAACAATCATCCAGAGTGTAGTAAAAGTTTAAAAAAAAATAAATTAATAATATGTATCATTTTAAATTTGCTATATTAAAAATGGTGCATATTATTATATCCTCAAATAATATAGTATTTCAAATACATAAGTGACCGCTTATAACTGAATTCTCTACTCTATTCTCTCGACTGTACCCCAGTCTCGACAACGCCAGATTAGGTAGAATCTACTGTATGTATATATATATATATATATATATATATATATATATATATATATATTATCTATGTTACTTTACAATACTTGATTTAATTGAGAATTATGATATCCTTTCAAAAAAAATTATAAGGCCTTGATTTTTTTTTTTTTTTTTTTTTTTTTTTTTTTTTTTTTTTTTTTTTTTGTAGAATTAGAAATGGGAGTTTTCA
Source organism: Gonocerus acuteangulatus (assembly GCA_946811695.1). Taxonomy (NCBI): domain Eukaryota; kingdom Metazoa; phylum Arthropoda; class Insecta; order Hemiptera; family Coreidae; genus Gonocerus; species Gonocerus acuteangulatus. Next base: position 111,106,092 of record OX328123.1, on the reverse strand, counting down.
AAAAAATGTTCCTAAGAATCTAAATTCTTACTAACTATATAAATATTTAAAGTATACTCTCCTTTAACAGTTGAAGAAGCTGTTGAACAAGCCACCCCTTCAGCACCTCCAGTATCATCAGAATCTACACCAAGAATAATTCAGAGGAAGATTATTGTTCCTAAGCCACAGCCACAACCTCAGCTTAAACAGCAAACCTTACAACAAGTTCTTCTCTCGTCGCCACAAGTTGCGCCAGCTGGTATGTGAACTTTCTGTACCTCTTATATGAAGGGTTCGGGGCAAAATAGTGCCAAGGAACATTTTTAATAAGCCTTAACTGTAGCTGCTTTATGTAGGATATTACATGGAATTATGAGTTGAAATGGTTAGGGACTACGAGACTAAGTAGCATACAGAGCTTGTAGTCATATTTTAGTAGCATTGGCATCATAGACTGATACTCCCACATAATATCCAACATTTAGCAGCTACGGTTAAGTTTTGTTAAAAACGTTGCTTGGCACTATTTTTCCTCAACCGCTTCATATATTAAAAGCACATAATATATCTGTGCTGGTCATGAGAACTGGATGAGTTAAATAATGATTTAAAAAAACAAAAACTTAAACAACTGTCTCTCAGGAGCTGTATAATTAAAAATGTTCCTCAAGAAGGTTGTTAGTTTATGCCAAATTACTATGGAATTTGATTAAACTTACTAATTAAAAACCTGGCTCATAAATCTAAAAATAAATCACACTATCAGTCAAGTTGAGGACTCATCAAAATAAAAATAAAGCTTTTCTGGTAATTACCTAGTTTTTCTCATTATTTTTGAATGCTCTAGAAGCTTGTTTCATTTTACAATAACAAAACTTATGCCCATCTAATCCACATTTATTGTTCAGCTTGGAGTCTGGTTCAGGTAAGTGCCCACTCGTTTGTACTGTAATTATTTTTAAAACACGTCTTTATAGTTGATTGGGCACAATACATACTGAGTTTTGTAGTAAGGAAGCAAACCTTACAGGCAAATTAATAATTCAGTTGTGGAGAAAACTCCAGTACTAATAAACTGGTATGGTTTATTTTCACAATACGTGTTTCTCACAAGGCATACCGAGTGTTGTTACTTGGAAGCAAATATTATGGATAGTATAGACAAATTAAAAATTTAGTAAAAATAAAACCCTAACTCCTAATGAACTAATTTTGCCTATATTCTTAACATATCTTTCTAGTTATGAATATTATGTACCCAGTTTCATTGCAAGATTTTTATTTTATTTTTTACGGTTCAACTGCATCTTGGCCATTAGCGCAGTCCATGATTTTTTTTTTCTTTCAATGAAAAAAAAAAAAATACATTTTCTAAGGGATATGGGAGCCAAAAATATCCTCATTGCACACCATTCTGAACCAGGCCCATTTCAATATAAATATCTGAGTAGATATTTGTCTTATTAAATTTAAAAACTGGATGAATCAAATGATTTAAATGTGAGAAAGTTTATTACTTCTTGAAAAAGGGGAAAAAATATTGGGAAATCTATGAAACAATTCAGTCTAGATGTGTGTTGAGGGAGACCTTTCCCCCAATGTACTCAATGTTCGGAGATGTCAAGCTTGAAGGGATGTTGATATGCATTACTTTTCCCATCATAAGTGAAGAATAAAATAACCCAAAAAGTGTTAACAATTTTACCTATTTTTGATAAATTTAAGTGATGTGTGCTCAACTGTCTACTTTTTTAAAGAGAGAGATTTGGCTTTTTCTATTTTTTACTTTTGCATCTTCTTGATTTTAAATAAACAATTCTTCTGTGTTATTTATTTAAAATGTGTGTCTTTTCTTCAGGTTTGTCGCAAGAAACTGGAAGGGCCCCATCAATTATCAGATCTAGTGGCCAGCCAATAATTATTCAGAAAAAGGTTTGTTCACTTTTTTAAATTACTTATATTCTTTTATATCAATAAGGATTTTTCACAGTTACCCGAAATTGGAGGAAAACATACGTCAGCTTAACTTAGCTCATTAAAAAGATAGATTTTGATTTCAATACAGTAAACTTCCTTTAATCCTTCACGTTCGGGACTTGAAGCATACCGGATTATCAAATATTCCAGATTTTCGGAAGCATGTCGGAAAAAAATGGATAGAGGCAAAAATTAAACAAAATGTAGACTATAAGATTAGCACATATTTAATGTAAAATGACTAAAATAAAATAGCACGGTGCTAGAATTATACTGCCTCAGTCGAAAGCTCTAAACTGAACTGGCAACAAGCACGGATTTGATCACAGAGAAGGTTTGCAGGAATTTAGCACCACGGGGTTGTTGGGGTGGGGATTTCGCAGAATTGATGCATAAGAACTGAAGAGGCACACTTTTCATGTATGGCCATGACACCCGTGCTGTGCCGTATCATAGAATGCCGGATTAGAGGAAGTTTACTGTACATATAAAAACTCTTTCAAACTTATTATAACTAGCTTATTTTATCTATTTATCATTGTCATGTTTGCAAATCGCCTAAGTTGTGGAGAAGTCATTTAATAAATAAATAAAATTATCTATTTATACATAGCACAGATTTTTAGTGTGGGTTTTCTTCTGGTTCCCATCAATTTCTAGCTGATACCTTTGTTTTTCCCCCCAAAAAGCCAACGTTCTTTAGTAGAATCAGACAGAAGGTCTGGAAGCCCCAGTATCATGAAATCAATAGATAATTGATTATGACTGAAGAATAATTTATTGTATGACTAAAACTCCCAAGCAGAGTCATATATGTGCTCCTCAGGAAATGGATTGCAAGTTATCTCATCCACAGCTTGGAGAGACTGGGCACTGCTGCACGACATATCTCCTACAGATCTTTGAGAGGGCTATATACAAAAAAGTCTTCATGTTCTAATGTTTTTCTAGCTGTAAAAAAAAAAAAAAAAAAAAAAAAAAAAAAAAAAAAAAAAAAAAAAAAAAAAAAATGGTTGCTAAATATAATTTTGAGATATTTAAATTTAGATTAAAGATAGATTAAGATTTTTTAGCTTTTATTATACATGAGGAGCTTGGTATCTAAGTTGGACCTCCATTTTTTTCAGTTTTGAGATTTTGGTGGATTTTTATGCTGCATTTGGTTTTACTACTTTTCTGCATTAAAATGGCCAGAACTTAGGTAAAATAGCATGTATTTGATCAGTTCAAAATCAAAAGATGGACAATTCCATCATAGTTTTGTTTAAAAAAAAAAGGCAACTCCTTCAGTAGCCAATGAGAAGCTTGCTTCATGCAATCTGCTCCCAACATGCACTGCAAATCCATCATGGCTGAATGCCCAGCACTTCGGAGAAAATTGGGAAGAAACAGACTGTTTACAGAGGTACTGCAACCTCACAATTCAGAATGAAGCTCCTATAGATATCAACGGTAGACACTGTAATAAGAATAAATCAAAAACCTCAGTTTTGTCTAACGGCATCTAAGTACAATTTGTTAATGCCATTTTTAACTATATGAACGCTTTTATATGATTTTGTTTTAATACATTAGATATAATTACATTATTTTTAAACACTCTCATGCATTAGAGTTTAGACAAAGAAAATGTAAATTCATTGATTACGAGTTCATAATTGCTTGGTTGCAAAAGAGGACAGATTAAATTTAAAATGGCTCCCTTTGGTTTCAAAACCAGACAACTCCATGGCTTGGTTTCAAACATGGACAACTCCACTCTTAATTACAGTCTTAATACTAATATAATTTTGCAATGCATTTGTAAAAATGTTTTTGGGGCCTATAAGAATGGCATATAAAGAAATCGCCATGATACTGATAATCATATAGTACCAGGTCATTCAAAAAGTCCTGTCGTTTTTTGGGGGGAAATTATAAATAAATAAATATTTTCAAATAATCACCTTTATTCATCAAAATATCCACCGTTACAGTCGGTAACCTTCTCCCAACGAGATGGTAAAGCCCAAATTCCTTCCTTAAAAAACTGTTGATTTTTACTGCAAAAATAAGTGGTCAGTTCGTGAATTAGGTTGTCACGGTCTTGAAAACATTTCTGTCTCAGATTGTTGTCGAGATCTCTGAATAGGTGATAATCAGTGGGTGACAGGTCAGGGGAATATGGTGGGTGAGGCAAAACTTCCCAGCCTATTTCTGTCAATTTTTCAAATTTCTGTCAATTTTTCAAATTTCTGTCAAAAATTGACAGAAATAGGCTGGGAAGTTTTGCCTCACCCACCATATTCCCCTGACCTGTCACCCTCTGATTATCACCTATTCAGAGATCTCGACAACAATCTGAGACAGAAATGTTTTCAAGACCGTGACAACCTAATTCACGAACTGACCACTTATTTTTGCAGTAAAAATCAACAGTTTTTTAAGGAAGGAATTTGGGCTTTACCATCTCGTTGGGAGAAGGTTACCGACTGTAACGGTGGATATTTTGATGAATAAAGGTGATTATTTGAAAATATTTATTTATTTATAATTTCCCCCAAAAAAACGACAGGACTTTTTGAATGACCTGGTAGATATGGTTTTTTACCTCTCCTGTATAAAAAGCAAAAGTGGAGTTGTCCAACTTGGATACCAGGCTCCTCGCATGTCTATGACGGGAGAGACAATATTTCTCAAACATGAGATACACAGAAATTGTTTGTTGCTATCACTACCAATGTAAATGACCAATTGTGTAATGCTTTGAATCACATTTATTTCATTAATTTTTCTGTAATGATACGTTTATTGAAGTTATTGGCTTCATTTCCCCCCCCCCCCCCCCTGAGGTTTCTGAAATATTCAAAATATGTCATGAAGGGGTAAAATTCCCACACCAATCTGTGCATTCACGCATTGGAATTAATTATTAAGTTGGAGGCCATAACTGCCACTAGGAAAAATTTGCAAACAAGTTGTTTCACATTGTTTAAATTGACTTCATTCTCTTATTTTTAGCTTGTACCTGTGAGAGGTGGTGGCCGTGGTAGAGGCGGAAGAGGAGTTGGAAGAGGTGGCCGAGGGAAACAGCAGCAACAAACTCCTTCTTCTGTTGCTATTGCAGTGCCTTCTACAGGAGGAGATGAAGTCAGTGCAGCACTTCAAGCCATGGAATTATCTCCACCCTCCTCAGTGCCAGTTACATCTCAACCTCAGACTACGGTGTCAGTTACGAGCCCTACAAAGGTATTTTAAAAAATCTTTCCCCCCAATGTCTCTCGCTGTCTTATGCTTCACATTTTGAGGCATAGATGTGATTGAGGGCGTGACATTATTCATTTTACTAACTATAGCGCATCAATAAATATTTTTCAAGGACCCATGAGAACCCTTATCCTGTATTTATTTCATAATATATAAATACACACACACACACACACACGCACGCACACGCACACATATAAGAAAGGATATTCCCCTTTTGGAAGCCTAGCTGGTCCTAAAAAATACTATTTTTTTTCCATAGTTCTGCTTTTATTTTCTCCAAAACTTTATGATATTTAGTGCATGCCAAGTTTTGAACTTAGTTCCTCAAGAACTTGAGTTAAGTTCTGTACCAGCTGAGCCACACTAGTCTCATTTATAATTCACAAATATTTTTCTACAATAATCATATATACTCTACTTTTATGAGCTATAAAACTTCATTTTGTAATAATGTGAATCATAATTATACCAACTGGAATTTAATTTTCCGCAATTTTTGTTAGTTATTATATCTATGTACAATGTTTTGGAAGGCTTATTTGTCTTTAAATAAATATGTTTAACAAAATCAGTAGCGTCCCCAACAGTGGACCGGGGAAACCAATGAGGAAGTAAGGCAGCTGATTGGTCCGCCTAGGGAGCATAAAAAATGGCGAAAAACGAATAAAAAGCCGGCAGGCATAGCTCCTGCCTACCTGAGGAAAGAAGGCACAATGTCTGATGAAGCCCATTGGGATGTGGGCGAAATACAGCCAACAATAGGGCCCCACTGGAGAAAGAAGCCGAATGGAATCCAGAAGAAAGAACCCCCAGTGAGGAAGCTTAAAGAAGAAAAATCAGTATTATAGATTGATGGAATTACTCATTCCAGAATTCTAATTGGATTTGCTAGTTGGATGGCAATTACTTACTTTCATTAAGTAAAGTATGACGATTACAATGAACAATATATACAAATCCTTTCTCAATATTTATGCATAATTTCTAAATACTCGTTTATATTAACAGTTGTCACAAATCAACTTGAAGCTAAGCTAACTGTTTATAAAAGGGAAACAAAAGTAATAACTGAAAAATTATATTCATTGATTTGATTGATAATTTCTGCAAAAATGTGTTAGGGCAAAAGCTTCTTACTTTTAACCCTTTCTGGACGGTGGGCTTCTCCAGCAGCCAGCACAAAGCCGTGACTGGCTGACGGTGGGCTTCTCTAGCAGCCAGCACAGAGCCGTGACTGGCTGACGATGGACTTCTCCAGCAGCCACCTCACTCTATATCGTATAAGGACGGTCACTTCATTTCTTTTGTTGTATTTGGTTCTATAAGTTTGTATTTTTCTATAAATTTGTATTTGTTCTATTTTAAAAAGATCAAATCGCGGTTGTTGTGAAGCTCAAAAATTAAATTAAAAAAAAATCAATGCGGTACGCTTCTCCAGTTTTTCTAGACTATTAGTGAGATTTCTTAGTAGACATGTTTGAGACTTCTTGGAAGATGAAACATCGCAGCCCGGCCCTTCCTCAGCTCCGGGAAGTAATATTGAAGAAAATGCTAAGATTTCGACGAAGATGGTGGGCTTTTTTCCGAAGCGTAAACAATATAATTTGCTGAGGAAGCATCGCAGTTTCCAGGGATATAAGTTTTCTTTCAGTAGTACAAAGGTGCTACGTGGAAAGGGTTCTGCACTAATTAAAGAATATATATATATTACTAATACGAGAACACAAATCTAAAAAAAACAAACAAGAAACTCAGGTCCTCAATCATATGTATTCAGCACTCTACCACTGAGCTAACCTTGCCTCCATATCTATATATATATATATATATATATATATATATATATATATATATATCAAATGCTTTCTTATTTATACATAAATGGCCTCCTAAAGTGTTTACAAGAGACTTTTTTTTTAATTGTCTATAAAGTTGTTTTTTTTTCTAGAAATAGAAGTAATAATTTTTCTTACTTTGTAAGCTGCTAGATATAATTTTGATTTGATCACCTATAAATTAAAGGTGCTATTTAGTCACTTTCCTTGAAAACCATATTCTATTCAACCGTCCTATTATTCGGATCTTCAAAATTTAACAGCCAAATATTCATTGCATACTTTAAGATAAACAATCTTTTGTGAAACACATAATTGAAAATTATTGATTCATTTTTGTTTTATTAATTGAATAAGTTTACCATTAATTCTGTGTACAAAAGTTAGTATTGCCCCTTTAAAAAGATCTGAGGATCCAGGGATAAAGCCTCTTGGTTAGTAAAACTAGTTGCCCCAATTTTTATTTAATCAATATTTCTTTTATTTCTTAGGTACAATCAATGGAAGTACCTGACCCGTCTCCGAGTGGGAGGCGGAAAACAAATCCAACTGTGATAATTCGTAAAATTGGTTCAAGATCTGAAATTGTGAATTCTCCCTCGGGAAAAGCCAGCAAGGTTAGACCTCATGACGACAGTGAACAGTTTTCTCCACCTGCTGCCCAGCAACAGCCTGCAGTAAAGGCAGTGAAACAAGTACTGCTTCCTAAACCGACTGAAACTGTTCCCTCTCCTCGTGGTCAGTACTTCAATCAATTATCCTTGTTAGTTTTAAATCATTTTTATATCTGTTTTTCATTTGTTGAAGGCTTTACATTTTTCATCAATATCAAAAAAACTATCAATATTAATAAAATTGTAGATTGGTAAATCCCGACTCTTCCACAACCTTCTATCCCTCCAAGTTTTACCCAACACCTAGTCTATATTGAAGCTGTGCACTATTATATTGATACTGATAGCACTTATAAGTTTTCAAGTTTATACGTAAAATTCAAAATTATTTTGTAATTTCAAAATTATTCCTATGGGACTTCTTTCCCGGAATAAGAATAAAACTTTTCATTCATTCATTCATTCATTGGTTATGTGTTTGTTATGATTTCATATATATACAATTTTCATGAGTTCTAAAACTACTATAACCATCTTGATCATTTATGGCATTTCAGATAACAGTATTAAAAACTGATTTGTTGACCAAAAGTTACTTTGCCTTTTTAAATAAACATTTTATAGTTAATATTGTTTTCTTTTAAAATAAGTGAATGCTCTATATTCTTTTTCTTATCTTAAAATTCATTTTATGCTTGCCGAATTGTTTTTTTTTTTTTGTTTTCTTTTTTCTTTAACGGTCATCCTCCCTGTGAGTATCTGTATTATCTCCAGGGAGTTTGATCTCTGTGCATTATATAATTGTGTGGTAAACTAGGGAAAAAAAGTAACTCCCTTTCTTTTTTCTGTTATTTTGGTTTTGAGTTTCTAGAAGGATTTCTGAGCTACAGTGAAACCTCCCTTAACGGACACCTCCCTACAGTGTACACCTCTATTAACGGACATTTTCTCACAGTCCCGAATTTTTCTATAGGTAAAATAAACCTCTATATTGCGGACACCTCTGTACAAAGGACACGGACAGAAAAACCTGATTTTTTACCTCCTTACTACGGACAATTACAGCTAATGTTATTTATAGAAGCGTTCCCATCGGTGTAGATTTCCAGAAAAATGCCTTAACAATAACAAACTCTTTGTAAGAATAAGATATAAATACAGAATAGTGACTAGTAATATCTTCCTAGGAATTTCACAACTCCTTCCTTTTCAGCAGAAGCATATGATTTTCCCGCTGGCAGATTACTATTGTTTTGGCTACGCGGTATCACGGTTCCGGGAATATTCCATAACTCTGTTCGGTTCACATTCCTTTCGCAGAACTTCCCTCTCTTTACTTTTCAGTTGGTTTTTAGCTCTTGTTGAGTAAGTATCGTGCTTTCTCTTCAATATGTCTAATCGGAAATCTCTGACACATAAAGAAAAAATTGACGTGATAACATTTTCCAATCGCAAAAAATGTGGTGTGCGTAAAGTTGCCAAGTTTTTTAAGATAAAGAAAACACAAGCAGCAGAAATATTGAAAAAGAAAGATGAAATTTTCAAGAAATGGACGGAAAATTGTGACAAAAAACTTCTTTATGCTTTTTAGAATAACAACTTTTTTTTAAGTTTATATTTATTGAACTTCTTTCTATATACTTTTTAGAATAACAACTTTTTTTTAAGTTTATACTTATTGAACTTCTTTCTATATACTTAAAAAATCTTGTTATGGGTAATTATTAAATGGTTAATTAAAATATGAATTAAATGTACAAATTTGGTACGTATCCAGCTCGACCAACCCCTCTGTATAGCGGACACCTCTCTATAGTGGACAACGTTGGTTCTCCCAGAGGTGTCCGCTATAGAGAGGTTTCACTGTACTAGGTTTATTTATATAAGCATTTTCTTTGTGTTTTTTCTTTCTTTTTTGCGGGGAGGGTAGTATATTAGGATAATCTGTGCAAGGTTTTAACTTCATATCCATGTTTTCATTTGTTCACAAATCAAACAAAATTGCCGCATGTATTATGTAGCAAGGTAGGGATTGTCGGGGTTCGGTCACTGCTATTTAATAAAACTACATTTTATCATAAAAATGGTTTTATTGTGCCGACGTTTCGGCTTGAACTTCAAGCCTTCATCAGGGCTGTAAAAAACAAGTAGGACGGATGTAATACTGAAATATACATATATATATATATATATATATATATATATATATATATATATATATATATATATATATGCCTACATACACAAATACACATACATATATATATGGAAAAAGAATAATAATACATATATATGTATTATGTAGTCGTTTTTCTATTAAGATCTCCAGTGACCATGATGGACTTGCAGGTCCCCAGCTCAGGGATGGTGGATGTTGAAAAAATATGTACTAAATGAATTTTACAATACCTCAGAATACTTAATCTTTTCTTTTGTTTTAGAAAACAAACTTTTAGCTTTATTCAATTTTAGCTAAAACCATTCATCTAGGATTGGCATCAAAATATAGAAAACTGCTCTCTTAGCAGTCATGTATGATAAATATTTCAGAAAACTGACAAAAGATTAGCTCCCTGTGATTAGCTCAGTCTGAAGAGATTTTTTTACCTTATAAAATGGAGCAAAAGTAATTTTTCATAGGACAGTAGGTGTTAAAATTTATATTTATCTATGTTAATATACTCTGCATTCAAAGAATATCAATATTCAGGAGTACAGTCCAGAAGACAAACAGTTTTTCATTTAAAAGACAACAATTGTATTCAACAAAGTTCTGTCGTATGACCATTCTTTATTTCAGATTTTAATGGATATGGGTATTCTTTGTTTCTAAAAAATCCTTAAAAATATTTTGCAAGGAATGCAATGTAACCTTTTTCAAACAATACACAAAATTATGAAATTAATAATGTATAAAAAAGTGAATAGATTGAAACACTGGGGCAATTCGTGTATTTTTGCAAATAATATAAATATGTGAAAGTTGTTAATTTTTAAATTGTGTAATTATTTTTAACTCTGCTTCTGCCGGTCTGCAGTCCTGATCAAAGAGTAGGATGAGACATTAAATGTATGCCATGTCTGGGGCAAGAATAGCGTTGGAGGCTTACTGCACCCTCGGATCAGCAGTTCAGGTCAACTCACAGCACTCTAGGGGTTAATGAGAATGGTTGGCAGTTTCAATGGCTGGACATCTTCTGTTTCAGTAATGGTTGTGTTATAGAAATCGAAGTGGGAACATAAAAAATAAATAATAACTGCCAGCTCTGCTACTCTCCTTTTAACCCTTTACCAGGCACGGGACAGTATTTGAGGCATCCTGTTAACATTTTCACTCCTCGATAGAAATGAAGGGCTAAAACACAAACAAAACCCCTTAGTATTTGTTATAGGACAGGTCTAGGCCCTTTCCCGTTCTAATCATTCCTATCCTTGATTATGGTTGCACCCCTTAAATTGCCATACAGCCGATTGTAAAATTATTTTGTGTGTTCAAGACTTTTACTATCTACCCTCAAAAATTTAAGTAAAATTGTTTCAAGGATGAAAAAATGGTCGAAAATTCCCACAAGTGTTTTATTGGCAAAACGTTTTCAGGGACTAAGCCCCATTTTCAATGCCCTGTGACACAATACAGTAATTAAAACAGGTTCAATTTAAAACAGATTAAAATAACAAAACAATAATAACAAAAAACAATCGTAAAACCTGAGACTACATATTAAAATAACATAAAACCCCGTTTTGTCCAATTATTTAAAAGTCAAGCCAATAAAAAGTTAAAACACACATTCAAACAACCAATAATAAATACTTTCATTCTATCACACAAACACACATGCAGGAATAAATAAGTCTAAAATAGGATACAATGATATGAAAAGATATGAAAAACATATGAAAAAACTAGAGAGAAGGCTAAGTACCCACCATGCATTGGCTCTTATTCAGCCGAGCCTTGCTCCTAGACTGGCTTTGGAAAGCAGCGAGGGACTGTAGGGCTGAGGTTAAAACATGCTTCAACGTACCGCCGTCTCCTTTTACGTTAACATTCTTCTCCGAGACAGCGTCAATTTTAATCCAAACCTTTTCTGCCATGTCCATCTTTCTTCCCTTCCTCAATGTCTCCAGTACTTCACAGTCGAGGAAATCTGTGTCATGGTTTTCTTTAAGTACATGTTTCCTCATCTCCGAATCCTTTCTGGTCAAATGCTCTTTAATCCGTACTTTTAATTTTCTACCACTTTGACCAACATACGAAGACCCACAGGAAGTACACGACACTCGGTAGACTGTTTAGTCGATAAGCTCTTGGAAAGGCGCTATAGGAAAAAGATTAAGCGGGATTCAGAAGTGGAATAGGAGGGGGAGTTAATAAAAAAAGGGGGGTACTTTTTGAGTATACCTTACCTTGGCCGAGTATCGGAAAGAGTTGGACGGATGCTAAGAAAGGTAGGGGTGCAGACAGCATATAGGAGCAGGGGAACTTTGAAAAACCGGCTACCAAAAACGAAGGATGTCATCCAGCCGCTGGACAAGTCGGGAATCTACCGAGTGTCATGTACTTCCTGTGGGTCTTCGTATGTTGGTCAAAGTGGTAGAAAATTAAAAGTACGGATTAAAGAGCATTTGACCAGAAAGGATTCGGAGATGTGGAAACATGTACTTAAAGAAAACCATGACACAGATTTCCTCGACTGTGAAGTACTGGAGACATTGAGGAAGGGAAGAAAGATGGACATGGCAGAAAAGGTTTGGATTAAAATTGACGCTGTCTCGGAGAAGAATGTTAACGTAAAAGGAGACGGCGGTACGTTGAAGCATGTTTCAACCTCAGCCCTACAGTCCCTCACTGCTTTCCAAAGCCAGTCTAGGAGCAAGGCTCGGCTGAATAAGAGCCAATGCATGGTGGGTACTTAGCCTTCTCTCTAGTTTTTTCATATGTTTTTCATATCTTTTCATATCATTGTATGCTATTTTAGACTTATTTATTCCTGCATGTGTGTTTGTGTGATAGAATGAAAGTATTTATTATTTGTTGTTTGAATGTGTGTTTTAACTTTTTATTGAATTGACTTTTAAATAATTGGACAAAATGGGGTTTTATGTTATTTTAATATGTAGTCTCAGGTTTTACGATTGATTTTTGTTATTTTAATCTGTTTTAAATTGAACCTGTTTTAATTACTGTATTGTGTCACAGGGCATTGAAAATGGGGCTTAGTCCCTGAAAATGTATTGCCAATAAAACACTTGTGGGAATTTTCGACCATTTTTTCATCCTTGGAACATCAATTTTCCACCATCCAGCATTCTCCAATAAAATTGTTTCCTCGGGTTGGTGTGATTGATTATTTCTACCTTATTCATGAATGATATATTTTTATTTCTTGGGCAAAGCGAAATACTACACTCATCCAAACAAAATTTTGAAACTAATGAGGGAGCTTTTTGATAAAGAATAGTTGAAAGACATAAAATTAAGAAAAATAGACCTAATATGTTGCAATGACATTGGCAGTCGGAGCACTTGTAATTAAAAAAAATAAACTAATAGCTAACAGTACATTTGTGACAGTACTTATCCTAGTTGTTAATGTGATTCAGACAATATGAATTTTTCTTTTATTCTTTATAAGGATCCAGTTTGTTATTATTAAAATTAATTTCTTATTATTAAATGGTAATCTCTGTTGTTTTCTTCAAAAATATATTATATTAGTTTATAAACAAAATTCATTTTTTTTTCTAAAATTTTTAGCTTACAGGTACTATGGTTTATGTAAGTTAGATGTAGGCTGGTGCGCACTGAAGAAACACTTTTTTGTAACGCTAGGTCCATCGGATAAACCTATGTAATATACTCTATAACATACAGTTACATTTTTGTACATGGCCACTGTGCATGCGGAAACACCACTGCACGAACTCCTCTCCAGAAACGCCACCACGTGAACACCACTGTGTATGCGCGAATGCCAGCGGTCACTTTTGTGTGACACATACAGTCTTCTTTTATGCACATGACCAAGCCACTGCTCATGCTCGAACTCCACTCCAAAAACACCACCGTGTGAACACCACTGCATATTGCGAATGCCAGCGGTCACTTTTGTGTGACACGTATAGTCTTATTTTTCATACATGGCTACTTCGCATGCATGAAGCCAGTGGACACTTTTTTGTAACGTTTTTTCCAGTTTAGTCACCTCTAAAGCATATTTATGCTAAAATATTAAATTTCAGTTATGTAGCACAAACTGTTTTTGAAGTTATTAATTTTTAAAATTTTTATGAAAAAGTGTCATATTTTGGCACCTTTGGGTGCCTATTGGCTCGCAACCAGTGATGATATTAACCTGAGAGTGGTCTCATTTTAAAGCTGTTGAATGGGAATTTAATATGATATGCCACAAAATAGGGGTTACAATTTAAAAAAAGGTTAAACATTTAAAATTTAAATTGCTCAAAAAGGGGCAATTTTAAAAATCCAAAAGAATATCAAATATAGTTAATAATGCCTTAATACGTATAGCAAAACTTTATCATTGAATCTCAATAAGATCAGGAGATAGAGGGCTTAAAAAATACCAGAATTAGTATCGTTTTTGACAATTTGAAATAGTTCACTGAATGCAACAAGCAGTGGCTACTACTTTTACACTTTTTTCAATGTGATAGACACTTACCATCCAATATTGTGAGTATAATAAAGGGCTAACAAATTAGTTCATTGAGACTTCAATTGTTGGAAGACACCTACATATTTGTTCATTTCACTGTTTCGTAAACTGTATCTTCAGCCAGTCTGGTGATGGGGCTCACTTTACAAATCTCATCTGCAAAAGGGATCCACAGTGTGAGATATATCAGTGTGTGTGAGGACCTGAAAGATGAAGGAATTGCTCTTTACTGCAATCTTCAATTTTATCCAGAACATAACTTAACCACCAAGTGTCATCATAGTTGTATGTTTCATACCTACTAATATCTGCTGTATGTCCTTTACAGCAGGAAATATTTTCGAAACAACCGCAGAAGAAAGTAATTGCACATTTACCTTGGATCCACATTTGAGCGGCATAAAGGCATGTTGTCATTTCTGGGTGCCTTATAAAGTTATAGCTTTATTGTACCGGTTGGCAAGTTCTTCAGTTGTAATGTATTCTTCAAGGCTCAAAAATACAAAATTTATATTAGATATCTTCTGATGTGACCATTCAAACAGTTTCCTTGCATCAATAATTTAGTTCTTATATGGTCTTTGTAGGCTCGCACTGGCTGCTAGTCTTTTTACTGTGGCCCCAAGTATGGTCCTTTGCCATGTGCTGTTGCTGAAAAATGCCATCCAGCCTTAGCTCCAAATTCTTTCTTTTGATTACACAAGTTAATATAGTTTTGTTTATTTTTGTATTGGGTTGCAGAGCCGTAGGATAAGTAGAAGAATTTTTTAGAACTCTTTGAACCTTGCATTTCAGATATTCCCAGATATAACTTGGAACAGGTTGAAGGCTTTAGTGTTGATGTTGAGAAAGTCTGAAATTATTAAAAAAAATCAAATTTTTGACTTCTTTCTATTTAAAATAAACCACAAAAGGGTGAATGCTTGCCTGACTATTTTACCAATGGTATGATTGTGTCTTATCTTGCAAGATGCTTAAATAATTCTCAGGAAAGCCACAAATGACAGCCACTTCTCATTCCAGAAGATATTCCTCTCAGAAATGCACTTTGTTTTTGTTTTTTTTTTTGCTGTGAAGTGATGACAAAGTAGGACCGGAATCCCCGTTTTATCAGAGTAAAAGGGGTTTCCCTTTACTTGTAGGCCAATCAGCTTCAGTTTTTTTTTTTTTTTTTTTTTTTTTACTGAGAGGTTTCCAAACATGGTACTATAAAGTAATCATTACATTTTATTAATTTAATAGAGTCCTGCACACTTCATAGCAAAATTAGTAATTAAAAAATAAAATTTAACTAATACGGTAGGTTATTTACAAAGTACGTGTAATTCTGAAGCCCTGTATTTCCTGACCCATTGAGATCCCATGATAGAATATTGCTATATGTATTAAGACATTACAAACTATATTTGATATTTTTTTTGGCATTTTTAAAATTGCCACTTTTTGAGAATATTAAATTTTAAAATTGTAACTCCTATTTTGTGGCATATCATATTAAGGCCCCATTCAACAGCTTTAAAATGAGACCACTCCCAGGTTAATATGATTACTGGTTGCGAGACCTCACCCCAGAACAAAATATGACATTTTTTCATAAAAAATTAAATCTTTAAAAATCAATAACTTCAAAAATAGTTGTGCTACATAATTGAAGTTTGGTATTTTTTCAAAAGTCCATGATATATTACTGCATGCCAAAAATCATGAAAATCTGAGACATCAAGTCCGAAAAGTTTGTTGATTTGACATGGAATGAGCATACTATGACTCTCCCAATAATTCTCTATATCATGGCAATATCATTTCAAATTCAATTCTAGAAATAATTTTGTTTCTCCTAGAAATATGGCTACAAAAATCATTCACTTATCTATCACTAACCAGAATAGTATTGACTAGGAAAAATAATTTTCTTACACTCTCAAATAAAAATTTCCTTGATCTCTGGACTATAGCGATAGAAGTCCATTGATTGAACCAAATTACAAATGCAGCAAATGGAAAAGGTGGATAGTCAGCA
Organism: Gonocerus acuteangulatus; assembly: GCA_946811695.1. NCBI lineage: Eukaryota > Metazoa > Arthropoda > Insecta > Hemiptera > Coreidae > Gonocerus > Gonocerus acuteangulatus. The sequence continues at coordinate 111,089,732 of OX328123.1, read as the reverse complement.
CCCTGAGATATAGTGGTTATATTTCTGCAAGGTTCCTAGGTAGGACTGCTCCAAATGGAAATCACATCTTAGTGCTTCACATGCTTGTTTCGACTTTTGTTTTCAGCAGCGATTGTGTAAATATGATAAATATTCTTCTTAATTACATAATTTGGCAGATTACACAGCTCCTCTTCCTCGCCTTGAATATCTGTTTCATATAGTTTATTTTGGTGTCTCTGGTTTTGTGTGTTCCCGTTCAGTGGTGGTAGTCTACTCCTCATGGAGGTGGATGTCTTGTCAGTCTTTGATTTTGTTTTTTTGTTCACTTTACTCTTGAACATTTTTAAAAGTGACTACATCTCATATTGTTTGGCCATTTTATAATTTCATTTATTTATTTATTAAAGTTATTGTAACATAGATCCAATAAAAGTTTAAACATATTTTGTAGGAAAAATAATTAAATAAAATAAATATTAACTTGGATTCGTATAGCAATTTTACTTTAATCGTATTGTAAATTAGTCATCTCGCTCCCTCATATTTATTCTTCCCTTTCTCATATTTAAAGTTAAATTAAATAAACTCATATTGTATTAAATAAATTTTCACACTACATTTTCCATTTTAGGTCTCTTATTTAAACGAAATAAGCCAAAAAGAAGATGTCTTTGTTGTGTCATTCATTCTTGAAAATGACTTAGAAAGGAAGTGTCCAATTATTTTAATGATCTCAACTCCTGGTAGGACAACTGCTCCTTCACTATTGTTATTTTAAAAATATCCTACCAATTAATATAAAATATATTTTTTAAATTTTATATATTTTTAATGATGAAGTACAAATGTATTGAGACTGTCTTAGTCAGTTAGTTATGTATTTAAATTTGTTAGTGAATTATTTTTTATACAACTATGTTATTTAAATAAACATGAGGCCTTAGAAAATGGCTTTGCTTATTACTAATGCTTTTATTCTTCCCCCCCCCCCCCAAGCCCTCAAAATAAGGAAACGTAATTCATTTATAGATATCATTATCCGTAGTTGCATGAATGTATTCATTCGTCATTTCTTATTTAAATATTTAGAAAACTAATTTGGCTCTATATATACTTCTGTAATTTCTTCTTTTCTTAAATTCTTTTATATTCTATTTGCCTCTTTTCCAAAATATTTCCTTTAACTTTGAAGAGAAATATGCGTGCTTATGTGCAAACACAAAAATGAGTCATCATTGTTATTTAACATTCATAGGAAACTTTTATAAAAGTTTATATTAAAAATTGAGGGAATGTGGGAACTCTTGCATGCTTTTTACATGGACCATACATTATTAATTTATTTTGAAAAGAATATTTTTAAAAGATATTTTTTTAATATAACAATTGAACCAATCTATGATCTTGAGATTTCTGCTGTTTAATTCCTTAATGGTCATGTCCTTGTTATCTCAGGTGTAGATGCTCTTTCTATTTTCCTATAATTTAACTCGGGCGCTGAAAATTTTACGGATATTTAATACCATTGCCCATAATATATTATGTGGTGTTTTTGGGAGAAAAAAATGTTTCATATTAAAATTTTATTTCTTTAAATTTGTCTAGAAAATTTCTTATTAAAATTATCAATAGATCTCAGGGTTCATTAGAATTTAACCAAATTCACCACATATACGGATTTGTTATTGAATTTATTATTTTTTTAATTTGAATTATTTCTTTAATTTAATCAAATTTCCTGAAATAAAAAGCATGAGAAATATTAATTTATTACCACTTCTTACCTTCCATCCTTTATTGTATTGAGACCATGTTTTATATACCAGGAGAAAGGTTCATAATTAATAAAAGAGAGTTGGAAACAATTGAATTATATTGAAGTAAGAAATAATATGTTTTTGGCTTTGCATTGTTGTAATGTTAAATTAAATATCTTAAATATAATAAATAAAAATGCTTGACTCACATAATTTGATCAATGTTGGGGTATTTGTAAGAAAACTTAGCTCATAACTAAAACATGGAAATTATATACATGAATAAATTATTGGCCATTTTAAATTAATCTTTGCTAGATTTTATGGATTTTACTTAGGCGTTGGCAGTTTATTTTATATTTGAGTGAAACTCAGCTTTAAGGTGTGTATGGTGTTCTTTAAAGTGGAGAGGCAGACTTGTAGTTCTTATATCGGCATGCTAGGAAGATGATGGTCGGCTGCTGGAACTTAGAGTTGTGCCTGGCCGTCGGGTAAAGTTAGCCCGTAGGCTGGGGCTGGAGTTCAAGAGAGAATGTGTAGTCTGGCCGTCGGCTGGTGCTGCAATTGAGATCGAGTGGTGGGAAGAGTCCTTTTTATAGGCATTCCATCCGCCATACCAGAGACTCTTGGATCTGGGGGTCCAAAGAGCGCTTTTCAAAGCATCCCTATTACTTATCTGCCCGAGAAACTTGTATTTCACGACGCCTTATTGCTCCTAGCCGAGACGTTTGGAATATTCTTTTATTTCACACTGCCTTTAAAAAAAATAAATGCTGCCAAGCTAAGCACTCCCAATTGCTCTCCCTTTTATTACTGCTTTTATTTATTTAATTGTTTGACCAAAGATAATATTTGTGATGGACTTATAGAATATAACAGCCTTTATTTTGAATAGGAATGCTACACTTTGCTATGCCAGAAACTTACACTTTCTTGAGCACCCCCTTATATATCATTACAATTAATACTACTTGATAGTAGCAATCGACATTATTCAAATTAAGTAAGGTGTTGATAAACAATCCTAAATTCCTTTTCCAGTTATTTAGGTCATAAAAGTTAGAGTGCAATAAAAAGATAGCTCTAACAAAACAATCCAAAGACCATTATGATGGTTTGAGTGATGTTTTTTAGCTTCTGGAAATGCTGATGAGAATTGCCGATGTTTTATAACCTACTTAGTCATGAAATACCCTGTTCAAATTTGCATAAATGTATATATATATATATATATATATATATATATATATATATATATGTACTATTTTATTGGAAAATGGAGTACTATTCTTTTGACCTGTGCCATATTTATAAAATATATATATATATATATATATATATATATATTTTATAAATATGGCACAGGTCAAAAGAATAGTACTCCATTTTCCATTGTTCCAATAAAATAGTACATAGAAAATGGAGTACTATTCTTTTGACCTGTGCCATATTTATAAAAAATAAATAAATATACGTAACTAAAGGTCAGAAATACGTGGAATAGAATATATATATATATATATATATATATATATATATATATAGAGAGAGAGAGAGAGAGAGAGAGAGAGGGGGGGGGGGGAGGGGGAGGGAGAGAGAGAAGAGATAGGGGGGGGAGAGTGAGAGAGAGGGAGGGAGAGGAGAAGAGAGAGGGTGGGTATATATATATATATATATATGTATGTAAATGTATATTTCTTTTCATACTCTACGGTCTACAAAAATTGGATTGATTTTAAAGAAATTTGGCGCAAAATACTTCGGCTAAATAAAACATCATGTTCCAAACCAGTAGATTCTGCTCACCGGTTTCTTTAGAACAATGCATGCAATAAAATGTTGCAGTGGTTTAGCATTAATAGGGTATTAATTAAAATTATTATATTAACAGACAAGCAGTTTTGAAAAAATATTTTGTTAAATATCTCAAAAACAAATGAGAAACCATGGTAAGTAAAAGGTGGCTAAAGGAAAACTTAAAGTCTTTCTTGACTAATCCAAAATAATATCCAAGAGTGTTTATGTGAAGACAATTTTTTTAAATGGGCAAAAAATACGATTTCCCGAGTGATCACAATGCTGATTTGAAGATAATTTCTTTAGCGAGCTTCGATGGGTCCCTTTTTAATTGTTAAGTTTTTTTGGTCCTCCTTCAATATGTTTCAAAATTAAAACCCTTTTTTTATCTTTATTACAAGAAAGTATGATCAAAATTCAATAGGAAAAAAATGAACATTTCAGAACATTAAACTTTATAGTCGTTTTCTCAAGACTATGGTTTTCAATTTGGGCGATACTAAAGCATCTTTAATTTTTGCCCGATCAATTTCAAATTTTAACTGCAGCTTCCTAAAGATATTTGCTGCTAAAGTAGGATTTTTTCTACTCATTGAATTATAATGATTTTATGGCCGATTTTTGACAGCTTTTTTAATAGGAAATGAATAATTGTTCACCATTTAAAAAAAAAAAAAAAAAAAAAAAAAAAAAAAAATTCTTAATAATCCTACATACTTTACTAGAAGGTCAACCTTCTTGTTTCAAAATAATTTTTTTTCTTTTTCGAATAATTGAAACTTTTTTTTTTTTTTATTCTCTAACATCCCATATAAAACGAATTGATTTATTTGTTATTTATAAATTCAAGAAAATTACTTTTTGATCTCACAAGTTAGTATTACTCCTTCAATCACACTAGGGTTAAGCATTACACTGGTCTGCAAAAGTTAACTTTTTGTCTGGGGGTTTTTACTTTAATATGTCACTATTTTAATCTAATATACCTATATATAATCTAATATCCCTAATTTGAGTGTGAAGAATCAGAATATGAGCATGAGTATATGAATTAATTACATGAGTATATGAATCAATTTTTCTCCATCAGGTACCAATTTTTCACAATACAGGAAATAGTATATATACATTTGTATTCTAGCTTCTATTGAATTTATGTTATATTATTAAATATAAGTTAATAAATCCATAAATATCAAGATAGCGCTCCTCAAATGTAACTAATGTTTCACATCATCAGTTAAATTTTAACATTTGAGCAGTTTTTTACATACTACATAGAAATGAACATTTTTTAGAGTTCCTACATTTGAACAATTTGAATTTGATACATCAAATCAAGGAATTTGATCATCAAATTGAGGAATTTGATACATCTCTTTTCAGCAACCAGCAATAATCAGCTGTCATATTTATATTCCACATTCCCTGGTAGTGTCATTCTATTTCCTTTATGCTCTGGTGAAATCTTCCACCATGCTCCTCACTGACACAGCCGAGATTTTCTGGAAAAAAAGTCCAAATGAGAGTGCAGGAAATGTACTTTCACGCTCATATTGCAGCCCAGCTTTCTAAAATATTTTTGTTATTTCTCAGAACGTTTTTGATGACACTCTTAAAACCAATCCATGCCTGTTTTTTCAGTATCTGTCATCATTTCTTCAAATACTTTCTAATTTGTGGCCCTACAAATGCTCCCTCTTTAAGTTTAGGATCAGATAGATATTCCAGGGGACATCTTGCAGATATATTGGTAGTAGTTGCCATCCTTATTCAAAGCCTTCACATATTGCTCCATTAAGCCTAATTTTATGTGCAAAGGTGGAAAAAGAATATTTTTAGGATCCACAAGACACTCATGAATTACATTTTTCATTCCTGGCACAAGGCTGTCTCTTTGCTTCGAATTTATTCTCGTGTAGTGATTGGATCAGGCTTTACTATCCCATTCACAAATAAAATATGGCATTTTAGTTTTGCCTGATTGCTGGCCTAGTAGCATGCCAATAACTTTTTAATCTCCACAAACCTGCCACTAATGTTCATATTTTACTTTTTCTAGAAGTAATTTTAAGTTATGGTATGTTTCCTGTCATATGCATTATTGTTGTCTGTTACATTGTTGTGAGCACATTGTTTTCAAGAATGGAAACAGTATTATTTCTTGTTTCTTTTCAGTTCCTATGCATAGAACTACATGAAAATATTTTAGGTATTACTACTAATTGAGCAAAAATGGTACATGATAGAAAAAAACTGATCACAGTTTTGGAATCAGCACATCAAATTTAGTAAAGTAGACCTATTTTGGAGAAAAACACAGAATTTCTTGATCTAAATGTTTGATAATAATAAACTTTTTGATTAGATGTTTTGGTTTAGAGAAATTTTAGAAAAACCTTGAAAATGTCGAGGTTTTCACATAATATGGCTCTATCTCTACTCAGAAATTAGGGCAAAGATCATATTATTGTTATTGGTGGCCAATTTTAATAAATAAAACTGTTTCGAGACTTCCAGCAATTTTTTTTTTGGAGCAAACATCTAATTTGCTTGGGCTATAAATGTTTTGCATAATTAGATGTCTCTTTAGGAGCTAAAACCTATATACACAGGTTTATACCTACTGTCTATTAGCACAAAGGCCTACCAACATTGTCATCATATACATTTTGGTTACATACTTATATATAGGGGTGTACCCCCCAAAAAAAGGCCAAACTTAAGAAATCGATGCAGAATGAAGAAAAAAAGTCCTTTGGCATATATCTCATTTTTGCTTCGATTCCTAGAAAAACAAAAAACCTAAAAAAAAAAATAAATGAAAAGGCAATCATAAAATATAAGGGCTATCAGTGTCAGTGAATAAGGCCTATATAAAAATCATTAAAAATATATGTCTTTCCAAGCATTCCTAAATAATGAACTGTCGTTCTCGGAGGAACTCCTTTTGGCACAGAGATTGTTAAGCTGCTTCCAACTCGATGGTATTTAAATTTATTACTAGGAATTATTAGAAGAATAAATTGTTATTTTATAATTGTGCATACTATCCACTGTTAAATTTCAAATGTTATAAGAATTGAACATTTTTTTTTATTAAGAATTGAAAATTTATTTCTTTAGTGTTTTATAAATTATGTTGAACATGCAGCTCTACATGGTGTCAGTTAATTTTTTCGTCCATGAAGATTTTGTGTTGGTCTTTTTGGTGGGGGGAGGGGTAGATATAACATAATTTTAATGATTTTTATACAAGCTTTATGAAAAACTACCTTTTCATAATGTTTTTTTTATTTTTTGCGTTTTCTCGGAAACTAAGCAAAAATGAGATGTGCCAAGGGAAAAATTGTGAAGCTGTGATGAAGATAATAGATATAAGAATTACATTTTTGATAAAATTTCTAGAGAAAGTGTCTAAGAATTAAAAGTGTGCTTATTTAAGATCAATAATCCTGTGATCATCACATAGCCTAACTCCACAAATATGTATACGTCATCTTGGAGTCCTATTCTAAGTTCCATAACTGAAGTATGTTGCCTTGAAGAATAATGACATTTTGAACTAAAATAAGTATTTATTCAACTACTCAACTATTCTTTAAAAGTGTAATACTCATTGTGTTCCAACTCAGTGATTCATCTATAGTTTTTTTAAAAAATCCTGGTTAAGGGCTGGCTAAAATGGGATAGCTCGCTTCAAATCCAAGCCTGGTGAGTTAATTTTTCTAAGAAATAAAGATTTGAAAAAAAAAAAAAAATAAATAAATAACCGAGTGTTGTAACTACGTCCATGATGGACATTGTTCTTCCCTTCTTTAAGGATATTAAGAAGTTATTTCCTTGCCAAATGGTCCTTTGTTTCAATATTTCAGCCTGTTTAAGCTTTAAAAAATGTACTGATAATTCTAATTTTCAAACAATAAGCTATGATTTTTCTATATAAACTTAAATACACTTTTCATGATCCTTGATATTAAGAAGTATCAAGAAAGAAAAATTGAGTTGATGGCGGCTGTCGAAGGGTGTTCGACAGTAGTGCCTCCTCCCAAATGACGAGTGTATTTTATATAATGTAATATTTTAATATGATAATGCAGTAAATAAATTTAATTTTCATGTATGATCCAACATCCTTCTGAAGTCAAGGTCAATCCATTTTCCAGACTAGTTTCTTTGCAATCTCAGAAAATCAGTTCTTATATTTAAAACATTTTCACTTCGATTTTAGTGTAATATATTGATTTATTGATTGATGGCTCATTATGTCAATTTCAATAAATCGAATCTAAAACTCCTTTCCTTCAGCCCTTATCTCCCTAGATAAATGCCCAAGATGGTTACCTGTGTTATTGTTACAAAATATAATGATAAGGTACTACAAGAGATGGGAGAGTAGCAAAACTTCAAATTGTGCTTATGAATCTCTATTTGATTCTTTATTATAATTACCATTACCACTGTCATTTATTATAAATCTTCTCTTTGCATAATTTTGTCTTTTATGAATAAGTAACCATTTATTCTAACTATGGCTGGAATTTGTTTTAAATGAAGCCTTCGATCATGGAATTTGAATAAAGATTTATGACTTTCTTGAAAGCAAGTACTGTAATCATTTATATTATATTTCTCAAATAGTAAACCAATAAATTTAAATGCTAGGAAAGTTGTGTTGAATTAATTAAAAATATTTGGAGGCCTGGTAGCCGTGAATGCTAAGGCATATGCACTCCGTGCCTAAGGTCGTGGGTTCGATTCCCACTAGCAAGGGGTGGTGGCTTTTCTTTGGAAAAAAAGAAAATACATCAGCCCCATCCTGGGTGGAAAAGGGTGGTAATCTTTAGATAACCCGTCCTAAAATTTGTTGTCAATAATAAATGGATGTTAAAATTTAAATAAATAATTAAGAATAAGATAAGTATAAAAGTATCAAAACAAAAGTACATCTCCAATTTCTAATATTTATAAATAAAATAAGTAGTGGTCAATTATTTATTAAGTATTATTTTTTACCCATTAGGTCCTGCAAAGGATGTTGCTGCTGTACCAACCCAAGAAGAATCATCATTAAAAAAGAAAAAGGAGAAAAAAGTTTCAGTTACACCAGTCATTGTTGAAGGACCTGAACTGTTCTCTACTCCTGATATCATTAGACGAGTCAGTACTGACAAACAATCTGACGCTCCTCTCACTCCTCAGACACCACCTGCACAAGTTGAACCAAAGGTTCAAGTCCAACCAACACATCCACCACTCACTCCAACAAATAGTATGTTTGCTCTATTTAATTACATTTTTAATTTGATTAGTTGTCATTTTGTGTGTACTAACTTTGTATATTTATACTTATCCTCTCTTCAAAAGGATTGAGAAATTACCTTTGTATTAAAAAACAAAAAATAACAATAATAATTAAACACTACCTTTCATTAGATTTGTTAGATAGTTAAAAATCATGAAAGACTGTGGCAAAGAATATGTCTTAAAATCCATTAATTTTGTTTTTATTTGTTGTGTATTGTTGAATACTGAATCCCGTAAGGTATACAATATCTATATAAATAAAATAAAGAATTTGTCTGTCCATGGAATAAAATCAATCTTTTTCATACATCAAAAACACCAAATCCACCCATAAAAAAATAGTCCCCTCTATTTAGTCGGAGAGCTGATAACGCGCATTTCATGAAGTGTTTTTTGCACCTTGAAATTTTTCTATAATGTATCTCTAGGGTAGTAAGGAGGTAAGTAAGCGTTTCCTGGACATACCTTGGCGCACAAGGTGCTTTGCACAGGGGAAACGTGCAAAAAAATATGGCCCAAAACCAACAAACTTTTAATGTAAAATTAAGCCAATTTTACAATGAATAATTAATATGGTAGACACTTTTAAGGGTGATGACATGTAAAAAAAAAAAAAAAAAAGAAAAAGAAAAGTTGTTTTATTTCTAATATTAAATGAAGTGTTTTATTCACGCTGTGATTTAAATCGGGGCAGCTGTACAAGATCATGTGCATAAGAGCCAATGAGAGGACAGAGAACAACCACAATTGCCCAGATGATCGGTGCTCTCACTCACACACGGCGTATTTAAGTCTATAATTTATAATTTTTAATTTGCTGATAACAACCTCACAGAAAGTGTCTGCCCTTTTGTAATTATTTTCAATTGTGTATGAATACGGTGTTTAAATTGCAGCGTGAAGAAGACACTTTGCATTATTTCATCTATTTTTAGGCCTTGTTAAAAGCTGAAACTTGTTCAAACATTTTTTTTTTTCAAACTTGATTTCTATATATAATATTTGTAAAGTTTGAGAATATAACATATTATTATCAAGTACTCATTTGTTTCTTAGCTAATCCGACTCCTGCTTCAAAGTAGTTATCATATAACCTTCAGTAACAAAAATATTAAGCAATAACCTTCAGAACATTTTTTTCTTTACTTTGTGAGATGTATATATATATATATATATATATATATATATATATATATATATATACATATATATATAGGGGGCGAGGTTAGCTCAGTGGTAGAGCACTCGACTAATGAACTGGAGGACCAGGTTCAAAACCCGAGCGCGCACTTAAAGATTTTTTCTTCTAGTGCTGCCGTTCGAGGGTTGGATTTGGGTTCCCAGATCGTCCCTAGGCTCACCCAGCCTTTAATTAATAATGGGTACCTTGGGTGCTAATGACTCTAGCAGTTGTAGCACCCAAGGGGAAAATCAGGCGGCCGGAGCATAGTATTGACCACACTATCTCCCTAGTGTGCCGTATGGCCAAGAATCAGATACCTCTGCAGTATCTGCCCCTCTGGGCCCTTGTGGCCTGTTATGGGACTGATTTATATATATATATATATTTATATATATATATATATATATATATATATAAATATATATATATATGTATATGTATATAGTATGTATGTATAGATGTTTACGGGACACATTTGTCCTGTACTGATCCCATGACAAACCACTGAAATTCAGTGTCGAAGCCAACGTGTTAAGTAATTACAAACTAAAATCTGGGGGACAACTAAAGAGTGAATGTAGACCAGTTGCTAGGGAGGTGATTGAAACACAGCTTAGCCTTAACACTCTCGGTGCTGACGTCATTTTCTGGGAATACCCCGCGTACTGATTAATTTTTTTGTTGAATTTTTCATGGATACATTTTTTTTTAATCATGTCTGATGTGTTCAATAGTAATGCAACAAAGAAAACTAGCCGGAATTGCATTTTCGGAAGTGTCCTTCAGGAGGGACATCAGTACGCGAGGAATTCCAGCTGCTTTGCGGGCTAGTATCAATAGACGCCCATTAGTCAGACCCGCTACACCTACACCTAATGTTTATTTATTTTAAAAGAAAACTCAATAATTTTTGACAATTTTTATTAGAATAACAAATAACAATAACCAATCATATATAATTATTGGTTTAAATATTATTTTGTTGGACATTTTCAATTATTTTAACATTAACGTTGAACACCATTTGCAAATATAATTATTTTAATTGTTATTTTAAATTTGTGGGAATCAGCTGAATTATATTGGTATGAGATCAGTGAAAAGTGTGGATTTTCTTCAGTTGCTTCTGGCCCAAAAATTTCAGTTCTCACGTCTTTGTAGTCGAAGTCCGAGTCTGAGTCAAGTTCATCGGCCGATACTTCTTCCAGCAGTTTGTAGACATCCTCAGATGTCAAATTGGAAATAAAATATTTCTCTACGCTTTCCTTGTTACCCGCAGACGTATCTGTGATATAAAAAAATAATTATTAGGGAAATGTAAAAAAAAAAAAAAAAAAACATTTTCAGATCAATCAAAAAGAATCTTTATCAATTTTCCGTTTCTTCCCACCAGCAGATAACGACGAAACGGGTGATGCCATTTTGTTTTTGTTTTTTAATCCTAAAAAATAAAGTAAAACATATTTTTTTTTTGTAATTAATTAATTATTAATTATTTAACATAAATAAATATTAAATGGAGGGGATACAATAATAAATAAATAATTTAACATGATAAAACAGCGATGGCTTTTCTTGAGAAAAAAGAAAAGGCATCAGCCCTACCCTGGCTAGAAAAAGGTGGTAACCTATAGATATCCTGTCCTAAAATTCATATTAATAATAAATGAACGTTAAAATTTAACTTATTTTGAAATTTTGAATTTAATAATAATAATAATAATTTACAACAATAAATGTGATAAATAAAAAGCAGAAATTACCCTGTAACTACCAAATTTCGATGCCAAACGATAATATTTTTAAAAATATCCTTTGTTGCCAATCAATATCTGCAACAACAATTTAACAATTTAGTGAATTGTATTTAAATATATTAAATCAGGAAGTAAATATCCATTAAGATAATAAATTGTACTTACTTATAAACAATTTATCGAAGAAAAAGTTTAAAAATTCATAAAAACTCTTCCGGTCAGCCAATTTGAAAACGGATAACACTGCTAGAAAGCCCAAACAATACTGAAGACAACTGCATTTACCTGGAGTCGTAAAAGTGAACCCCCTCCATTTGCGAGCCTTTTGAACCTGAAGTGAAAAGTAACGCAAGAGTGTCCTTCCGAAAGGACACCCGGCCGCGGGGACGGTCGCTACTGTCCTTCCCAAAGGACGTCAGCACCGAGAGTGTTAAGTATGCTGACAGCCAGTGTTGGGCATAATCATAATTACGGCTACAATTATAATCACAGTCTTTTGAGATGTGATTATGACTATAATCACAGACTCTGGAGATATGATTATGATTACAATTATAATGGTAATTAAAAGATTACTTTTGTAATCACACCTTTGATTATAATTACATTCATAAACATAACATTCTGTAATTACACCCATAATCACAACATTTTTAAGTAATTACGACTGTATTCGCAGTTGTTTCCGTGATTGCAGTCATAATTACAGAAAAATTTTGTGATTTTAATTATAATCAAAGGTGTAATTACTAGTGTAGTCATATTTCCAGGGTCTGTGATTATAATCGTAATGATTACGCTTATGCCCAAGACAGCTGACAGACATGTCTTCTAAAGGCATTGATTCAATTTTTGTTTGCTTTTCTACGAGTACTATAAAATCTATGGATGTTTGTGGATAGTGTTATTTCAGTTTCTTGAAGTATTAATAGGTTGGTTTGAGTATCAAAATTCTTTGTTTCCTCAATTTTTTTATATACAGATCAATAACGGGTATATCAGCTATTTATTTATAAATACATAAAAGGGTTATTTTTTTTGTTTAGATGATCCTGAAATGACTGCTGAACGTCTCCTTGATTCTATACATGAAGAGGCTGCTAAAGTCGGTTCTACACTTTTAGCTGAAGCTCTACTGCTTGATGACCTTACAAACGACGATTCTACGTCTATGGTGAGAAATATTCCTTGCCTTTTCCTATTTGATTATAGTTATTAAAATAAAAGTACTACCGGCCTTAGCAGTCGATGCATGTGAAAGAAAACTATTAAAATAATTATAATAAATATGTTACATTGAAGTCATTGGATGCTATATTTTCAATTTTAGTTTATGACCATTGTATTTATATTTTCTTTAGAAATTACAAATTGTCTTTTGTTCCTTGCTGTATATTAATGAACATTGTGATAAACCATAAATTTCATTTTTCAGTCATACCCAGGGAAAGAAAAACGTGAAGCTAATCAAACATTACCAGCCGAAATTCCAAATCAACAAACTCTGCCAAAACCATCTCCCCCTAAACCTACCGAAACTCCTGCACCAAGAATTAGAAAACTTCCTCCCATAGAATTACCTACAACAAGGTCAGCTTCTAAAAAGGCTGCTGCTTCGACAAATCAGCCAGCGACACCAGCTCCACAGCAACAACATACCCAAGTGAGTTTTTAGTCCTCAAAGAATCTGACATAATCTTATTATCTGACATAATTATAGCTTTAGTCAAAAAATTCTTTCTTAAACAATTATAACAAACAAGCTTATCTTATATTAATGCCAAAACCATTAACTCAAAAAAAGCTTCAAAAATTTTGCCACATTTGTTTATTTTTTGGGACTTAGCCCCATTTTCCTAGACTCTTAAAGCTCAGCTCAATAGGAGCTAATGCATTGAAAATGGGTCAAAGTAACCAAAAATGATTTGACAAAAATAAACCATTATGAAAATTTTGGATGTTTGTTTTTGTGAAAAACATCATCCAGGTTACAATAATCCTAGCTCTTAATTTATCTCAAAAAGAAGCTATCACAAACCATAGATTATTTGTATTTGAACTTCACATCTTAGAAGATAAGACTCCCATAAGAATTTATTCTGTCGGCCCAACAAAATACAAAATTTAAATATATAGTGTGGTAACAATTATATTGTGTGAAAAATTCAAAATAATTAATTTTGTTTAGAGCCTTCTCAAATTCAGGAATATAAACATGCTTTAGCTCCACCCGAGAAACCTATGTAATGTACTGTATAACATACATGCGTAAGTGCCGGGTACATTATGAAAGTAATTTTATTATGACAAAAATATCCATTGCACCAGGGCAGAACTGTTTAGGTAATGTGGCACAACACAGGCCTGTGAAGTGTATTTTTCTACTTTGTAACATTTCAGCAACTCTTCTATGAGGCTAGGAAAGAATGTAGCCAAGAATGCATCAAAGACAGTCTGCCTGCAGCAACACATTATGACCCCAAGCCCCCTTACAGTCCTGTTTCGGTTCCATGGAACCTTTCGGTTGGGAGTCATCGTGGAAAACATCCAAAAAAATGTTACTGCGTTCATAAAAGACATTCCCATTGGGGGGTTTCAGGGTGCCTTCATGACATGGCAAATATGTCCCTGCAAGTGTTTTGATTCTGGGTGAGAGAATTTAAGCATTTTAGCGCGGTTCCTCCCTCCCCCATAGGGAGGAACCCCGCTTATAAGGTCGATACAATGAAACAATCCGGAAGTGCCGACTAGAAAATTTCGCAGCCCCCGTCGTTTCAGAACCCCCAGAGACCGAAAATAACGGTGGTTCAAATTTGTATATATATATATATATATATATATATATATATATATATATATATATATATATATATTTGTCTGTTCGCTCATTTCTGGCTTCCCTAATGGTCCGATTGTGATGAAATTTGGTACAAAAATCCGTCGTCCAATTTAAAAAGTTCGTTAACCAGCAGAATCCGCCCACTGGAAGATGGCGTTTGGGGCGAAATTCGCGCAAAAAAAATCGTAACGCTTATGTTTTTGAGTTCATAAGCTTGTAAGCACTCGTTTTATAGGCTTCTTGGGCTAGGAAAACGAATGAAATCATTTTCAAGGCGATAGCTTTAACCGTTTTAGAGAAAATTGTAAAAATAGTTTTTGAATTGGGTACTTAGAATCATGGGATTCAGTTGAAACATTTTCTGCATGTTCTACTTTCATTAAAACTAATATGTTGAAATTTGTTTTACGTTTGGAGGTAAGGAAGGGTTAGAATCAAATATTTTATTAACAGACATAAAAAGTTTTGGTAACTTTGTTTACTTTCCTTAATATCTCGAAAAAGGTTGAGAATCTTGGTAAACGGAAGAATACCATTAGAAAGCTTACTAAATGCTCTACAAAAAAGGTTCTGATGAAAGTTTTGATTAGACGATGTCAATCAGAGAAATAAGTGCTTAAAACTTTAAAGTAATTGATTTTGCTTATTCGAACTGTTCTTTTTGTCTGTTTTTATTCCTCGTTAACTTTTAACTGCTTATAGTTGGATAATGTATTTGATAATAAATCAGGTTAAGAAAAATAAGAAAAACAATTTAATCTTAGAGATATGGATTTCCAAGATATAGCTTTTCAACTGCCTAGTGGGTCCTTCCTAGGGCGGTTTGGCCGACCCATCCAGGTAGGATCGTAAATAAGACCTTTCTTGAAAGTGAAGATGGAACTGTCAACTTTGGTCCTCCTCTGCCTCCCGGCACTTTCATTGCTGACAAAGCCTACCAATGAGTAGCCGAAACGTCCTAAATATAGATTTTTTTAACAAAAATCGTATTGAGGTTTCTTTAGCCGAATCCCAACCATTCCGTATTTACTTATCACCTCGACGGCTAACTATCTAATCTTCATGCTTTCTAGAAATGTGGACCCATAATAATAACAGCTTCTATTTTAATCATTTTAAATGAGTCTAGAGATAAGAACGGAACCGCGCTAAGATGATGCAGTTCCTGCGAGTCGGACTTTGTTCAGATATACTCAATAAATCTATTTTTCCCCAAAAAATGTACATTTCTTCTATAATGCACTCTGTATACAAAACAGGGTGTCAACAATTTAAATCAATTGATTTAAATCATGATTAAAATCATTTGATTTTTTTAAAAAAATCATTGATTTAAATCAATTTATTTCATAAAAAAAATATTGATTTAAACCAATTGATTTTATTTAAAAAAATGTTATTATATATTTTTTTTAACTTTAGTTTATTTTTTTAACTTAAATGTAACTAGTTCTGCCTTTTTCTCAGCCATTTCAACATTTCGTCTTTACTTTTGTCCCTAGGGCCTACCCTCACTTGACCGTTCTTATCTATTCAAAGTCTGTTTCTTTTAAGGCCCTTTCTTTGTTTTTAATTCTGCAAATAAATCTCCATTTAAGGTTAAGATAAAAGAGATTGGCAGGTAGTGGGTGAAGTGAATGCTTTAAATTGGTGGAAGTCTTTGTCAGCCTTAACATATTGCATTTCCTCAAAAGAAATGTTAATAATAGAGCAGCTTATGACAGAAAAGCTTATCTTTCAACATCTACTAAAGCCTCTGGTGTGTATTTTAAGGCTACAATCAACTGCTCTGAAGAGTGGTATTCAACTGTTAATCGTTTTGCCACTATGGATATCTCCAATAATGCAGATATTTTCCCATCCACTGGTTTATTCTAGACTGTCTTTTAACTTTATTTTTAATTTATTCACAGTAGCTCCTTCTAAAACCTGGATTTTCTCTATTACTCTCGTATGATTCTAATGCTATCCACTAACAACATGCCTTTTGTACAGGGTATCACGATGGCCATATATAAGGGGGGGGCCGAGGGGGCTGCAGCCTCCCCCCCCCCCCCCCCCCCCCCCCCCGAAATTTTGAGTTGATCGGAAAAAAATTCATAAAATCCTTACAAATAAATTAAATAAGATCATTTAGTTCATAAAAAATATTACATTTTGGGTGTAATAGCGTTTTAGTTGGCTAAAACTCTTCCAAGATCTAAATTGTTAGTAGCCCCCTCTGAAATTATTTTCTATATACGCCCATGGGCATCACAAAAATAATGGTCATCCGTTGGCCAGATAATTCTCCAATGCGAGATCGGAAAAAATAACCCCCATATTGAACCCCCGCAAAATTGACCTTGAAATGTAATTCATTTTTATTGCATATTTCGAAACTGCGAGTCATGAGGAAGAAAGAAGTCAACGGCACCATAGACCAGAAATGACTCCTTTTGGTCAAAATGACCATTAACAGCGTATACATGGGCCATTCTATAACAATCGACAAATGGTGGCCAATTTTGATAATTTTTTGTCTTTAGCATGTTCTAACATTGCCTTACACAAAAATACCTCATTTGATTTTTTTAAAAACGCATCTTCCAGTATAAAAAAATGTAAGTATATTGAACAACGGTTCTCACAGTGGCAATCATTGGAGGACCAGAACGCATATTTTACAATTGACAGAAATGCCTTCATGAGGTTATTCTCGAAGCTTATCAAGAGCTCCTGGCCATAAGCTTTCAACCAATCGCTGAAATTAATCATTAAGGATTTCACAGGTCGTGTATGAATTTCATGAAGCAGCCAGTCCTCGAGTCGCTCTTAGAATAGAGGATAGAATAATTGTCCTTGCCCGTGAAAAAAAAATGTCTCCGAAAAAAAATCAAAAAAATAACTTAATAAGTAAGATTATCACTCATTGCTGTAATCTGAAGGAAAACGTTCTTCCCGAAGGAAGTTCTGGTCCTCCAATGATTGCCACTGTGAGGGCCGTTGTTCAATATACTTACATTATTTTATGCTGGAAGATTTTTTTCTTCTCCCATGAAAAAGTGCATTACTTTTATGACTTAAAGTTAAAGCTCTAATCATTTTTAAGCCTTTAATATATTTCATTTAAATCCATACATCCTGGATTCATAATAATATATAAATTTATAATCAATTCCTGATCTCTTAGAAGACTTAACTCAGTGTGTTTATCGTACAAAATACGTAACACAATAAATAAATTCTTTTTTTTAAAAAATCAAACGAGGTATTTTTGTGTAAGGCAATGTTAGTAGAACATACTAAAGAAAAAAAAAATATCAAAATCGGCCACCATTTGACAATTGTAACGTCAAATTGACGGCCCACGCATACGCTGTTAATGGTCACTTTGACCATGAGTCATTTCTGACCTATGGTGCCGTTGACTTTTTTCTTCCTCATGACTCGCAGTTTCGAAATAATAATAAAAAAAAAATCAGTCCCATAACAGGCCACGAGGGCCCTGAGGGGCAGATACTATAGAGGTATCTGATTCATGACCATACGGCACACTAGGGAGATAGTGTGGTCAGTATTATGCTCCGGCCGCCTGATTTTCCCCTTGGTCGCTTCGACTGCTAGAGTCATTAGCACCCAAGGTACCCATTATTAAATTAATTAAAGGCTGGGTCGGCCTAGGGACGGTCAGGGAGGCCGATTTCAACCCATGAACGAAGACACTAGAAGAAAAAATCTTTAGTGCTTGTTTGGGATATGAACTCAGGCCTCCAGCTTATTAGTCCAGTGCTCTACCACTGAGCTAACCTCGCCCCCGCAGTTTCGAAATATGCAATAAAAAAATTTGACCTTGAATAACATTTCATGGTCAATTTTGCGGGGGTTAATATTGGGGTTATTTTTTCCAACCTCGCATTGGAGAATCATCTGGCCAACAGATGACGATTATTTTTGTGACACCCTGTACCTAGTATTGACATAGTACATATACAGCCACCTTCTTGGAATTAGAAAAATCACAGTTACCTAGACTCAATGGGTAAAGTTTTATTTTCTTTCTCCTTTTATTTTGGTTTTCCTTTTTTCTTCAATTACAAAATAAAAATAATATTAAAATATGTATTTATGGCAGAATATGTAAAAATATGGAGTTTTGGCTAAATATATAAAATAAAAAACTGTTTAAATACTTTTAAAACATGCAAAATGACATCAATACTTACGATTTACGAATGAGAAAAAAATATGTAAATACAATGACATCTGTTCCCTAGTGATTAATATTTCTGTAAAGCTTCATTTCTAAAATTGATGTTTTAAAATTAGAAAATTCATTATATATACAGGGGTCGAAATTGTCCTATATTTGGAGGCCTGAGTTTCTGTACATTTAAATTTAATGTCTTTAATCGGCGAAAATTAATGATTTTTGTTGATTTAAGTCTTTAAATTTACAGAAATTCCGGTCTCAAAATATAAGACAACTTCAACCCCTGTATATAGTCAATTCTGCTATGCTCCCAAAATTATACACTTAAGACCCACCACTTCAGAATAGTTATTTTATTATTTGCTTTGTAAATAAACAAATATTTTAGTTACAGGTTTATATAATGAACAACTAGGTAATAACCAGCTCTCTATATAGACTAGATACATTTAAAAAGTCTGATTTCTTTTTTAAAGCCGGTTTTAGTAAAAAAATTCAATTTAAATCAAAAAAATCCGATTTAAATCAAAAAAATCTGATTTAAATCAAATAAATCAAAAAAATCTGATTTAAATAAAATAAATCCGATTTTTTTGATTTTTTTACAACCTGATACAAAATGAATATTTTAATATTTATTTGCACAATAATTGATATATAAAATAAAAAATAAAATTTAATATTTATTTTTGTGTGTATATATATATATATATATATATATATATATATATATATATATAATATAATATATTATTAAGTATTTATACTGGTAAGTTGAAACATTGTGAAAGTTGTTGGATCTTTTATACTAAATATTTGCTTCTCAATTTTATATGACAATTAATTCAGACCTTGGTTTCTTTTTTTTTTTTTAATTTGTTGGTTTTAAGTTTCTAAAACACATGGACATTTTTTTGTTTTTACAGGCGCAGCCGCCTATTACAATAAAACCTGGAGGGCAAAGGGAACGAAAACATGGATCAATTAGTGCAATAATAGAAAAGAAGCAATCTAATGACTCAAAAAAGGTTTTGGAAAAGTAAGATAGTTTGCAATTAAGGGTTAATCAAAGTAATGTGGGGTCATCTTTAACTAAATGCTAAAAATAGCCACCATATCTTAATGTTTTAGTTTAAATATATATATATATATATATATATATATATATATATATATATATATATATATAATTATAATTATAATTATATATGACCATAGCTATTGGAATCTTAGGAATTCAGTGAAGATTTTTATTTAATCTTTAGAGTAACTATTAATCCTCTAAAATTAATTTCTGAGATTTTGCCACATAGCAATGTTTTAAAGCTGTTCTATAACATTATATAAAAAAAGTTGTTAATTTCTTCTTTTTTTCTATTCAGGAAGTATTCTCTGAAAGAAGATTTTGTTTCTGATTTCGAAGAAGAAGTGGAGAGTGATCAGGAAAGCTGGAATTCAGAAGATGACCCCGACAGGCTCTGGTGTATCTGCAAAAAACCTCATAATAATAGGTTTGTAAACTTTTTTTTTTATGGAGGTACAGATGACAAACTGTGTCCCTGCAGCATGGCTGGTGGTCTAGGCGCTAATAGCCTAGACGTTAAACGCCTTAAAAAAAAAAAAAAAAAAAAAAAAAAAAAAGATTCGCCTTCAATAACTTTCGTAATATCATCTTAATACGAATAAATTCATAATTTATTTGCGAATTTTATTCACAAATTATAATGTGAATACATTTTTATTCCTATATTTTAATGTGATTTTTTTTTAATCACTTGATTTTTTGTAAATATTCACATTTTTTGTACATTTTTTTCTGTGAATTTTTTTTTATTCACAGAAAAATTTGTGAATAAAATTTTATTTGTATTTTTATATTTAATATATGTGAATAAAAATAAATTTGTATTCACACTTATGAATACGAATTTATTTATATTCGTATTCACAAATATATGAAGTACGAATTTATTTATATTCGTATTCACAAATATATGAAGTACGAATTTATTTATATTCGTATTCACAAATATATGAAGTACGAATTTATTTATATTCGTATTCACAAATATATGAAGTACGAATTTATTTATATTCGTATTCACAAATATATGGAGTACGAATAAATTCGAATTTTTATTTATAAATCTCTGGTTTTCAATTACCTACGGCTTAATGGCAGTCCAGACATCGCCTATTAAGTACAAGCTATTAAATGCTTATGAAATGATTCTTTGCTCATATACTTTGATACAATAGAGAAGAGAGAAAAAAAAACAAAGAATTTCATACATCATTTATCTACTCCTCAACCAGAATGACATTTTTTCTGGTCTATGAGAATGACTAAATCAACTGTTAATTACATTGTTATATTGTCTTATAACTTTTAAGATTTTTATCAAGTTGTTTTGCCAAATGTTTTGTTCTTAACCCCTTTATTAGCTGACGAATGTTGCAGCTCTCAACACCGTCTGGCCAAGGTCAGGGTTCTCATCTCTTCAAGGTGTACAGGGTGTCACAAAAATAATGGTCATCCGTTGGCCAGATGATTCTCCAATGAGAGATTGGAAAAAATAACCCCCATATTAACCCCCGCAAAATTGACCTTGAAATATTATTGAGGTCAATTTTTTTTATTGCATATTTTGTATCTACGAGTCATGATGAAAAAAAAAGTCAATGGCACCATAGGTCAGAAATGACTCCTTATGGTCAAAATGACCATCAACAGCGTATAGGTGGAACATTCCATTCCTATCGACAAATGGCAGCCAATTTTGATCATTTCTTTTTTTTTTACTTGTTCTACTAACATTGCCTTACACAAAAATACCTCGTTTGAATTTTTTAAAAATGCATCCTCTAGCATCAAAAATTATAAGTTTATTGAAAAACGAGCCTCTCAGCGGCATTAATTGGAGGACCATAACTCATATTTTACTATTGACAGAAATGCCTTGAACAGAAATGAGGTTATTCTCGAAGCTTATCAAGAGCTCTTTGTCATTAGCTTTCAACCAATCGCTGAAATTACTCATTAGGGATTTCACAGATCATGTATGATTTTCATGAACCAGCCAGTCCTCGAGTCCCTCCCAGAATAGAGGATAAAATAAATGCCCTCGCCTGTGGGCAGAAAAAAAAGTTTCTCCCTATTAAAAAACAACAACAATCTTCGAGAATAACCTCATGAAGGCATTCATCGTCGGTTGATATTACGTATAATATATTTCTTCCTTTTCACTCTCCTTACAGCCCGGCTACTAAATATTTTTTCTTGTTTCGGACACTGTACCAACTGCATTAATCATTCAACCACAGTGTACCCTTTGTTCAAACATGGCATGATCAAATTTGCTACTATATCTCCAGATTTTCCAATCTCCTTAATAGTGTAAGTGAAATCTGTGCAGCTATGTGGATGGATGACGTAATCCAAAATATATCCCATTATGCAGACAAACAACAAAAATATTATATCCCAAAATGACGTTTTTTGAAGGTATGAATTGTTTAAAAAAACCTTTTATTCATTGAATCTATTAAACAAGAATAAGCTTTCATCTATACGAAGATTTTCAAAAGGGTACAATGCCTTGCAAAATATATTTTTTTATTAGTTTGCTGGCATCTTTATTATTAAACTTTTGTCCTGAATTATCAGTGAATTATTACAAAAAATGCAGCATTTATAGGCACAACTGAAAGTAATCTCTTGGCATTTTTTCAGAAAATATGTGTGTTTCAAAAAGTAGATATTTTGACCAAAATTACGGAATAACTAAAGGGGCAGTTGACTAAAGAAGAGGATGGGATCATCCCAGGTATAAAAGTAATGTTCCCGTCCAGTGAAAGACATACACCTTATTACTAGTGAATTGTGAAAGAAATGGAATTCTAAGACATCTAGTGATGTGAAAGATATCTTAGAAATAATGACTGTGCACATCTAGAGAGAGAATATAATATTCTAAAGGCATTCAGGACAACGGAGAAAATGTCTCATCCGAGAATTTAGGAGGGGGGATTCTCGCCACAAGAATTCTCGAGCATAGCCTATGGAGAGTGTTAAGCAGGAGGCACTCAGGCCTTGCATTTGAGAGGTTAATGAAAATTATTTTTTAGAGATTTTTTATGTTTTAGTATTATTTAAAAATTATCAAATTTTATGTGCATATTTTTTAGTTTATTTATTTTTATCTTTAGTTTACAATTAAAACAGAAATGCATATAACAATCCAATAGATCGATTTCTGACCCTGAAGGAACTTGTCCAGTGATATTTTAAATTTTTCATGTATGTTTCTTTCCTAGCTTTAATATTTTTTTGGTTGCCAACTGCTCAAATCTTTTTAGGTATAATTTTATATCTACATAATTTGTTGATTTTTCTTTCAGCTATATAAAATCCACATTATGTTTGTAAATTGTTCTTTAAATGAAATAAATATTGTAGAGGTGTTTTTTTATTTACCAAACATTTATTAGCAAGTAATAAAGTTTGAGCAGGTAAAATATTATGCCAATCAAACCATGAATCCTCTTCTTTTTTTTTTAATTCCTTTTCACAAGGGACATTGAACATGTTTTGATTCTCGAACAGCCACTCATCTTTCCATCTATTTGTATTTTCTCTCCGCAGAAAGCTTAATATTTTTCTTGTACTCTTAATTTTTCAATAAAATGTGTCATTATTTTACTTTCTGCTTTGTCTTTTTCAGGTTCATGATATGTTGTGATGGCTGTGAAGAATGGTTCCATGGAAAATGTGTTGGCGTCACCAAAGCAATGGGTAGGTTCTTTGAGCCTGCACCTCTATTTTACCTGACTCTTATTGCTGTACAGTAATGAGTGTTAAGTTCATTTAATGTTTATACTCACTTATGTTGTAAGACTGAGACAATAAATAGGATTTTTATAAACAGAAGTTATTTATATTTAAATAATTGCCTAGTTAGGTTAACTTTGTTACTTGTCAAAATAAAGTTTTTAAACGTGTAGTTCATTTGTTTTTCCCTGTTGTTCACGTAAAAAGAAGTTGTGATATACCAACTGTCAAATATTGAACTGACCTGTTCTTATTAAAATGGAACTATGTTTTATTTTGAAGTAATCTAAAGTAGTAATATTCATTTATGACATATGATATTATACATAAATGACATATGTGTTCACGTCATTTATATATATATACACACACACACACATATATATCATAAGTATATATATATATATATATATATATAGAGAGAGAGAGAGAGAGAGAGAGAGAGAGTGAGAGAGAGAGAGAGACTTAAAGTGCCTATAAATCTGTTATAATATTATTCAAAACAAATAATAAAATAAAATCTGTAAATTATTTAATAATTGTTGACTTTGGATTTTGAGAATAAATGATAAAGGAGTGTGTTACAGAGATCTTTAATGAATTATTTTCATAAAATCTAAAAATTAATATTAATAAAACTTTATAATTGAAGAAATAATAAATTAAAATAATTTATTAATTTTTTTTAATTGTTCAATTTTTTTATTATTATTATTGTTAATTAAGAGACATATCAAAGATATTCCATGATTCTCTCTAGCATTTCCATTAACATAATAATATTGCTAATAACTAAATCCCTCAATTAAGGTATTATCTGTGATTGCTTAACGTCTCGTCAACATGAGCTCTGATACATTCCCCTTTTCACACCTACAACTTCTTTAAGTAATTGCTTGATAAGAAATAATAATTTATAAAAAATATATTTATTGAAGTTTCAAAACTTTAGAAGAGAAAACAGGGCATAACATTTGGGCCACAAAAAGAGCATCTTTATTAAAAATTATTTGCTATTGAGAAGAAAATTAATTGATGCCATATTACAGGTCAACAAATGGAATTGGATGGTACTGAGTGGTCATGCCCCAATTGTAGGAACAAAACAGAAAATAATGCCAAAGCACTAGTGGCTAATCAGGAAACTGCAAAACATGCTTTTACTGCATCTACAAAGTTACCACCTGGTCAACAGTAAGATATTTTTATATTATAATTCTTATGTTTGAAGTGCTCAAAGTATTTGTTTTATCATCAGTTTTAACCCACAAATAACCACTCACCATTTATTCAACCTCACATAAAATAGTTAAACAATATTTGTTTTTTATTGAATACATAAATAAATTAGATTTTTAAATTCAAATGAAATTTAGCTGTCACAATAAGAAATCTTCTATCGATTTAAAAGTTTAAATGACACATTTCATCTATAGAAATGTTTTAATACAGGACTATGAAGGTTATGTAGTTGGTTTCTAATCTTATCTTTACTGATCTTTTTATAACCCTTCGATAATATGTTACCTCCCAAATTGTAAAAAGGATTTCTTCATATCAGCCCATGTAATAAATCTTTTAAAGTAGTTTCTCTGATACACAGTACAAAAGGAGTGATTTTTCTTTTAACAGTGCATAATTTATCTGAAAATGTTATTCATTTTCAATAACAATAAGTCCAAATATAAGAAACTACTTTTTATAACCGTCTAAATTTTATGAAAGAATTTAGCTAAGCTCTCTTAAAAACAGCTTAATTATTTACAAGCTTTTTTTCTTACAAAACAATTTATAGAGTGCACTTTAATATAAACTGAGAATATTGAGTAAAAATATAATAATCGATTTATCATTAAAAACATAGTTTTGGTAATGGAATATTTTAATGTCTATATATTGGGATCAGAAGCCCCATTATATCAATTATAGTCAGTTTTTTATTAAATTGCTTTAATTATTGAAACTGGAAAGCAGATGGGTTCTTGAAATTGGTGGAGGGGAATAAAAAAATGAAAATAGGAAACAATTAGGAGGGGATAGTTTTGGGACACCACCAAGCATATCTTTATTTATCACAAAACATTGATTCCAAATCCAACATTAGTTCTGTTAGGACTCCTAATTGTTAGAAAACAGAGTATCAAAACTTACAAAGAATCTGGACTTGGCATGTTAAAATAGCAAACAATATACCTGGACTGAAAGTGTAAATCTTAAATTTAAGTGGGAGCCAAAAAATCAGCTTTTTGTTTTTTCCCAGTAGTTATTTAGCTTTTTATTTTATTTTATTTATTTATTTTTTATTTTTTTTTTTTGCAATTTAATCAATAAAATGCATAAGGATAATTTATCCTGGGGAAGGTCCTCTGATTTTCTGCTCTACGAAGTGTTTGATGTCTGAAAGTAGATGTAAGTTGTTATGGGAATATTTGAGTAATCAGTTCACTCTGAGCCTATCGGCTAAAATTGAAGAAAAAGTGGAAACAACTTTTAATTTGTATTTTGATTGAAGTAACAGATAGAAATATGGAATTGCACTTTGGGATATTTTCTTGTTACACTTAATACACTTATTTAGCTTGTTCAGTACAATTGTCTGAAGTAACAGACTGCACAGAAATCTTATAGCTTAAGTAGATTACATGATTCTTCAGATCAATCTTTCAAAATGGCATGTGAAAATCAAAGCAATGCAGATGTGCCACGAGTTGAACAATTTAAACATCAAATATTCAGTTCTATTGTTCAAATATTTTCTATGTTATGGTATATAGAATAGTATATATAATTATGTATATTCATTCACATAAATATGTATGTATCTATTTATAAAATACTTGCAAGTTATAGAGACATTTGATTCTTTTTTAAGTTCAAATTATTATTACTTTAAATCATCTACACTCACTTTTTCTCCACACTTACATCTACTATATATTTGTCAAATACCACTCACTCATCTATCAACGCCCAGCCCAAACCGCTCGACAGAAAATTTTGAAATTTTGCATGGACACTCCCTATATAACGTAGGCACTCGCTAGGAAAGGATTTTTTGATATTCGAATTTTTAGGGGGGTTTAAAGTTTGAGTTGGTTAGAGAAGGCAAGCCTAGGCAGCCTGCGTTGCTAGGACGATAAAGAACAGCTGTTACCTTACATTATCTATCTCATAGTTTTCTTTCTAATTGAGGTTAATTTCAACTATGATGGCAGACCTTGAATTACTAGAAATAAACTGTCACTCATAGAGTTTTAATTGCGTTTCTTTTCCCCCTGTTCCCGTCAGATAGGCTTGCCATATTTTTGGAGAGTTAAACCGGGACACATTAATATGGGATGGGCATACTAGGGGGGGTTGGGAATAAAAACAGTACAAATTATAAGCAAAATGGTGAGTTTTAAGCCTAGCAAGTAACGGGAAGGGGGGATCCTGAACTGTTAGTCTACCCAAACCTTAAAAATAAGAACGGAACTTTTTTTGCTACTTGATTTTCTTTAAAAAATCTCTCAGCCAAATAGTAGTGTCTGGCAGCTGGCAGCGCTGTGCAGGTAGTTCCAGCGTTTTACAGTTAGATTACTTCTCATATCTTTGACACTGTGAGCAGTAGTAAAAATGTTGATTGTAGAAAAGTAACCAATTTATAAAAGATTCTTATAAACATGAATTCATTACTTTTTACATCTTACAGCCTTTTCCGGGACATTGATAAAACCGGGCGGGACACCGAAACAATTGCAAAATACCGGGACAGTCCCGGTCAAACCGTGATGTATGGCAAGCATATCCTTAGAGTTTTCTAGATGAGGTAATAATATCCTGAACCCTTGCACAGCCTCCCCGCCTATAACCTTGGTAATGCTCGCAAATATAATGGGTGTTTCCAAATAACTTTTTGTAAAGATAAACTTTTAAATTTTAACACCCATTGAATAACATATAGTATGACGGGAACCGTGCTATAATAAACTGCACAAAATTGTATAGTAACGTAATTTTAATGAAACATTATTTAACGCAATAAAATAACTACTTATCTGCCTTGACGAAGCACGGGTATTCAGCTAGTGTCCAATAATGGTTTTAAAAGATCCAATAATGGTCATGGTCAAGGATGTTTTTATGGATGTTATATATATATATTCCACTTTCCTTTTGTTTTTAATTTGAGTTAAATCTCAACATTATTCGTTAGAAGTTTTCACTGTTTATATTGATTTGCTGAAGTTCTAAATAAAATAAACTATTATTTCTATTAAAAAAGGACAGTTGGATCAGTATTTTATATATTAATATTGTATATTATTTATAAATATAAAATACATTATTACTTTTTGCAGGACAATATCATCTCTGGAGTGTATAGTTTGTAAAAAACCAGCAAGAGTTGGCTCAAATTACTGCAACGATGTGTGTGTCAGAAGACATGCTTTGAACATGATAGGTGCTCTTAAAGAAGAAGTAGATGGGCTTCAACCGAATACAAGAGTGATTGTCTATGAAAAAAAGACTGGTCGGATTATAGCTGGTAAATTAATTTAACAATTTATTTTTCTATTGCATGTCAACCTATTTTCTATAGCTTTGTACTAAATTGATGTTTTATTCTGCAATTCCATGTTTTGTCACATTTTAATTAGTGACATTAACAAAATTTGGGATCTGGAAATAAGATACTTTCCTTTTTAGCACTTTCCTCCGAAGGAAAGTAGCTATTGAG
Source organism: Gonocerus acuteangulatus (assembly GCA_946811695.1). NCBI lineage: Eukaryota > Metazoa > Arthropoda > Insecta > Hemiptera > Coreidae > Gonocerus > Gonocerus acuteangulatus. The sequence goes on along the minus strand of OX328123.1, from coordinate 111,061,367 downwards.
GTTGGACTCATGACGGAATTTTTGAAAAATTTCTTCAAATCTTTATCGATCCTACCTAATAGACACCGAAAATGACCCCCGTTAAAATTTATATATATATATATATATATATATATATATATATATATATATATATATATATATATGCATATATATATATATATATATATATATATATATATATATATATATATATATGTGTCTGTTAACACGATAGCGGCCAGAGTTTTTGTTTTTTCGTCACGAAACTTGGTATATAGCATTCCATTAGCAAACGATTGAACGAGTTCGTTAACCACCAAAGTCGGTCCACCGGAAGGGGGGGTTTACCCCGAACCCAAAACACTTATTTGACTATGTCAGCCGTAATATTTGTTATATTTCAACGAAACTTGGTATTCGTAGTGTTAATATAGAGAGAAAAGTGAGATATAAAAATGAACTAAATCGGTTCATTAGAAGGGGGGGGTTTACTCCGGACCCACAATACCAATTCGCCACTACCAGCCGTGATTTTTGGTATATTTCGACGAAACTCGGTATTCGTAGTGCTAATCCACAGGTAAATATGTGTTGTAAAAATAAACGAAATCGGTTCATTAGAAGGGGGGTTTACTCCAGACCCACAATACCAATTCGCCACTACCAGCCGTGATTTTTGGTATATTTCGACGAAACTCGGTATTCGTAGTGGTAATCTACAGGTAAATATGTGTTGTAAAAAGAAACTAAATCGGTTCATTAGAAGGGGGGGTTTACTCCGGACCCAAATTCCTAATATACTCATACCGGTCGTAATTTCTGCTGTATTGTAACGAAACGCTGTATACGTCGTGGGTAACTCATGAGAAAGAAGTGTTGTAAAAATGAGCTGAATCGGTCAATCGGAAAGCGGGGGTTTAATTTGTAATATATTTGAATAGAAAAGTCGGCAGACGTAGGTTCACAAAGCCGCCGCAAGGAGCGCTTTCTACCACTAGAGTGACTGTATCCTGTTCCTGCGTTAGATCAAAATACGATAATATGAGGATTTTTGTATTTATTACGTAGTGTAGTAGGTACCATGTGTAAACATAACTCTGGATGCAAATTAATAATTGATCAGTTACTCATTACAAAATGAGAACTATTCACGTTTTTATTTTATTTATGTAGGATATTTTAAGCAAATTGTTCTGGAAAGCAGTCTACACTACCCAAATTCTGAGGAAAGTGCTTAGTTATGCAGCTCCTGCGTGACGGACTTTTTTTGATCAGTATTCCATTCTACAATAATAATCTCTCTCCCCCTCTCTCTCTCTCTCTCTCTCTCTATATATATATATATATATATATATATATACACATATATACAAAATTTGTTTTACATGCAGCATTCATTTCCAGCAGTCCTTTTAAGATTATATTTTGTAGAAACCGCATACATCTTCAGACAGGTGTCCATGATTTTAATAACTTTTTTAAAATTTATTAATCATTAAATAAAAAATTTCATTATAACTAATATGTTGAAGTGTAGGTTACATTTGGAGTTGCCTGGAAGGGTTAGAATAAAATATTTTATTAAAAGACATAAAGTTTTGGGAACTTCGAATATTTTCCTTAATATCTCGAAAACAGTTGGGAATCGCGGTAAGCGGAAGGCTCCCATTCGGAAGCTTACTAAATGCTCTACAAAAAAAGTTCTAATGAAACTTTTGATTAGGCGATGCCAATCGAAGAAATAAGTGCTTAAAACTTTGAAGTAATTGATTTTGTTTATTCAAACGGTTCTTTTTGTCTGTTTTTATTTCTTATTTTTTAATTGCTTATAGTAGGAGTATGTATTTGACAATAAAACAGAATAAGTAAAATAAGAAAAAAATGTATTGTTAGAAATATAGCTTTCCAAAAGAGAGATTCGATGACCTCTTTTGAATATTTTCAACTGCCATTATGCTGTTGTTTTTTTTAAATTGCATTATTTCCTCGTGGTTTTCTTTTAATTTTTAAATATTTTTTTTTTTTAACTTTTGACAGATAGGTTTAACTTTATTGTTAATATGAATGTTTTAATAGTTATTTTTTTATTCTTCTTACATTATATGAAATGAGTATGCATTATTCTCTACCTTAATTTTCAGACAGTAATGCTCCAACTGTTTCTAACCTTGCTGACTGGCTGCTAGAAAATCAAACCTTTGAAGTCCATAAGCCTAGTATTTCTAGTAAGAATTACAAAAAAAATCTTATTCAAGAAATCCAGCCCTCCCTCAATAATCAAGTAAAACGTGCACCAAAGACCACACAAGCTGAACCAAAGCAGCCACATATCCAATTGAAGCAACAGCAGTTACCTCAGGCAAAGCAAGTGCAACAATTGGCCAAACACCAAACTCCTATATCCAAGCAGTTGCAACAACCTATTCAAGGAAAGCAAACACAGCCGGCCTCTCCGACTAAACAAGCACATCAATCTACAAAGGTTCAGCAGCATCTCGCAAAAGCTCTGCCTGCTATTAAACAGGTAAACAAATATTTGATTTATAAGGCAGTTTGTTGTATAGTCTTTACAGGGCCGCCACATGGGGGGGACTGCCGGCTACAGTTGTCCCGGGCCGGGACTCGCTAATTGGTAAAAAAAAAAAGTATAGGTTATGAGCTTGTAAAAAGAATGGGGCTTAGAAATATAGACGGGCGTAGCCTATGTTTAATGGAATGGGATCTATATATTTTTTTTAATGTACATAAACGACAAAACAAGTGCAGTCCCAGAATAGTATATTTCATTAGGAGTCGTAATAAAACTACAAGTACCAAAAGTGACCTTTGCAGCACCGATTGTTGGCTTTTATTCTCATTTTCGCTCAAAACTCAAGATAAAATAATTTTAAAATGCCCAAAGTCCTCTAGCAAAGTACTAGAATTTTCAGTCTGGCTCTGAGAAGTAGGGGCCCATCATCTGGTGCTGGGCCCGGCTCTGAGAAGTGGGGGCCTGTCATCTGGTCCTGGGCCGGCTCTGAGAAGTGAAGGCCCGTCATCTGGTCCTGGGCCCGGCTCTGAGATGTGGCAGTCCTGAGTCTTTATCTCTATAACGTCATTTAAACTGCTGTGCATGCCCTCCAACTGTAACCATTTTAAGGCATGCTTCCAATGAACACCTCGAAATCAGGTTTTTGAAAGCCTCGTAGAATACAGAAGTTGAATGTTGATTTTTCAGTAGATTGAAGTAAAATTTAATGCTACTTAACCTTAATCAGGCGCATACATTTGAAATGTATATGATTAATAATATTGTGATCATGTTTATAAGTAATAAATATGTGTGTTTGTGTGTGTGTATATATATATATATATATATATATATATATATATATATATATACACATACATACTTATACATACATATACATATATACAGTGTCTCCCACAAGTATTTCGAAAAACAAAATTTTGAAATTAAACTTGTTATTTCATTTTTTATTTATTTATTTATTTTTTTACTGAAATTTGCGCAAAATAATTTATTCAGAACAAAAATAGAAGTAAGAATAGATTAAAACAAAATTAATTGGAATCATCAGTTTTTCTTAATTCTCAGCATTTTTTTGGCCATTATTGTATCAACTAAATTCTTACGTTGTAGGAAATAACCGTGAGCATGAGGTGGTAAATATCAACGTCGATTGAGACTCGTCTTTGTTTAGATTCTATGTGTGAAAAGGGCTTTAAATTCAAACAAATCAGCCAAGAGGCCAGTAAGCCTATTTCAATAGGGCCGAACATAATAAAACGATTTAAAACTTAGGAAAGATTGAAAAGTGGGCCGAAAAATGGAAATTTTGAATACATTCGAATTCTATTAGGACAATGACCCAAAACATAAAGCTCATAAACTCAGTTGTGGCTATTATAAAATTGCAAAAATGTTTTGGAAACTCCTCCCCTGTCACCTGACCTTAATCCTATACACAAGTATGCTCACTTGAAGAGGAAGAACTTCAAAAACATAGATTTAAATACTATGAGGGGTTGAAAAACCTATATTGGAATTCTGGAGCAACGAAAGCCCACAAACACTATCTAACTTAACGAAATATATCAGGACCTTGGAAGACAAATGTTGAATCACGAATTTCAGGTGTTGTGAAATCGATGTCAATGTTCTAGAAGTGCTTCAAGATAGCAAGGGGAAACGTTTACTCTACGGAATGCTGATTCATAAACCTAATTGAACATGTATGCAATTGAAATTCATATGTTTTAATTATAATTTTTACGAATGATTTATGGGTAACAAAATGTTAAGAGGGGAGATTCAGACCCGGGATTCGCCCTTGAAATCAGACATTGAATTTTTCTTAGATGATGGTGCATTTCACTTTAACTTGAAACTGTGAGAGAACTAATGGCGAACCAGAAAAACAAGGAGAAGCGTTGTGTAACCTACATCTTTCTAAAGCAGAAAATAAAATTTAAAAAAATTGATTTTTCAGATTCGCCCTTTCTCTTCCAAGGTCTATCCAAAGAGAATATTTCACTAATAAGTACTGAAGATCGATATAACTACTTCTTTTAATGGTTTTTTAATATTTTATTTGTTTAATTATTGTGTATGCCGGATTCTAAGACCTTATTGGTTTTGGGGAGGTCAAACCTGAACTTAGAAATAAAAATGATAGTTCTTTATTTAGTAATTTGTTAGCACTTTTGGAATTAGACCTCTGTATTCAGTGTACTGCTCTGAGAATAATGTCTTATGAAACTAATTGAGCTGATTTGATGAATAATCAAATTGAACTACGTAGTTTGCTTCTATGATTTTGATTGATTAAGATCGAAAATAGTGAATACAATCATCTTTGAAAATAATTACATTTCTAGGCACTAGTAGCCAAATAGTTGATGCACCGTTAAAAACGAAAAAAAAAATTACATTTTTAAATATTCATGATTTAAAATACTTACAAATGTATATAATCATTGCACATTTCTATACAATCCCTATTACAGGCATATTTCGAAAGGACTTGAGAAATATTTGAATTCTGCTCATTATAAATTTAAATGTGATGGTAGATATGGTAATTCATTAAGAGCTTACTAAAACTAACGAATGCCAATTACGAAGTACTGGCCGAGATTGTCTTATCAAATTGAGCTACTCTACAACCTTTTTTATGAGAAATTTAATAATTTCTCAAACCGTTACCTTTGACTTGCTGAATATTTGTATCTAACTAAATTAAAGACATTTTGCCTTAAAAAAATTCTCATGAGTTTTTTATATTAATATGCTTTATGTATTTTCTATTGTGAAACTTAATAACCTTTATTCTGAATATTAATCGAACTTTTAAAAAAATAATGACTTAATTATTGATCTGATCAATGGTGATTGTGATGCATGTATCATTATTCTTATCTTGGACCCAACAAATTACGAATATAATATATTTATCAGAACTTCTCTCAACTTTTTCAGATATTTTCACTTTGTTGTTCATTTATAATTTTAATCCCATCCTTATAAGACACACACAAATTCCTAAGTAGAACACCAATCTACTTCATTATTGGATAATTTATTAATGTAATTCTAATAGGTTGGAGGTGAAAAATCAACACTTAAACAAACTCTTCTCACTCCAAAAATTGGAGGAAGTGGTGCTACAAAAGAAGGCTATTTGTCCAAACCATCAACTACACCGAAGATACAGATTATTCAAGCACAGCCCCTTACACCAACACAGGTGAATATTTCTAAAATTGGACTCATTAGTTTAAGAACACAATTGAAATTAAAATCAATTCTTTCCCTAATAGCAAGACGTCTGGTGCAGATACTGATCATACCTGTATCTGATTTTAACTTTATCGTACACTAGACTAATGGTGTCGTTCTATGCTGTAGGGCAGCTTAGAATATCTAAATTAATCTCTTAACGACTTATGAATAAAATATTTAATAATGGGCTCCAGGAGGCACAATGATCATTTATGTTATGATGTGTGCATTTTGGATCTAAAGTTGTCAATTCTATTATTTTCTAGGAGTCTTCTTTTTTTTTAAGAAATTAAAGAGACAATTGACTGACTAATCAAAAGAACACAGGATACATCAGAAATTGAGGCCCCATTTATTATTGTCCACTCAATAATGTTAATTTTGTCAAAAATCGAAAAAGCTCGACATTTTGGCATTTCAATCCAACACAGATTGTTTTAAAGAGAAAATGATTTGAATGAATTACTGAATCCCTTGTAACAGTTGACAAAAAAGGGGGGGGGAAGGTTTGGTGAAATGTATAGAATATATTATTGTATGAAGGGTATTGAAATTAAGTTAATTGTTGGCCTTTTATAATGAACACATTTCAAGATTTAAAAATAAATTTATGATAATTTGCTCTATTTGTTAACTTGCTTCAGTAACATACCTACTCAAAAGCATATTTAATTTCCTACAAAAATGGTTCTTATGCAATTTTTGATAGAGCAATCTCATTCAGAGAAATTTACGAGAATGTCAAAAACATATTTGTAATAGCGTTTTCTTAGAGCGAAAATTAATTAATAAAAATCCTAGACAGATATTAATCAACCAAAAAAAAAAAAAAAAAAAAAAATGCTCGCTGTAAAATTACTTTTATTATACACAATCGCATTGTAATTTTAGCGCGGTTCCTCCCTCCCCCATAGGGAGGAACCCCGCTTATAAGGTTGATACAATGAAACAATCCGGAAGTGCCGACAAGAAAATTTCACGTTTCAGAACCCCTAGAGACCGAAAATAACGGTGGTTCAAATTTATATATATATATATATATATATATATATATATATATATATATATATATATATGTGTGTATATTTATTTATATATATATATATATATATATATTTGTCTGTTCGCTCATTTTTGGCTTCCCTGATGGTCCGATTTTGATGAAATTTGGTACAAAAATCAGTCGTCCAATTTGAAAGGTCAAGTTCGTTAACCAGCAAAATCCGCCCACTGGAAGATGGCGTTTGGGGCGAAATTCGCGCAGAAAAAATCGTAACGCTTACGTTTTTGAGTTCATAAGCTTGTAAGTACTCTTTTTATAGGCTTCTTGGGCTAGGAAAACGAATGAAACCATTTTCAAGGCGATAGCTTTAACCGTTTTCGAGAAAATTGGAACAATAGTTTTTGAATACCGTTTTTGGTTTGGGTACTTAGAATCACGGGATTCAGTTGAAACATTATCTGCATGTTCTACTTTCATTAAAACTAATATGTTGAAAGTTATGTTACGTTTGGAGTTAAGGAAGGGTTAGAATAAAATATTTTATGAACAGACATCAAAAGTTTTGGGAACTTTGTATACTTTCCTTAATATCTCGAAAAAGGTTGAGAATCTTGGGAAACGGAAGAATACCATTAGAAAGCTTACTAAATTCTCTACAAAAAAGGTTCTGATGAAAGTTTTGATTAGACGATGTCAATCGGAGAAATAAGTGCTTAAAACTTTAAAGTAATTGATTTCGCTGATTCGAACTGTTCTTTTTGTCTGTTTTTATTCCTTGTTATTTTTTGACTGCTTATAGTTGGATAATGTATTTGATAATAAATCAGGTTAAGAAAAACAATTTAATCTTAGAGATATGGATTTCCAAGATATAGTTTTTCAAATGCCTAGCGGGGTCCTTCCTAGGGCAGGAACCCATGCAGGTAAGATCGTAAATAAGACCTTTCTTGAAAGTAAAGATGGAACTGTCAACTTTGGTCCTCCTCTGCCTCCCGGCACTTTCATTGCTGACGAAGGCTACCAATGAGTAGCCAAAACGTCCTAAATATAGATTTTTTAACAAAAATCGTATTGAGGTTTCTTTAGCCGAATCCCAACCACTCCATCTTTACTTATCACCTCGACGGCTAACTATCTAATCTTCATGTTTTCTATGTGGACCCAAAATAATAACAGCTTCTATTTTAATCATTTTAAATGAGTCTAGATATAAGAACGGAACCGCGCAAAGATGATGCAGTTCCTGCGAGTCGGACTTTTTTTTTATTTTTATCTGTTCGTCCAAATGTAATCTTAGGATTTGTGATGTCTTATTTTATACATATTTAATTAAGAATAAAATGAAGCAGTTTTATAAACATTTAATTTAGTATAAAATAAAACATATGAGTTTGTTTCAGCCTCCGAAATCAAAAGCTAAAGAAGTCAAAAAAGAAGAGGATGAGGAAATTAAGAGCAGAAAAAATGTTAAACCTGTGACAGTACAAAGTCCACAAGAAAGAACAAAACGCCCTTCTATTGATAGTAAAAAGCCGATTTCTGAAAAGCCGAATCCAAAGGAAGAGAGGAGACGTGATTCAACAAGCAATAAAGAAGTTCTGGAAAAGGAGGAGAAAAAGAAAAAGGAGGAGAAGAAAAAAGAAAAGAAGAAGGATCCTGTTGAGAGTAATAAATCTTCTGAAGAAAGCACATCAAGCACTGGAGTACATTCTGCAGAACCAATCAGAGCCAATGTGAAAAGAACTATTCAAGAGCTACTGAATCAGCGAGTGAAACAAGATCAATCCATATCAATTACAAATGATGAGGTGAGTTTGTTTCCTTTAAAATATAAAATAAAAAAAAAACTTACAAAAGTATATATCATATACTTGCTTTACAAAAAAAAATAAGTGTAATAGAAATTCGAGAAGTTGTCCTGGGTGCTGGGTTTGGTTGGACTCCCGAGCTTGTAAGTCCTCCGGGTAAATTCTAGCCCGCATTGTTTGGCTTAGAAACAGTTGAGTACAGTCAAAAAGTATAAACAATGAAATCAAATCTATACTGTAAACATTTTCTTCTTTAAGATGTGATCTCTTACCTACATCGATTAAAATTTCTCCTATGTTGTTGCCAGGTGTCAAATTTCTTTAGAGGAGAGAGAAAAATTAATCATTTTTTGAGACAGCAGTGGCAAGCAGTTAAAGGGTTAACGTTTTCCAGGTGTTGCTAGATTGTTTACCTAATCTTCTTGTTTCATATCCCTAGGAGGAGCAACTGCCAAAAACTCTTATCAAATGTTAGATATTATATTAATCATTTCAATTCCAAACTACAATTCTAAGTTTCACGTTATATACTTCTGATTTCAGGTGAAAGAATTAGCTGTATCGATAGAAGAAGAAATGTTCGCTCTTTTCAAAGATACAGGCACAAAATATAAAGCAAAATATAGGAGCCTTGTTTTTAATATAAAAGATCCTAAAAATTTAACACTTTATAAAAAAATAGTTGAGAAATCTATCAGTCCAGATCAGCTTGTGCGACTGTCACCTGAAGAACTTGCTTCCCAAGAATTGGCTCAGTGGCGAGAGAAAGAAGCAAAACACCAGCTTGAAATAATAAAAAAGAATGAATTAGATCTCATTCATCAAGCAAAAACAGTTGTTCTGAAAAGCCGTAAGGGAGAAGAGGTTATTGAATCCAAGGTTGTAAATATTTCTGAAATAGAGTCAGCTCTTAACCGAACAGCAGAAGACTATGAAGTAGAAAATATTGTGAGCTCTGCTATCAAGGACGAGGAAAAACTTCTAGAAAAACTCCTTTTGGATAAGAAGAATGATAAAGAAAAGGAAGAAAGACCATCAAGATCAAGTGAGAGAAAAAAGAGAAGTAAGGACGATAGAAAGAGAGATCGCAGTAGATCTCACTCAAGAAAAAGGTCACGTTCGAAGAGCCATGATCGTGAAAAAAGGAAGAAAGATAAGGATAAAGATAAAGATAAAGTTAAAGAGAAGGAAAGAGACAAAGCCGAGGAAACTCTTAAAGAAATAGAAGAAGTGATCTCTCAACATGTGGTTCCACTCAATCAAACAATAGACAGCGATCAGTCTGATAGAGAACCTTCGTCTACAGTCAATATCAGCACGCCTCCCCTTGAAGAAGAGAAACCTCCAGTTTGGCAAGGATATCTTAATATGACAGAAGTTACAAAGCTCTACACAAGTGCCTATGAGGTAGGATTTATTTATATTTTTATTTATTTTTTATTTTTTAAATAAAAACACTCATGCATGAGTCATTTGTAAATATGAACAATCAATGCCACTTTTCTTAGTATTTTTTTTTTATTATTAATCATTAGATTTAATTATTAATTAAAAATATGTTTAGTTATTTAAATTTTAACAACTATTTGTAATTTACACCAAACTTTTGTATTTTGCTCTAAATATGTTTTATATATTTTTTATTTATTTATTTAAATTCTAACATCCATTATTATTAACTACGAATTTTAGGACAGGTTATCTATAGGTCACCACCCTATATTTCTTATTAAAACAAGGGGGAGTTTCACGGCACTCAAATAGTGTTTTGGAGGACCTGAATTATTTTCTAATATCATTGTTCAGGAGCCGGAATCAAGGTCCCAGCCTGTGCCTACCTGTCATATCATCCTTTAACGGATACCCGGAAAGGGAAAAAATCAGACCATCAGAACATAATACTGACCACACTTTGTTCCCAGTGTGCCGAACGATCAAGAAATAGATACCTGTACAGTATTTGCTCCTCTGGAACCCTCACAGCCTTTTTTTTTTTATAATAGATTTTATGAGACCTGTTATCTAAAGGATTCCAACCATTTACAGATAGGTCCTGTAAATTCATATGAAGATCTATTCTATCTATTTGAAGTATCCTTTAAACTTTTTTCCAAAAGTAGTTTCACCATTTGTTTTCAATTTATTTTTTTATAATTTTTTTATGGTACAAAAAACAAAACAAAAAAACAACTGCTAAAAACAGGAATTACTAATGTCTCAAGAGCTTCTGCGTGTCCATTCCACACTTGGTTCTAAGTTCATCGGCTTAGGCTTAGGAGTAGGCCAATTAGGCTTGTGGGTCTTCTCCCCAGAGTGCATGTTTGGGCCATTATATTTCTTTTTAACTCATAGGCTTCAACAGTCAGAGTCATTACAAATATTATTGTCTTCTGGTATTGACCGTGACACAAACTTCTTCACTGACGTTTTGCTAGTCATACTGCCAAATTCCTCAGGGTTTAGTTTGAGAATGAGGATGTCCTTCTGGTTCACCGGTATAAATACCTGTCTTTGTATTCTTCCGCGGGCGTAGTCTGGTCTTCCATGTTTCTGATTGGACGGTTGTCTTGCTCGATTCTAATTGGTGGGTTCCATCTAGACCGTTGATTGGCTGAATTTCCTTTCTTCTTTTTTCTCTAGGTTCAATCACCGGATGCCATACTTTGCTACACTTGTACCCATCTTCTTTGTTAAAATTCTCCAGGTGTCTTATTATTTTTATGGCTTCCCTAATTACCCATTCTTGATAGTTCTCTATTTTTGCAGAATGCTTACTTTATCAAGTTGGATGACACAATTAGTGTCGTAAAAATGTTCTGTTACCCCCGATTTTTCAATATTGCAATTTTTAACAAATTATTTTTAGGCTTATTTATCATTTGGCTTATCTTATGCTCAGTTGCTTAAACTGTCTTGATGTCATACTTCTTTAGAACCTTCGCTATAGTTCCTTCCACATAGGGCAGGATTACTTTTTTTCCTGTTTGTATCTTCCTGAACTCCATTTTCCTTCGGCTTCATATTTCTTTTTGCTTTGGTCGTGTGTTCCTTGATCACTTCGTTTCTGTACCTGTTTTTGCTTAAAACTGATTTCAAGTATCTTACTTCTTTGTTCAGATGATTCAGTTGGGAAATTCTGATAGCTCTACTCATCAGGGTAGTGATTAAGGTGTTTTTTTGGGCTGGTTGGTGATGAGTAGTTGAATTTATATATCTATCCATGTGAGTAGGCTTTCGGAGAATAGACTGAATGTTCCAGACGATCTCCAATCTTCTCTACCTTTACATCCAGAAAAGGCAATACCCCGTGTTCTTCAATTTCCTTCCTAAACCTTTATTCCCATGAACCTTGTTTATGTGTTAGACGACATCTTCTAATGTCTCCTTTCCGTGAGGCCAAACAATGAAAATGTTGTCAACATATCTGAACCAATGACTTGGTTTCCACTTTGCCGTTGCTACAGCTGCCTTTTGAAACTCCTCCATGTATATTTCCGCTGCCAATGGGCTGAGTGGTGAACCCATATCTGCGCCTTCTATCTGTTTGTAAAATTTCCCATTGATCAGGAAGTCCGTTGATTTCAAACAAAGTCCAGCCAATTTTATTTCTTCATCTTTCAAAAACCTCTTCATTAGCTCTCTTCAATGTTTCTTCCACGAAACATTGGGATAGAAAATATCTATTAATGAGAGGAATATTGTTAAGCTTTCACTAATAGTAATTTTTAAAAAAATCTTATTTCTGAAAAATGTTATACCTCCTGTTGAAAATTTTAGGTCTCCGGTAGCTGCGAAGATCTTGGAGAGGAATTATCTGATCAGTTGGATTGTGTTGGACGCATTCAACCAGATTCAGTGTGGGAATATGTATCAAGAATGAAGAAAGCCGGAACTAAAGACATTGTTGTTATAAGGTTTCAGTCCGAAGCTATGGAAGAAAAAATGAATTACCTTTCCTTATATTCATACCTGAATAGTAGAAACAGAATGGCTGTGATTGGACAGACTTCTAAAACAGTTAAAGATTTCTATGTACTCCCTCTTGCAAGTCACAGCCCTATACCCCAGGTATGTGTTCTTTAAGTTACATTTGTCTAACTTTATGTATATTGTGGTGTTTTAGTGGATTGCCCCAAGTTGGGTCACCAAGATGTGGTGTTTTGGTTTGGGCAAAAATAAGAAATTGAATATATTTTAAAAGTTATTCTAGAAAAAGTTGATTTAGATTGTTTTTAGTATAATTTCCTTAAATCTCAGGGTTCATTTAAAATTACCAAACGCACCACATACGGATTTATGAATAAAACCATTTGAATAATTAATTAATTTAATAAATTTCCTGAAATAAAAAGCATGAGAAATATATTATTAGAATCATTTCTTACCATCTGTCCTTTTATGTGTTGAGACCATATTATATACCAGGAGAAAGGTTCATTATAAATAAAATAGAGTTGGAAATAATTGACTTATATTGAATAAAGAATATATAATTTAAGATTTTGCATGGCTGTGATATAAACTTAAATATAAGAAAGAAATTTTGCTTGACTCACATATTTGTATCAATGTTGGGTTATTAAGAAATGTTAGAACATTTTTATAATATTATTATATATACAAAAAGATAAAATTTGGCCATTATTAGATTTTAGATAGCTTTTAGAATTTATTTAAAGATTGGCAGTGAGTGAGTTATACTCAGCTTATTTTACGGATGATGTTCTGGAAGTGAAGAGGCAGGCTGCTTGTAGTTGCGTAGATCTTGGAGTTGTGTTTGGCCATCATGTCCAGGTGAAGTGCTTGGTGTCGGCTGGCCAGCTGGTTCTGCAGCGAGGCTCGGTCCTCAGCCTCTGGTGGTGGAAAGGGGGCGAGTGGTGGGGGAAGGCCCTTTTTATAGAGGCGTTACTCCCACCACGCCAAGGGTGTCTGACTTCAGCGATTGCTCCCTGGATGTTCAAAGTGCGTTTTTTGAAAGTACGTTTATTCTTATCTTCTTGAGAACTTGTATACCTTATCGCTCCTAGCCGAGATATTTGGACACTTCTTTTATTTAACACTGCCTTTTTTAAAAAAAAATAAATACTGCCAAACTAAGCACTTGCCAATGGCTATCTCTTTTATTACTCTTTTAATTATTTAATTGATTGACAAAGGAGAATATTTGTGATGGACTTATGAAATATAAGTTAGCCTTTATTTTGAATAGGAATGCTACTCTTTGCTATGCCAGAAACTGACCTTTTCTAGAGCACCCCTTTTTAGATCATTACAATATATTATTTATAAAATCAGTATATTTAACAAACATTATAATATAATATTTAGCAGTCTAATATCATCATTCATCATTATCCATTTGTATGATGAGCTCAGCAATCGATATACCATTAGAAAAAACTTATTTAACCTCTATCTAATCGACGAGGACAGTGTATTCTGTCAGTGACTTAATTTTTGAATTTTTATTTTTTTACAAAATTTAAATTGCTTGAACCAAAAATCTCCATCCCAAAAGGGTGCATTGCCAATTCAAATTTTGACAAGGATTTCATTGCTTTAAAAATCTAAAGGGTCTGCAACATAGAGCATTAAAGAAGAGATATTGATCAATAATTAAAAAGCATGTATATACGTTTTTTTTTTTTGTTTTTTTTTTTTAGGTGTTGCTGCCTTTAGATGGACCTGGTTTTGATGATTACAGGACTCACCTTCTCTTAGGAATTATCATCAGGTCTAAAAAGTAGGTTTAAACTGGACATTTACTTAAATACATTGTTGTGTATCATTCATCCCTAATGTAATGGTAATATTTTTTTAGGGGGATTGCTTCTACTACTGGAATGGCTTTAAGTAATAGGTAAGGTATTGCAATAATGATCCCCTAAATATTAAGGCATTTATTTTATGCTTTATTTTATTAAAGAAGCTCTATTATCCTAAAATAATCACATTTAACGATTAGTATCAAATTAATAATTTAACAAACTAAGTACAGTACCTCGTTTACCCGGATTATCTGGGACCTGGGTCGATCTGAGTTAACAAAAATCTGGGTTATCGAGAGAATGACGGGGAAAAAAAAAACATATAGTATTAACATGTGATTCTAATGTCACCTAGTGATTACATGTTCTTATTTATTTAAATTTTAACGCCCATTATTATTAACTGAGAATTTTAGGACGGGTTATCTATAGGTCCCCCCCCCCCTACCCTGTTCTAGCCAGGATATGGCTGATGCCTTTTATTTTTTCTAAAGAAAAACCACTAACCCTAATGGGAATTGATCCCACGACCCTTGTTAGGGAGTGTTAAGTTCTCAAAGCCTTAACACTCACGGCCACCAGGCCTCCACATGTTCTTATTATTACTGTTATAGTTATAAACTTAAATAAAAACTTATTTATTTTAAAACCATTTAAACAAAGAGTGAATTTTTGCTTATACACAAATAATCTAATATGTTAACTGTTAAAAACATTATAATTGAGAACATATGTCTTTTTTTGGTTGAGTTTAAGGCGTGTCAACCGTTGACATATGTCTTTATTGAAAAATGAATTTGCGTTAACAAAGTAAAAAAGACCCGAAAAGTGTTGTTTTTAGACTTTTTCAGGCATTTTTTTTTAAACTTTTCTCTCCGTAAGAACCATCCTCGTACTTCAAGGAATATTATAAAAAAAGAATTAGCAAAATTGGTTCAGCTGCTCTCGAGATTTGCGCTTAGCAACACATTTAGCGATTCATTTTTATATTATATATATATATATATATATATATATATATATATATATATACATATATATATATATATATATATATATATATATACATATATATATATATATATATATACATATATATATATATATATATATATTTGTCTGTTCGCTCTCTAGCTCCCAGAAAAATGGTCTGATTTAGATGAAATTTGGTACAAAAATCTTTCGCCTAATTTGAAAGGTCAAGTTTGTTAACCAGCAGAATCCGTCCACCGGAACATGGTTTTTGGAGCGAAATTCACGCGAAAAAAATTGTTGCGCTTATTTCATATGCTTGTAAGTACTCGTTTAATAGGTATTTGGCCTAGAAAAACGAATGAAACCATTTTTAACGCGATAGCTTTAACCGTTTTCAAGAAAATTGGAAACATAGTTGTCGAAAAAAGTTTTTGGTTAGGTTACTTAGAATCATGGGATTCTGTTGAAACATTTTCTACATGTTTTAAATTCATATAAACAAAGATTTTTAAATTTTGGATATGTTTGGAGTTAAGGAAGGATTAGAATAAAATATTTTATTAATAGACATGAAAAGTTTTGGGAACTTCATATATTTTCCTTAATATCTCGAAAATGGTTGGAAATCTTGGTAAGCGGAAGGCTACCATTCAAAAGCTTTCTAAATACTTTACAAAAAAGATTCTGAAGCAATTTTTGATTAGGCGATGTCAATTGGAGAAATAAGTTCTTCAAACTTCAAATGTGTTTGTTTTGTTCTTTTGAACGGGTTTTTGCCTTTGTTTAAATCATTTAATTAACGACGAATAGAGTCTGTCAGCCCACCAGGGCTTTCTCACTACTGGGCACCAGGAGTCATCTTGTACTAAGCCCTGCTTGGCCAGGGCCTCCCTCGCTTTCCACAGCCTTTCGGTCACTTCCACCGATTTATAAGCTGCCCTCCATACCAGACCACTCTATCCTACAAAGTCGGCCTATAGTCAAAGCCGGAACAAGGACGCTCATGCAGGGCGCACCTAAGTCTCCATCTGTGCACGAAGCATGGAAATATCCAACTAATTATTGTTTAACAACTGTATTATTCCTTTAATCTGTTCTCTAAAACAAATGAAGCTAGTAAAAGAATCATGTCGATATTATTTTCAAAATTCGAGATATAAAATAATGAATTTTCAACTTATTTTATTTTGTCTTAGCTCCTAAGGCGCATTGGACGTAACGCTTGGACACGTGTAGACAATTTTTTGGTGCAAAATCGCCAGAAAAAAATGGGCCTAATCGGTTACCCCACCACTGTATACTCACTCCCCTTTTGAAATCAGACCGGCGTCATTTCGCGTTTGATAATTTACTAATGAATGTTGTTGCAAACAATTTTCCAAACTAATGTTCATCTGTAGAAATTTTCAACTTCTTTTTTCCCCTTTTAAAATAAGTTCCAAATTTTAGCACTTTCCTCCGAAGGAAAGTAGCTATTGAGGTTGCACTCATGATGGAATTTTTGTAAAATTTCTTCAAATCTTTATCGGTCCTACCTAGTAGACACCGAAAATGACCCCCGTTAAAATTTATATATATATATATATATATATATATATATATATATATATATATATATATATATATATATATATTGTAATGATATTTTACATTACATATTTAAAAGTTTTAAAATTAACACAGAAAATTCTGAAAATTGATATGTTAAATTCATTGGGATAAACAAATATTATTTGTTATATTTGTCTAGCAGTCGATACAGGTAGCATTGGATACCGGTAGGACGCTCCCGCCATGAAAGTTAGTTCAGTCTGTTAAAAGCAGTTCAGTGGAATGGAAGATACAGTCTCATATGGGCAGTCAGTTGAAAAGAAGCTCCAGTCTCATTAGTGCAGTTCAGTTAAAAAGAAGATACAGTCACATACATACAGTTGAGTTGAATGGAAGATCTAATCTCATACGGTAGTGTAGTTCAAAAGAATCTACAGCCAGTCCTAATGCAGCTCTAGTTCAGTGCACAGCTAGTCTCATATGGTCATCAGTTTTCATGAAGCCTAGGCTCAGTCCGTTAATGGAGATACAGTTGTAAAGAAGATCCTGTCCTATGCAGTTAATACCAAGCTGGCTTTATATCAGGTAATGCTTGTTTATCCATATGGTTGGATGTAGCTTATCCATGAGTTTTTTTGTTTTTTATTATTTAAATTTATCTCTGTTTTACTTTACTGGACTTGAACCCGACCCCTGAGATAAAAAGTTTTTAAATTTGAATATTATACATTTTGTCAACCCAACGTGGCGCAATTCTCTAATTCAAATATTTTAATTAATTATTTTTATTTAAATTATAACATTTTGGCACATCAACGTGTGGCTATTATAATTTTTTTTTTTAAATTTAATTATAACATTTTGGCTCCCAACGTAGAGGCGTAACGTAAATAAATTATTAAAAAAAATCATGTAATTTTAATTATAACAATATATATATATATATATATATATATATATATATATATATATATATATATTGTTATAATTTAAATAAAAAGAATTTTAATAGCCACACGTTGATGTGCCACAATGTTATAATTTAATTTAAAAAAAAAATCAATTAAAATATTTTTAATTAAAGAATTGTGCCACGTTGGGTCGACAAAATGTATAATATTTAATTTTAAAAACTCTTTATCTCAGGGGTCGGGTTCGAGTCCAGTAAAGTAGAACAGAGATAATTTTAAATAATAAAAAAAAAAAAAAAAAAACTCATGGATAAGCTACATCCAGGCATATGGATAAACAAGCATTACCTGATATAAAGCCAGCTTCGTATTAACTGCATATGACAGGATCTGCTTTACAACTGTATCTCCATTAACAGACTGATCCTAGGCTTCATGAAAACTGACGACCATATGAGACCAGCTGTGCACTGAACTAGAGCTGCCTTAGGACTGACTGTAGCTTCTTTTGAACTGCACTACCGTATGAGACTGAGACTTCTTTTGAACTGAACTGACTAACTTTCTTGGCGGGAGCGTCCTACCGGTATCCAATGCTACCTGTATCGACTGGTAGACAAATATAACAAATAATATTTGCTTATCCCAATGAATTTAACATATCAATGAGCTTTTTGATTATCTTCAGAATTTTCTGTTAATTTTTCAAAATTTTAAATTTGTAATGTAAAATGTCATTACAATATATATATATATATATATATATATATATATATATATATATATATATGTGTGTGTGTGTGTGTGTGTGTGTGTCTGTTAACACGATAGCGACCAGAGTATCGGTTCATTAGAAGGGGGGTTTACTTCGGACCCACAATACCAATTCGCCACTACCAGCCGTGATTTTTGTTATATTTCGACGAAACTCGGTATTCGTAGTGGTAATCTACAGGTAAATATGTGTTGTAAAAATAAACTAAATCGGTTCATTAGGAGGGGCGTTTACTCTGGACCCAAATTACTAATATACTCATACCGGTCGTAATTTCTGCTGTATTGTAACGAAACGCGACATAAGTCGTGGGTAACTCATGAGAAAGAAGTGTTGTAAAAATGAGCTGAATCAGTCAATTGGAAAGGGGGGTTTACTTTGTAATATATTTCAATAGAAAAGCCCGCCAGACGTAGGTTCACAAAGCCGCTGCAAGGAGCGCTTTCTACCACTAGAGGGACTGCATCCTGTTCCTGCGTTAGATCAAAATACGATAATACGAGGTTTTTTGTATTTATTACGTAGTGTAGTAGGTACCATGTGTAACATAACTCTGGAAGCAAATTAATAATTGATCAGTTACTCATTACAAAATTAAAAGAGAACTATTTATGTTTTTATTTTATTTATATAGGATATTTTAAGCAAATTGTTCTGGAAAGCAGTCTACACTACCCAAATTCTGAGGGAAGTGCTTAGTTATGCAGCTCCTGTGTGACGGACTTTTAGATTTGTAATGAACAGCTGACAATGAGTCAATTACAATTTTGTTATTTAATTTCGTTTCGGATTAACGCAAATTTCTAATGGACCTAATTCGATTTTTTCGTAACGCACACGTTTCTCATTAGTTGAATACGATATCGATAGAGTTTCGGCGAGAGGAAGTAAAAATAACGGCCGTTACGGGCAAATTTATTTAAATTTTAACGTCCATTTATTAACAGGCAAATTAATAATTTGTTACTGGATTAGACCTCAATTCTTAATAAAGTAATTGTTCTTATTACTATAAAACATCTTCCGGGTCTTCTTCGTTTAATATTCGCATCTCAAATTTTATCTAAAAATTATCAGAAAAAAAAGTAAATACCTATTATCTCACTTGTGTAGATTCATTCTCTGTTAGAATGTAGTATTTTAATATGAAGAGGGACTTTTTCCTTTAAAATTTCTATCTGATTTTCTGATTGTTTTAAATCATCATATAAAGGGAATAAAACCATGATGTAAAATAATCTATCGCTTAACAATATCACTAGAATTTATTATATGTTAGTATATTTACTACGTTATTCAACATTAGAGGTGCGGATATTAAATGAAAAAGAATCCATCTTTTCCATTAGTTAAACACGATATGAAACGAGTTTTGTTGCAACATCATATCAATTTTGAGAGTAACTTTTTTTACTGTGACCGCCTAATTATAGACCATAGATTTTGATGGTTAACAAACTCAAGTCATTTCTTGTAGAAATACCATGATTCGTTGCGAGAAAACAATAATTGTGGCCACTATCATGTTAACAGCCACTCACACACACACACGCACAGGTACACATACATAAATAATTATGTTTAACTTGCAGCTTTACATGACAAAAAAAAAATCAGTCCCATAAAAGGCCACGAGGGCCCTGAGGGGCATATACTGTAGAGGTATCTGATTCCTGACCATGCGGCACACTAGGGAGATAGTGTGGTCAGTACTATGCTCCGGCCGCCTGATTTCCCCATGCTGCTTCCATTGCTAGAATCATTTGCACCAAGTTCCCCATTAATAAATTAATTAAAGGCTGGGTTGCCCTAGGGACGGTCAGGGAGGCCGAATTAAACCCATGAACGAAGACACTAAAAGAAAAAATCTTTAGTGCTTGCTCGGGATATGAACTCAGGCCCTCCAGCATATCAGTCCAGTGCTCTACCACTGAGCTAACCTCGCTCCCTGACGCAGCTTTACATGACATCATTTAATTTTTTTGACCAAAATTTTTTAAGTTATGCAGCTCCTGCGTGGCGGATTTTTTTATTTATTTTTTTCTTTTCAATATGTTTTACAGTTTTAGTCATTTTCCCCCCCATTTATAATAAAGTTCAAACTAATTATTTATGCTTTTCTTTTCAATATTTTATAGTGTTTTAGATATTTTTTTACTACATATTTTCAACTTTTTATTACATATTTCATTATAAATAGTTAAATATATATGTACATATTTTGAATTTTATTTTACATATACATCCGTTCCCTAATGATAACTTATGTGTTATTATATATTGGTTTAAAAATATATAATTTGTATTATTTTCAGAAATAGAAAACCTGTAGTTGTGAGTAGCACAACTAATAATTTGCTGGAAAGATCGTACACTCCTCCCCTTCCTGGGACTGGACTTGCTGACAGTAGTTATCCTGATACTGACCTACCAGACAGTGGTAGTACTACTCCGCCATTGCCTTCGTTCAAATCACTATCCCATACTTCTGGTCTAACGCCACCTCTACCAGGTACAGAAAATTTGTTATTATTCTTGCTCTTTAAAATTTAATTTATACATTCAGAGATATCCCAGAATTTCTGGTCAAATTCATTTTGTGATCGAACATATCCTAGAAAAAAAAAGGAGCAAAAAAAAAAGGAGTTTTAAAAGAAAACTATGATGATTTTGAAACTTTTAATCAAATCATTAATTAACTATCTTATGAAACTTTTTTTTCCAGATGAAGATGAGCCATACAGTCCTGGGGAACCATATTCCCCTGAAGATAGCCAGACTGAAGCCATATTGGTCAATCCAGACATCCAAAAGAATTTGGAAGAAGTCAATCGTATGATTGAACAAAAAAGGCTGCAGATAAAAAATATTGCCCAAGCAGCTGCACATGTAATTTTTTTTTGTTATTTATTTTATTTAATCTCAAATTTTTTTTCACGTAATCAGTATAGCATATTTTTTTTTTTTTTTTTTTTTTTTTTTTTTTTTTTTTTTTTTTTTTTTTTTTTTAAAGTAAATAAAAAAAGGTAGTGCGCCAGGCCAAGTTCCAGCCTATGCACACTGAGTTATATTACACAAAGTATTAGAGCCAGTTTTAACCCTCTCGTAACATTAAACCAGTTAAAGATAAATTTGAACATTTTACTCAGGTTTTATACTAATAGATGTGAGTAGAATTGGAAAGTTTCGTAATTCTACATTGAAGCATTTCTGAGATATAGGCAATGGAAAATGGGACTTTATACGACCAACTCATCAAAATTATTAGGGACTTCCTGAAAAGCTAGAGACTTGCCCTAAATACCTTGTCAAGAACCTAATATTACATTCTGACTTATTTGTGCATTTCCAACTTGTCCCATTTTCGTTAAATGATGGCCTCTATGACGACCGGGTATATTATAAAATGTCTTGCATTTAAAGATTCAGGCTCTTAGGGTAACAGTCCAGTCAACGAACAGTTATAGATGGAAATTTTTGGAACACAATTTTTGACTTCGTAACTTTGTTTGGGCTGGGCTGGATAGGAGTTGAACATATCAAAAGTCCTCGCCCCTAGCCTTTAAGCCGGGGGGAGGGGGGGTTTAGAAGGTCCCATTTTTCGGGTTTTCGCTTATATCTCGGAAACCCTGCGTCCTAGCGACATGACCATTCTATTACAAATAATAGCTGATTAAATTTCCTACAAGTTCTAATCTATAAAGTTTTTCGAGATATCTTTAGTTTTCGAAATATCCGCTCTTGAAAGTCTGTCATTTTGGGGAAAAACACACTTTTTTCTATTCTCGACCGGATATCTCTTCAACGATGCACCCAAAAAATAAATGTCGGTTATGGGGTTGTAGAGCATTCCATTCGCTTCAATGATATATATTACTTTACTATTTTATGTATTTTCTTTCAAACGTTATATACGCACTCACATGGTCTTAACAAAACCATTGCCAATATTATGGTCAAAATCTTATATAATTGAGTGTGAATAACTGGTCAGAGGCCCAAAATTATATAATTCTTACTATTTATACGTCCAGTACTACCTATATTTACATAATGGAGTATATTTTGGACAATACAAAGACTGGAAATGGTGAGAAATTGAACGGTTCATTGGTCAACAGTTATTGCAAGATATCACGATGAACACTAAAACTGTTTTCACAGGTGAAGGAAAATACATAAAATAGTAAAGTTATATATATTATTGAAGCGAATGGAATGCTCTACAACCCCATAACTGACATTTATTTTTTGGGTGCATCGTTGAAGAGATATCCGGTCGAGAATAGAAAAAAGTGTGTTTTTTTCCAAAATTACAGACTTTCACGAGCGGATATTTCAAAAACTAAAGATATCTAGAAAAACTTTATAGAATAGAACTTGTAGGAAATTTAATAAGCTTTCATTTGTTATAGAATGGTCATGTTGCTAGGATGGAGGGTTTCCGAGATATAAGTGAAAACCCGAAAAATGGGACCTTCTAACCCCCCCCCCCCCCCCCCCCCCCCCCGGCTTAAAGGCTAGAAGCAAGGACTTTTGATATGTTCACCTCCTATCCAGCCCAAACAAAGTTACGGAGTCAAAAATTGTGTTCCAAAAATTTCCACCTATAGCTGTTTTCAAGCATTCGTTGCCTGGACTGTAAGATTCAGGGTTATTATAAACTCTGATGACTTAAAACGATCGGGGTTGTAAGAACTGGGATTGGCTGTAAGTTAAAACGGTCACCATTTATTGAAAACTGGCCAAGTTGGAAATGCACAAATAAGTGAGAGGGTATTATAAGGTTCATAACAAGGTATCAAGGGCCTAAAGCGTGGCCCCATACTATGATATCATAACTTTAATAGGCAAACTATTTTTGGGAGGGGCCTGGATTTTTTTTTTTTTTCAACATTAGCTATTTGGGAGGGATTGGATTTAATTTATTTTGTTGAAATATATACTTTTTTTTTAAGGAAAGACAACTTTCCATTCACTTGATATATATATATATATATATATATATATATATATATATATATATACATATATATATATATATTCATTATTATGGAAACTCAATGTATAATTGATGATAAGCTCTTTGTAGCAATAACTATTAGCTACAATCGGGCTAAAAGAAAACATTTGTAATTACATATTTGGGATTTATTTTTGTTTCAGGGATCTGTTTCTATGGACGAAGAAACTCCATATAGTCCTTCTTCTTCATTTACTCCTCCTCATCAAGATAATATTCCATTTATCGATACTGATGATATAAAACTACCACCTAACCTACAAGATATTCTTGCATCGATCAAAGGAACATCAACAATGGACGTAAAATCTGATCCTATAGTTAAAGCCTACACCAGCCAGTCCTATTATGATGATGAGGATGAAATTAAAGAAGATGATAGGGATTTCAGGAGTGAACGGACCAGTAGAGACCCTAGGCAGAGGCCTGAACCTAAGCCAAAAACTGCATTATCACAGTTTACTGATTCCGATCTTATCCGCAAAGCTGCAGAAATGGAATCAGAAGATAAAAAGGATCCTTTCAAAGCTTCATACTATTATCCACCACCGCCTCCTCCACCACCTCCAGTTCCTGTCGGGCCTCCCCCACCAATATATGGCCCCCCACCCCCTAGCCATTATAAATTTCCCCCAGTTCCTCCCCCTCCAGTCCCTGCCCCTCACCTTCCCATTGTAAAAGATAGAAAGAGAAAAGACAAATTCAAAGAAAGGAGGCCTCCCCCAATGCCACACCCCCAGAGAAGGAAATGGGACAATGCAAACCACCATAGGGGAGGAATGATGGCTCCACATCGGCCTCCAATGCGTGGTCGTCAACCAAGATTTAGGGGAGGTTTCGAACGTGGCCGAGGTGGAGGAGGTTTCAGGGGTAGGGGTGGTTTTAGACCTCACAGGGGAGGGCCACCGATGCGATTCGACCGAGGGCATAATAGAGAAAGGAATGTTCAGTCTGAGTGGGATGAGGAAATCAGAAATTTTGAACAAAGAAAGGCACGTGAAAGAAAACGAAAAGCAAGTAGGTCACCATCACCACGTCGACGATCGTCTATCTCTCCACCAAGAAGGCGCTCTAGGCGAGCATCTTCGAACAGCAGTTAAATGCTACTCTACTGCTCTGAACTGTGTTGTGTAAATAGATTGTAACATAATAATTTATATAGTATGCTGCATTTTCATTTATGATCTCTATATATTTTTTATTGCAAAGCAATTAAATCAGTCTAAAAAATGTGTATATAAGTTGTAAAGAAATGTATATATTTTAGATAATATTATTTACTTTTTTAAATGCATAGTTTATTTCTCTGCAAGTGGTGTAAATTAATTACTTATCAGTGCAGCATTTTTGTTTTGCATTAAATCCCATAAAATATATCAAAAATATAAACAAAAAAAAAGTTCCATTCCAATGTATATATTTCTTTTCTTATAATTTATAATTAGAATTAAATTTTATAAAGATGAATATATTAAAAGTATATTAATAAGAATGTACCTGGATACTTTTCATAAATAATTTTTATGAAAATATATTTTGATTTTTTTTTTCTTTAAAGCATTATTTGATCTTTTTCTTCTGTCTTGGTTGTTCTTCCGCATTTATTTATTATTATTTAGAGTTTTTCTTTACCATTTGTGCCATGTTTTTTTGCCTCACTTTTATTAGTATCATGTGATAGCCTTAAAGTCTTAATTGCATATGTTTTATCGAAAAACAAAAAAAAAAGTATGTTTTCATTCTTACATTGTCGACCAAATCACATGTTTTCTTTTTCTGCTTGTTATGTCTCTAATATACCATGTTTTTTCTTAATAGCAAATTTGAATATAATGATAATCTTTTGTATGGCAAGTTAATAACGTTAGCTGTGTGTCGTAGTAATATTCGTTGAAAATTACATTTGAAAGCAAATACACAACAAAATTGATTATAAAAATGATCAGCTGTTGTTATAGGCATATAAGGAGAGTTTCTACATTTGGGTAATACTCCTTATTTTTACCCCTCTTCATATAACACAAATTTAGTATAAATTGTTTGGACACTTTATTTTAAAGCTAAAATATATTATAATTCTGTTTGAATATTTTTGAAAAATTTAATTATACCTCAGAATTTGTGATGATTAATATTTGGGAACTGCCATCTTTAAAATTACTGAGCCTTGTTTTTTTTTCTTGTTTTTTTTTTTTTTTTTTTTTTTTTTTTGTAATTTTAACCCTAACAAAGTTTTAGTATTGACATGAATTCATCTTAATATTTTTTCATTCAGAAATATTTTAATTACTGGAATATTGGTTTTCACTTTTTATAAATAATTTGTCTTTTTACTGTGTGGTATTTCACAGTAATCCTATTATAGTTTTAATAATAAGGTTATATAAAAAGCCATAGGCACAAGTAGAGTATGAAGAAGCTGGTTGAAATTCCTGGCAATTTCATGGGCTTAGGGGGGAAAATATTGTTGGAGATGGAAGCCAATAAACCAGTTATCCATTTAATATAATAAATTTAAAGATTTTTCTTAAAAAAATTCTAACCATCCTTAATAAATCTTTAGTTCTTAGATTTTTTTGCCTGTGAATATTATTACTGGTTTATTGGTTTTGAGCTTCAGCCATAGGTTTTCACATCAAACCTTATTATAGCCTTAATAAAACTTTATAAAAAAAAGCTAAATATCATGCTGTTAGTGAAAAATAACTATTGCTAGAGAAGGAAGCCAAAACAACAGTAATAAGAATTTATCATTTATGGCATTTTTGTTAGTAATGGTTTTATACAAATTTGTCGGGATAACGTGTTTTATTATTCTAGGTCTTATTTGTGGTGTTTTGTTTTTTTACAAATGATCTTGAATATAAAAATGCAGTAAATATAAAATTTTGGTTCTGCAAGCTGAATGTATTCTTAAAAAATATCAGCTTCATTCTCACTTTGTACAATATTGTATTTTTATTTTATTTTAAGACAAATATATTAAAATTCATTATGGCTCAAATTTTGGGATATTTGTATGAATAATCTATAACTAGAGGTTATTTTATTGATTGTTTCAGCCAATTTAAATATATAAAGATAAGATCTATTTACTTTTAATTTGAATTCTTCTCACATAAGCATAATAACCAGCGCAATGGTTTATAGAATAATTCATGGCCATCAACAAATTTTTGTTTTGAGGAGGAGAAATCATAAAAAGACTTTTTTTTTTTTTTTCTCTGCCAAAATTTTAAAATTTATTGTTGATTAAATTTATACTGAAAGAGATTTTTAATAAAAAATTATTATGATTAGTTTCTGTTTTTATATATTATTTTATGGCAATTTATCATAAATTCTGTCTTACTTCATTCGTTACTTATTATTTTATTAGTAAAGATTTAAAATGAAAAAATGAGTTATTATAAATTAACAGATAACTACTGCCATATATTTTCAACTGGTAGGTACCCTGTGCGATCTATTCTAGTCAATGTTTACATTCATTACCTGCAATCCTGCACAGGGGAAAAAACATATCGTACTACTTGTGCTTTTGGACAGAAATCTGAATGAGTAGTTTAAATACATTAAATTTTTTTATCAATTTTATTTTATATTCTGAGGTAAAGATTAAATTATATTTACAATCTAAATAATTAATGCAGTAATTTTTGTTCTATGTTTTTCTAAACTTTATTTTTTGTTTTCGTAGGCAAAGTTGTTTTATTATTAGTCAGTTTTAATTTATTTCCACTTTTGCCTAAGGAGAACATTTACTTTTAATTTTTCCTACTAAAAATAGGGGAAAAATGAAAGATAGCTCTTAATTATGTGTGCGCCATCCAGTCTAGTTTTTCTCAGAATTATAGGCATAATTCAACAGATATATAGTTTTTTGCTCTCTCTTTAATTTACGTTTCAGAGTTTTCAATCGAACACAAACACGTAGTGAAATGAGCATGTATTAAATCATTTAAAGTAGAAAACTATTTACGCACATTTGTGCTTGAGTTTTGAAGTATATTAGGTGCACAAGAAGAGTGTCAGCACCTTTGATTTCACTGCTTTCATTTTTTTTTTTTTTGTTAGTTGATTCAGTTAATTTGTTTTGAAGGATAATAACCTTTGCATCCTTTTTTAGAGCCAAATTTTTATATATAAAAAAGTTCAATGTTCATTCTTTTATCATTAGTGTAATGATTCTGATTGTAAAAGGTAATTTTATTAGCTCTTCGCCTTGGATTTATAGGAAATGCTGGACCTCTGTGGATAATGGCTGTAGTATCTACTATAAAATTTCTAAGAACCATGTTTTAAAATTGATTAAATTATCTCAGAGAAAGAGAGAGAGAGAAAAAAATGGGTTAAAGAATGTTTATGAATCCTTGTTATTTACTTAGTTTTCTATTCCAATAAATAAACATTTCAAAATTAAACACTGTTTTGCTCTCACTTTATTGTAACTTTTTTAAAAAAAATATTATGGAAACTACAAATTAATTCGATTTTTCAATTCATTCAATTAGCTTCCAGACATCAGATAGTATTGTTTTTCTAATACAATAAGGACATAGCTATGCTTGATGCACAGTAAATTTGCTTAATTGCCATCATTGCTAATGAAATAACTACTAACTGAGGGCCTTGCTCTTTACTGCCAAACAGAACTATTTTCCAAACTTTAATTGAAAATTGTGATTCTTTCGTTATATTATCTACATCATGGAACCATTGTAAAATTATTTGAATGACCCTTATATATTGTGCACCTCAGCTTCTCTACTGTACAAGACCTATTTTTTTTTTTTTTTTAGTTTTTAATGGCGCATCAACTATTTTGGCTATTAGCGCCGGGGTACAAGACCTATTGTCATCAAAATAATAATTATAATTCCTTGGTCGCAATAATAAAACAGGCATGCTAATCTAAAAGAAAAAAATTATGTCTAAGAATGTAAATGTATTGATTTTAATTCTAAAAGTTTTCATATAATATTCAGGAGAGGCTTCAACTAGAATGATGTATATCTCTAAATTTGTTTAAATCACATCATGTTTGTGCAAAATCTTTCTTTTTCTTGAGATTTATTTTTTTTCTTTTTATATATATATATATATATATATGATTAAAATATCACAAATGTATATTATTCTTTTACAATGGAGAAACAAAATTGCACAAATTATTTTTTTTTTTTTTTTTTTTTTTTACTATCAAAATCATATTTCCCCCATTTCTCCTAGTCTATTCTTTCCCCAAATTTTTGGTGTTGCA
Organism: Gonocerus acuteangulatus; assembly: GCA_946811695.1. Taxonomy (NCBI): domain Eukaryota; kingdom Metazoa; phylum Arthropoda; class Insecta; order Hemiptera; family Coreidae; genus Gonocerus; species Gonocerus acuteangulatus. Next base: position 111,032,523 of record OX328123.1, on the reverse strand, counting down.
ATTCATTGTTCTTTTTGTTCTAATGTTTTTTCTATTATAAATTTGGGTATAAATTATTTCTGTTCAAATAAATTAATATATTTGATTTTAAAAATATTATTGATTGAGGATGTGTGAATACAATTTATGTAATTATAGATTCTATTTGTAATTAATTATGTATATATGCAATGAAAAAGTCAAGAGCTTATAAAAATATTTTTCTTTTATTGAACTGTTAATAAACATGGTTTAAGAAGTATTTTATTTTTATTTTTTCCTCCATTCACCACATCCAATTTTTAAGATAAACATATTGATATATAAACCAAGTTAAGATTTAAAAATATTTAACCACCTTCATTTAATTCAGAATAGTGTAGGACGAAAATCATTTGGATTAATATCTAATGAATAAAACTGTTATTTCTTTCTGAATAATGAATAATATGTTTATTTATTATTCAGTCATTCAATAACTAACACAATTTTTTTTTTCATTATTGTATAAAAATGATTTATTTGAATGACAATTTTTACCGAATAAAAATTATATCCGAATGAAAGTTTTAATCTGATTAAGGTATAAATAACAAATTAAATTATATAAATTTTCTATATTATGTTATGTTATATTTTATTTATGTTAGTATGTATTTCTTGAATTAAGTGGGTGTATTTGTGGGCAAATTATATCGTATGGATGGCAACTGATTAATTTGGTGTTTCTTCTTTTATTCTGCCATTAAAGCTCATGTCCAAGACAATTATTTTAAGGTTGGGATCCATAATTGGCTTTTTTTTTCATAAACCACATTATTTTTAATGACCAAAAATAATTAATGAAGAATGAAAAATAATGTATTATCCACAGAATAAAAAACAAATCAATGAATGGATAACTGAATCAAAAAATAACTTCTTATTCAATAACAATTTCTTTGCATGAATAATTACCCAATTCTGTTATTCATTGATCGAAAAAAATCAGTGAATGAATAACAATCAATGAATAAATTATCACTCATTAAAAACTTATTTGAATGATTATTGAATAAGAAATTTATTGAATAATGCCCAACACTTATTCAGAGTCATTTAAATTTCACATCCGAATAAGTCATTTTTTCTAACTTTGCAGGAGAGCATTAAAATTAAACTATAATGATCTCTTAATTTGCAACTTATAAGACAAAAACTGACTGCAGCCCCCCCCCCTAAATACGCCCATGTGCAGACTATTGCCCATGAAAAAATAGGGTTCATCAGACAGTGCCACAATTTTTTTTTTTTTTTTTAGAATAATTAAAACTTATTTTTTTTTGGATAATTTAACATCCCACATAGAATGTTTGATATAAAGAATTGAAAAATATTGATTCATTTGTTATTAAATAAATTCAAGATAATGACTTTGATTTTGATCGCACCCCCTTACGACAGCTAGCACACAAGAAAGGAGAAGTGGTTTACACTTTTAATGTATCATCAGGAGCAGTAAGCAATTATCAGGGGCACTTCTTGACTGAAGCTAAAGGATGGCCATTCACCAAACATCATTATCCGAAATAAGTAAAGTCAAATGAATAAAACAAAATCTTTGATATTGATAAGCCAATTATTCAACCAAAAAATCTAAACAAAATATTATTATGGCCTTTATCATCTGAATGATTGGCTATTGGTATTTGGTTCAGTCATAACATGGCCCTGGTAGTGGAAGGTTTACCTGCTTACTGTGGCTGTAAGGAACATTCCTCATGATGCACTATAGGATTGAAACTCTATATAGTTCTGTAGTAATTAATAAGTCACATAAGTTAATTATATTAAGTATTATGTTTTTATATTCTGCCTGATATATAATAAGTGAATTTAACGGGGTCACTTTTCAATCATTTTATACATATTTTTATTTATTTAAATTTTAACATCCATTTATTATTGACAACAAATTTTAGGACGGGTTATCTATAGGTTACCAACCTGTTTTAGCCAGGATAGGGGTGAAGCCTTTTCAAAAGATATGCCACCACCCCCAGTGGGAATCGAACCAACGACCTTAGCACAAAGTGCATACACCGGGCCACCAAAATACATATTATGATGTGATACTGGTTAGGCACCTCATAATAGCAAGGGTTCATTGAAAGGAGTAGTGCTAAATAAAAAATATTTGTCTGGAACGCTAATCTTTGTTTTGCCAAAGCTGAATTTCCTGTTTTTGGATATAAACTAATAGCTCCTGGAACCAGTCCAACACTTATTTTAATTTGTACAAAATTAATAACTAAAGAAACAAAATTTTAGAACAAAGTTGTCAAAAAATGGCCCACTTAAGGAAAAGGAGAAGATGAGTACAGTCCCTACCACCCCACCACCCTGCAAACTACCTCCAAAAGATGCCAGCTGCCCTCCAGTTGAAGGGAAATTGAGTACATGTCTTGTTCATCCTTTTGCACAAGGTCCTGTTGCGGTAAGAACATTAAATATATTAGACTGAAAACATATATTAATGCCATTTGGACTCAGTATATTTTGATTCAAATACAGTGGAACATGGATAATTCGAAATCGTGGTTAATTCGAATATTTCTCTCGGTCCCTAGAATTTAGGGCATAAACAATGTAAAAAAAATCGTGGTTAATTCGAATAAAATTTTGGATAATTCGAATTTTTTATGAGTCTTTACCTCCAATGGGAAGTGTTCGATCTTAGATCTCGTCAAAATATCCTCCCCTCGGGAAAGATGGATAGTAAGACACGGATGTAGGGGTTCCGGGACAAGAAGTGCGGCGGTCTCGTAGTCCAGTTCTTGGACTCTAGGAGTTCTGCAAAGTGGTGAGTCGCGCTTCCACCCTTCCAGGGGTTGTTGTAGTTCCATCCTGTCGTTTTATCCTAGAATTCCCTCTACCATCCTTCCAATCTCATTTCTTATTCAGTTATGAGTCATTCAGTGCCTAGACCTGTTGTATTGTTTGTGCCTTGAATTTCTGGTGTACAGTGCAGTTCTGTGAGTTGTAGATTTAGGATGTCGAAGCCTAGAAATTATAAAACTTTAACGATGTCAGAGAAAATAGCTCCGATTAAAGAAGTTGAAAAATGAATAAAGAAAAAATCTGAAATTGCCAAGGAATTTCTCCTAACACATGACAAACTTACCTGAAAAATAAAGAAAAAAATCTTGCCCATGAAAATGACTTTTTTCAAAACAATAGACTTTTATTTTTACTTTTTTGATAAATTATTTATTACTTATGTACGTAATCATTAATTTATGAAATGTTTGTTATTGTTTAAATAAAATGTATGTATTTTTTTTTTTATTAAAAATGTGAAAATATGAAATTCGATTTTTTACCCTTTTATATTCAAAAACTTTTGTAATTCGAATTTTGGATAATTCGAACTTTTTTATCGGTCCCTAGGGGTTCGAATTATCCAAGTTCTACTGTATCAGTACTATGGTAATCACTATGCATCCTGTGCTTTGCATTTAACGTCTTAGGGAGCAATAATAAAATAACTTAAACAAGAATAATAAAATCTGAAATGAATAAATAACTTTATTCAGTATCATGTTTGGTGATATCATAATCAACTTTTTGTTTTTACTTGTGTTTAAGGGCAAAAAAATATAAGGTTATCATTGACAATCAACGTTTTGCTATACATATTATGCAGACAGTGTTGTAAAATACCTGGGTATTTATTCTTAAGGGTAAATACCCAGGGTATATACCCAGGGTAAATACCCGGGTATTTAAGATATTTAACTAAACCGCGACTTAGTAATCGAATATTGTAAAATGTCATGGATCTTGCCAGTTTAGAGCTATTGCAACACTGAGAAACTATTAAAATAGTAATAAATTATAAAATAGGATCACTGAGAGGTTAATAAATTATTATCTGAAAATTTGCCATGGACCTTCGGACTACCAATAAAACAAGTAGTTTGCCTAAATTTGATACTACTGTACTGTATTCACAAAAATGTAGCCTCAGTTAAAACTTTGGACTAGGATTATCTCAATTTCTCAAAACACAAATTAAGTTACCAACTCATTGATCAAAACACATGTACCTTTCAAGCCTCTCCACCATAACATGGGACTTATTTTATTATTTTCTTTGTCATTGTCTTCAAGACCTTCCCAAACAAAGGATCTTTGCCATAATTCCTCTTGGTCCCTATAGCCAGCTATGTTTTTCCGAGGATCAACTGATTTCAATCCCATGCTTCTTCCTAACTGACACACAAAACAAATGGTTCAACAAGTCTGCAGCAAGATGTGTGTTTCCAACACCAAACTGAATGCGTTTCTCCTATTTAGTTAACACAAGTTTTTCCTCTGTATTTGAAGAGAAGATTCTGGGTTTCTTGTTGAAAAGTTTTCAATAATTCTTAAATCTCTTATGAACTGAGTGGATCAAAGGGGCATTTAACTGAATGGCAGTGATAAGTTCAACAATTGGATCAAGGATGTTAACTAGTTTCCTGACTCGGACTCAAAACACTCTGTTATCAAGAAGCTACCTTTTCATTTCTGCTGAGATTTCCGCTTACTGTAATGTTGTTACTACTGTATGGGCATAATTTCAAATAATATTGACAAGGATCACAAACTTAAATTTAACTTAAAATGGTTTTGAACTATTATACTAAACATTAAAAATGTTTTTTCCCTTTTTTAAATTTAAATAAGTCCTTAATAATTGAGTAGGCTTCATTAAAACCTTTTTAAAATTAATTAACCTTCCCTACTGTAAAAGTAATCATGAAAATTTATAGATATTCATTAAGTTGTAAATACCCATAAATACCCGGACCGACTTTTAACTTTCTTTAAAATATTACAAGGTAAGTATTAATGTTCATTAAGTTTTTATGATCAAATGGGTAAGTTTCAGTCCTTGTTTGCACCAAAAAATATTCAAAGAAGTTGTATCAAGGTCAAAAACTGAAAATACCCACTTTTTGGGTATTTACCTTCCCTGTGGGTAAATACCCGGGTAAATACCCAATTTATATTTACCTACCCACTGGGTATTTACCCACCCCACAACACTGTATGCAGATATGTCATTTTTAACTAATTAGCTATTCCGTTTTAACAGGCATAAAAACATAATGCCTGCTGACAAAATATTCAAGTAAAATAAAACTCTTTTTTCAAAATATTTAAATAAAAGTTTTTCTGTTTTGCTAGAAAATGGATCAAAAACAATAAAACCAATAAAGGCACTTTTTTTATTTAGTTTTAAGGTTAGTACCCATAGTTGATGTCAGTCAATTTAAAATAAGGTTTTGTACAATTACAAAGTCAAAAATAAATTAATAAATCTATTTAAAATCAATTAAGATTTCAAAGTAATTTAGTAATTACAGTTAATACTTCATCCAAGCCTTTTTGTATTAAGAAGAGTAAAGTTCTATGAGCCACTTATGTTTAAAAAAATTTAAAGCTGGCGACTTATTTTCAGGATTCAAATTCATAACAATATAAAATTATGCTTTCTATGAAGGCCTTGTTCTTCTATGGCAAGTCAATCATTTTTCTTCTTTATAAATAAATTATTTATATCAATTAACAATGGAATAACTGTATTCTTTCAAAAAAGAAATCACTCAAGTTGATAATCTATACGTGTTTGTGATACTATACAGACAGAGAATGCTTTCAATTCTAGTTGCTTGTTTGTTATTTTTACTTGCAGACATGTAAAGAAGCAGAAGTGGATCCGGAATGGGAAATGGCAGAGAAAGAAGCTCCTAAACAACCCCGAGTGATAATAATTGGTGCTGGTCTTGCTGGATTGACTGCTGCAGAAAGGCTCATCCGTGCTGGGCATACTAATTTGTTAGTCTTGGAGGCAGACTGCAGGTAACAGCAAGATTACAATAAACAGAGGGCGATTTATTAAGTAAACAAAATGTATGAAATGGATAAATATAACCATAAAAACAATGTGAAATAGATGTTTATAACCATCAACTAAAATACACACGAGCATATACAGGGTGTCCCCAAAAAAACGGCCAAACTTTGGGAATCAATGCAGGATGAAAAAAGAAATAAAAAAAGTCCTTTGGCATATATCTGGTTTTTGCTTTGTTCCCGAGAAAAATCTAGAAAACAATTATTAAAAGGCAGTCTTTCATAAGGCCTGTAAAAAAATAATCAATTTAAATACTGTACAAAGGTTTGACCCCTTGCAGCAATACAGGCATCTTATCGCACATTGACAGACTGGACGGCATTTGTGCATTGCTCTGCTGCAATCTGTTCCCAGGACCATCTGATATGACAGATGAGGAGCTCCCTTGAGCCAATGTGTCCCAATGTGAAGACATCCAAGGATAAGAGGTTTGGAGATGCTGGACAACTGTAGAGTTGAAACCAGCTTCCCAATCTCTGTGCTAAAAGGACTTCCCCCAAGAACAACAACAGATCATTATCGAGAAGACTCTGCGTTCAGTCGAAGGGTCAAAAAATGTGGATCTATTATTTCATTATTCCACACGAAATCAGAGGCATACTCATTCCTTTATTTTTTTGGGGGGGGATTGGAGGTGGGATAATACATATAGTTTTAACAATTTTTATATAGGCCTTATGAAAGACTGCCTTTATGAAACGAAATAAAGACGACATATATGCCAAAGGACTTTTTCATCCTGCATCGATTCCCAAAGTTTGGCCATTTTTTGAAGTGAGTTTTAATGTGTATTTTATTGAGTTTTTTTTATATACACAATAAAAAAATAGGAATAATGCACTGAGACACACTCATACACAAAAAAGGAAGACTAAAATTTGAGAATCCCATCAAAAGGATGGCTCCTGCGAGACTACTAAAGCAATTGTGGTATTTTATGAAAATCAAGTTAAGACAAAAGTAGAAATAATAGAAGATAAGTGGGTGCTAATGATACACATTCAGACAACAAAATGTTTGATAGGAAAGTCGGTCGGAGAGAGATTAAAAAAAGAGTGGCTACTTAATCAGGTGACATGAAAAGAGCTTATTCAGAATGAATATAACAAGTCTATGCACAAAGAAATTCAAGTTGTCAAAACAGGGTTATTTGTACTTCAAGTGGTCCTACCAGGCCAATATGATATATATATATATATATATATATATATATATATATATATATATATATATATATATATTAGACCAGTAAATGAATGAACCTGTTTACAAGTAAAAACCATCAAGTAGCATAAGCATTTGATTCATTTTGTCAATCACCATTGCACAATTTAGTGTATCTCAATTTAAGTAGCGTTTGTAAAGTTCTAACTCTCTCTGGATTAAGAAAAATTGATTTGTTCGTGGACATTGAGCTTTTCAATAGTCTAATGAAATGTTGATCGTTTTTAGTGTCTTGTATTCTTGTTATTACAAACTCAATGATGATTGTGCTCTCGAACCAGAAAGCATAAATTATAAAGCATAAATTATTTTGGGTAGAATAAATCCACCCTTCCTCAAAGGAGAAACCAACAGATCATACAGAGAGTATTACACTGATTAATTTAGGAGCTTTTCATATTGGATACTAGCTGAATACCCGTGCTTCGTCACGGCAGATAATTAGTTATTTTATTGCGTTAAATAACATATAAAAAATAACGCTACTACATAATTTTGTGCAGTTTATTAGAGCCCGGTTCCCGTTAAACTATAAGTTATTCATCAATTGATAAGTAATCAAAGTATAGTGTTTCTTGAAATAGGGGCGCTTCGGACGAGTGTCAAGAAACAGATAACGTAGAGATAAGCTGTAACCTGCAGGTTAGCAGTAACAGCAGTTTATCCTGTACAAGTTAAAATTTGTTGTCAATAAGAAATGTAAGTTAAAATTTAGAAATTTATGTTTCCAAGATGTCATTTGGAAACACCCATTATATTTGCGAGCATTACCAAGAAGTTTTCTGACTGGGGATGCTGATGAGTGAGGAGGCTGTGCAAGGGTTCGGGATATTATTCCTTCCGATGAACCATCACCAGGTATAGCGTAAACCCTATGAGGGACAAAATTACAGTTTATTTCTAGTAATTCGAGGTCTGCCATCATAGATGAAATGAAACACAAATAAAAATAATATTATGGAATAGATACAGTACGGTAAGAGCTGTTCAGTTATCGTCCTAGCATAGCATGCTGCCTATGTTTGCCTGCTCTAACCAACTAAAAATTGTTTGTTTATTGTTTTTTTAGGGCAAAGAACTACATGGCTATCATTGCCCGATACTAAAAACTAAAACTTCTAACCCCTCTAAAAATACTTAAAAATCCTTTCTTAGCGAGTCTTTCAAAGGAAGTGTCCATGGAAAATTTCAAATTTTTCTGTCAATTGGTTTGGGCTGGGCAATAATAGGTCAGTGAATGAGTGAGTGGTATTTGACAAATATATAGTAGATTGAGTCAAGCAAGAGCTGTTGCAGCTCGGTTTCGGAAGTATAGATATTTGTTATCTGTTAGGGGAAAATCTGCTCAATGTATAGAAGGTAATGAATTCTTTTGCACAAGCACAAGTGAGGCGTGGACTTTCAAAAAAGGATGTGTCCAAATCCTACAACTTTTCAGAGGACACAAAAAAAGTCCAAGCTAGTATAATTCCTTTAGTAAATTAATATTCACGAGACCACACAATCATTCATTTCCTAATTTTTGATGAGAGTTAATGAATTTTAAAAAAAAGTTTTTGCTGTGAGGAAAAAAAAAGTTTTCTTAAAAAAAATTAATTTGATGACAAACTGGACTTAACCCATTTTTAAAGTCATCGCCTTAAGTAATGCATGTAATTTAACAAGTTCTTGTCAATGTCCTAGATTGAATAGGAAAGAATTAAAACAAATTGTACTTTCAGTTTATTTTTGTTTTACCAAACAGTGTTAATTATTTTTGTTTGCAGAGCTGGAGGGAGATTGAGATCCAGTTGGACAGGAGATACTGTAGTAGAACTTGGATTTGGGCTTGGGAAGCGGAAGCCACTCAATTGGAATCATCCTTTACTCGTGTCTGGCCTTTCGGATGGATTGTTCAATCCACCAGCGTCTGGAGATCCAACAAGCGGCATTCTTGATGCTGAACCTCCACTTCCAGTCATCTTCAGAGCATACACTGCAATCAAAGAGCTCACTGATGAGGAACATTGCAAGAAGAATATGCCAGGGTTAGAAATACTTATCTATCACTCTACAAAATTCAGTAATTGCAAATTTTTCTAATTCTATTCAAAGGTAATCCTCTTAAAATGAACAATAAACACTAATTATATGTGGCCATGAATATCCACATTTTTATTGTTTGTTTTTGTATTAATATTTGGATTTCTATTCATTATGTAATCAACAAAATGGTTATTATGTATGCCAGTCGAAGTGTTCGGTTAAGATTGAAGATAATTTAATGCTTTCAATAATGTGATATGTTGTATGGCATAAATGCCTGCGCTTATCTTTAATAAAACAGTAAATCTTAACACATAACACTATGATCTAAAATACTATATGTTTATTCATTTCATCAGTCCTGTAAAAGGCCACATATATATATATATATATATATATATATATATATATATATATATATATATATATATATATATATATATATATATATATATATATAGGGTAACTGCTCCTATTATTGACATACCCCCAATTATTGACACTCATACTTTCAATTAAAAAAATAAGCGTTTGGCGCCACCTATAAATTTAAACTTAGCACCAATGGGTTCGGAATCTTATCTACTTGTTTTCTGCCAAAAACAAGTTTGCTATAAAGAACACCACAGTTGAGGTCAAGATTTCCCCTTTAGCTTTGGAGATTTTCAGAGAATGTAACTGATTTGCTAGTGTTTCTGCTTAGAAGGTGAGTGCTTATTTTTCGTATTTATCAGTCCCCATTTCTTTTTTTTTTTAGCGGAACTGTTTCTGAAACAGTTTATAATCTTTCTTAGATATAATGCAACCTTTTTAAGTGCTCATTTTGAATAAATAAAGTTATTCTGAGGGTGTCAATAATAGGGTAGAGAAAACCCACCTTAATCCAATTATTGACACACTGTCAATAATAGGAATTTTGATGAAATCTTTGTTTTGGTGCCTAACAAACTGGATTTTTATCGCTCAACAAAACGGTGTTTTACTTTTCCAAAAATAATGAAGGGATCCAATTTTTGACAGGGGGTGTCAATAATAGGTAAAGTATGTGTCAATAACTGGAATACATTTTTCCAATTATTGACAACCTCAAGTTGCCAGTTATTGACATAACTAATCCACTTATGCAAATTCCAAGTTTATGATAAATTCTCGTACCAACCTAATGAGTCTTTTTTCAGGCTCGACTACATTTGTATGATTCTATTATGTTGTGGATGTTGAGAAGGTCTGAAGTATTTCTAGGCATGTAAAATGGCTCCCATAAAGATCGATTCACACTATACGTACCGTCTCCGACAGGCCACCGTCCAGCATCCGACAGGCAAAATATTCTTTAATGTATTTCCAATGAGGTAGTTCACACTAGAGTGTTCCGTCAGCGACAGGCCAGTAAAGCCAAATTTAGGTAGCTGGACGGTGGCCTGTCGGTGACGGTACGTATAGTGTGAATCCACCTTAAGACACACTTATGTACTTCTAGGTTTTCACCTCTATGATTCGACCTCGAATTGCCCGAACTACTCGAACTTCTCCGATATTTTAATCACTGATAGTGATTGGGAAATCGTCAACAGGAGTATCTGCAAACATAGACTTATTCGTAATTCGTTAAAGTTTACTGTGGTGTTCCTTTATGAGAACCCCCTTCTGAGAAGAGCACTTTATCCAAAAATGCAGCCAATAGTGGACAACATTGAATTCGAACTGATGATGAACCTGAGGAACAAGTGGTCACAATAGAATCTCCTACAATTAGAGAAGCCAGAAATGCGGTTAATAAATTTTAGAGCCAACGGACATAGCCACGTTAAATGCACCGGTTTCCGTTCATCTTGAAATTTAAGCAGCTTCGGGCTTGGCCAGTAGTTGAATGTGTGACCGACCACGTTCTGTTGACATTATTAAAGGGTGGCAACCTGTAGATAGCCCGGCGTTAATAGCCTAAATGTTGATATGCTGTTAAATACACACAGTGTTCTTATGTTAAACCACAAAGAGTTTGCCGTAAGTAGCTGGGAATATAGAAGATACATCTCCTTTTAAACTTTGGGAAATGATGAGTTTCTTGGAGAGCCCGTGCTGCGAATTTCATGAACCATCATAAGAACAAGAATGCAGAGGAGTTAAGTCTCAAAATAAGAACTCAGTGAAGTACAAGCTTCCTTATGGACTTTTAGAGTAACTATACTTATTTATGATATAATTTCATCATAACTTTTATAAATGTTGCAAAAAAAGTATATCGTTGCTACTTCATTGAAATTGAGTCAATGACTGGTGCCTTTTCCTATCAAAAGCTAGATTTTACCTGTCAATAACTGGGTCATTTACCAGTCGAAAACTGGATTTGACCTGACAATAACTGGGTCATTTACCTGTCGATAATTGGATTTTACCTGTCAATAACTGGTGCAAAAAGTCACCTTCTTATTATGGCTAAAATCCCTCTGAAATCATTCATTTTTAATTAATATAATAGGCTGAATTAATTCTAGAGATCCTGGCGAGCATAAACCCCTTTGAAGCAAGTGGATTGGTTAATAAATAAGGAAGATACTGTAATATTGCCTGAACATTTTGCTTAATGTGTCGTAATAGGGGCAGTTACCCTATATATATATATATATATATATATATATATATATATATATATATATATATATATCATTTTTAACGGTGCATCAACTATTTGGCTAACTATTCAGCCCGGAAAGTCATTTTTTCAAGAGGAACTTACCTACTCTTTCACAGATTCAAATTCTATGTTAAAAAATATAATATATTTGGGCTATCCTTCAGGGCGTATACTGCACCCATCGAGTATTATTGTGCTGCCAATTGTTGTCTCTTTTCAGAGTTTAAACTCCTAGTAATCCAAAAGTCTCCTTATTGTAAAAAATATGAAACTTTTATTGGTTTTTTCATAAAATATTATTTTAGACTCCTAATTCATCTTTAAAGGTGCTCTTATCAGAAGTTGGTATTTAAATCTTGATTACGAGTTTAAATGCCTGTTTATCTCAAGTGACAACATCTTTCATTTCTGTGCCCTTCGGAAGTAAGACTGGCCAAGGGAGTTAAATTTAATTAAACCAATAAAATATAATCCATCTCAGATAAAAAGTAAACTTAAAAATACTATCTCAGCTCTAATGTAATTTCATTGCTTAGGTATAAAGGACTACGTATTGAGCAAGCAGGAAGAACTATGCCCAGCTTGGACAGGAGTAATGCAGCCAGGGTGATGGCAGCAATGGCATCATTAATGGGACCTAAGTTACAAGTAAATAAATTACTCTTATTACAGTATTGACAATAGGTTTTCTTATGAATGAGGCCCGATATCCATTAGAGGTAAGCTATGAGCAATCCATGCCTAAGGCCGTGGGTTCGACTCCCACTAGGGATGGTGGCTTTTCTTTCAGAAAAAAAAAAGCTATGAAGGAAGGGAGGAAGCACACTAAAAGAAAGAAGCATTGTATTCCGTGATATTTAAATCAACTACCTGAATTTTGAAAGATGTTAACTGAACAGATTTAAGGAGTGTAATTTCTTAAATACCTGGATAGGGAAATTGTGGTTAATGGAAGGTGGCCATTCAAATGCTTACAAAATGGTTCTCATCCAATTCTCAGTAGACAGATCTTATTTGAAGAAATCAATGCTTACAATTTCTTAAGTGTAGGTTTTGTTCCTCTATACCAGTTCTGTTTCTATCAATTTTTATTGGTTAATTTTCTTAAAATTTCTTTCAGCCTAAAATTAGTTTTTCAATAAAAAATGTGAAAGAAGGAGAGTTAAGCATAATTCTAATGATAAATATGAACACAAAATTATTTATACTTCACTTTGTTGTATAGCCGAATATAAACAAATTCGTATTCATCAGTGTTAATACCAATTTATTTATTTACATATATACAGGGTGTCCCGTAAATGTCTAGTCATATTGTAAGAGGTGATAGAGGACCCTTAGGGGAAGAAAAAATGTTCTATGACAATTTTCCGAATTCTCGCTCACAAGGAAGAAAACATCGTGTTATTGTTTTATCGAGACAAACGTATTTTTGAGAAGAATAATCGTTGTAGCTCCAGCCCAGGTAGTTATACTAGAAAGGAAGTGAAACCAATCGAAAGCTGAGTAAATTTACTATAAGTCTAGTTGAGAGTAAACGTAAAACTGAATGAATGTAAGTATGTATATCTTATCAAAAGAAAGCAATTCTAAATTTCCTGACATTTTCTTGATATTTCTTTCCAGTGTTACTCCTCAATGGACAGGATCTGAGATTTCCGGGTTTCAGAAAAACGTCCTCATTTAACCAGCTTTCCATTCATGTATCGCAACCCTGTGTTATTGAAGTCTGTTACGATTTAAGAACAAAAGTTTAAAAAAAAAACATGGATCTGTGAAAAAAAATTATATTTTTTTCTACATTTTATTCAAAACCCTAAAGAGAAATATTTATTTTTATAAATGTTTACATAAATATTAAGTAAATATTTACTTAAAACAATAAAAAAAAAATACTTCCACAAATATAAAAAAGAACCCTAAAACAGCAAATAAATAAAATACATATATATTTTGAATTTGTTAATTCAGGTAACTAATACTGGGTCCAGGAGGTGGCCATTAATGAACCCCAACCACACATTAACCTGAAAAATAATTATTTTTACCTAGATAACGCATTTGAACACATTTTTACAGGACTATCTACATCTTATTTATTAGGGATGGGATATTTAATTACCACAACAAACACGCATGGGCTCATGAGAATAGCAGCGAGTTTCACAAGAGCAGCCATCAGTACCAATTCAAGGTAAAGCATTTGTTTTCTAAGTATAAATACCTCTAAAAATGTTTTCAAATGCGTGATCTAGGTAAAAATAATAATTTTTGAGGTTAATGCTATGGTGGGGGTTCATTAATGGCCACCTCCTTTTTTTTTTCTCTTTTTTTTTTACGGCGCATCAACAAATTGTGGCTATTAGCGCCGACATCCAGGGTGCAACCAGGAATTTTCTCAGCGAGCCCCGACATGAGAAAATTTCTGGCGCCGGTGGGGATCGAACCCACCATCTCCCGCTTATGAATCCAGCGCGCTAGCCACTAGACCACGGGAGACCCCGAGTTACTGTAATTAATCAAAAATCAGTCCCGTAACAGGCCACGAGAGCCCTGAGGGGCAGATACTATAGAGGTATCTGATTCTTGACCATACGGCACACTAGGGAGATAGTGTGGTCAGTACTATGCTCCGGCCGCCTGATTTTCCCCTTGGCTGCTTCGACTAAAGGTACCCATTATTAAATTAATTAAAGGCTGGGTCGGCCTAGGGACGGTCAGGGAGGCCGAATTCAACCCATGAACAAAGACACTAGAAGAAAAAATCTTTAGTGCTTGCTCGGGATTTGAACTCAGGCCTCCAGCTTCCAGTCCAGTGCTCTACCACTGAGCTAACCTCGCCCCCAGTTACTGTAATTAACAAATTCAAAATATATGTGTATTTTATTTATTTACTGTTTTAGGATTCTTTTTTATATTTGAGGAAGTAATTTCTTTTATTGTTTTAAGTAAATATTTATGTAAACATTTATAAAAATAAATATTTCTCTTTAGGTTTTTGAATAAACTGAAGAAAAAAAATATAATTTTCTTTTCACAGATCCATGTTTTTTTTTAAACTTTTGTTCTTAAATCGTTCACATACTTCAGTAACACAGGGTTGTGTTTCACGAATGGAAAGCTGGTTAAATGAGGAAGTTTTTCTGAAACCCGGAAATCTCAGATCCCGTCCATTGAGGAGTAACGCTGGAAAGAAATATCAAGAAAATGTCAGGAAATTTAGAATTGCTTTCTTTTGGTAAGATATACATACTTACATTCATTCATTTTTACGTTTACTATCAACTAGTCTCATAGTAAATTTACTCAGCTTTCGATGGGTTTCACTTCCTTTCTAGTAGACCCACCTGGGCCGGAGCTACAACGATTATTCTTCTAAAAACCATGTTTGTCTCAATAAAACAATAAAACGACGTTTTCTCCCTTATGTGTGAGAATTCGGAAAATCGTCATAGAACATTTTCTGTTCCCCTAAAGGTCCTTTATCACCTCCCACAATATGACTAGACATTTACGGGACACCCTTTATATACACATACCATCTTATTCACAAATTTATCTGTAATTACATATAAGGTCACACAAAATATTGTAAATATTCAAAAAAATGTGTATTCATAATAAAACAATTGAATAAAGAAAAACCACGTTAAAATCGCTGAAGAAAAATGTATTCACATTATAATTTGTGACAATAAATGTGTTAACAAAGAAATTTAGAATATGTGATTTTTTGTGTATTAACCGTAAATAAAAAATGAAATTGAAGACTATTCCGTGTACCTTTTACTATTTACACAAAATGTGAGTCTTTATAGGTACAGAGGAGGCGAAAAAAGTGAGACAGAGACAATACAATGCAAAATTAACAAAAAGTATTTCTGTTAATGGTTAATACAAAAATTAACTAATCTTTCTCACTTTGTTCGACTCCCCTGCCCATAAAGATCCACATTTTATGTAAATTATAGTAGGTACACAACATTTTCTTCAATTTTATTTCAATTCATAAGTAAAATATCAGAACTTATATCCTTATAAATTTATGCTCACAAATTATAATGTAAATACATTTATACAAGTGATTTTTTCATTCGCTTGTTATTGTGTGAGTATTAATATTTTTTGTGAGCATTTACACTTTTTCCTGTAAATTTCTTTGTATAGGTAAATTTGTGAATACTATTGTATTTTTATTTACACATCTAAATAAAAATAAATTTTTATTCACACTCACGAATAGGAATTTATTTGTATTTACAAATAAGTGCAGTACAAATAGATTCGTATTTACATTTATAAATAGAATTATGCCCAACTCTTGAAAGAAGTTGGAGCATTATTTGGTATTTGTCATAAACGTTTTCTTAAGAACAAGCGGACGTTTAGTAGGAAGAGGATTGAGAAACTTCAATAAAATTTCTGTCCATTGTGGCCTTATAAAAGCTTCTACAATTTTTGGAGAAGGTATTTAAACTTGTTTAATGAAAAAAATAGTTTATTAATGTATCTTTCTAGCAAAAATAGTAAGCAGCTTAAAAAAAAAAAAAAAGTTTAACAATTCCAATTTCAAGCTTTCCAAATGATACCAGAGAACGATATAGAGGTACAGTAAAAGGAGGCAGTCTGAGCGAGTCAGACTTTTTCCTCTGTCACTAAATTCATCAAAAGGTCTGGCGTACAGGGGCAATAGTTCCTACCATTTTTCTCTTCATAATATAATATTTTTCAAATGTTTTCTTTGCACTCTCTTCTTGCAGGTTGTCCAAGATGGCTTTGGGGCTTATATTGTGGCCCCGGGAGGAACAAGAGTACCACTAGGGGATTCAGGTTTACTGATACCACTCCTAGAGAAAATAGGGAAGCATAATGTAGTTTACAGAAAAGAGGTTGTCTCCATTCGATGGGGCACAGTTACAATGTCACAAATTCCAAGAGCAATAGTAAGGTATTGTATATACCTACATTGTACTAACATAACTGTGATTCACTTGTATGTCGCAATCTGATCTTGAACGTGCCGTGGTATGTTTGCCCCCTAGGGTATAAAAAAGTTCAATCATTTTTTTTTTTTTTTTTACATACAATTTCTTCTAACTTTCAAAATATAGTCCATTCTGTGCACAGGTGAGCTGCCAACTTGAATATCAGCTGTTCAATTTCCAGCCAATGAGATTGTTTGAGGCACTATGGCAAATTCTTCTGCTCCAGTTTTTACCACCTCCCACAGGCTTCCTCGGTGACGGGAATCACAATATAGAATTCTCTTTCCAATTCTTACAATAAAATAGGCAAAAATACATACTACGTACTCAATTAATATCAAGAACGACTAAGTCATTTTAATAGACTGATTTGAAAACTGATATGTATTCCTTTAAGTGAACTCTGACGACTATCGAATTTTTTTTTTTTCCTTCGTTTTGTTAATAATTATTGATGTTACCATTTAATATCTGCAAATTTCAAATCGCCAAAGCTGTGAAGGGATTCTATCAATAAAATAAATAAATGAAATTCATAATTAAATATTAATTTGTCATTAAAAACTACTTTTCAGATGCCGGGATGGAAGCGAATATCCGTGTGAATTTATAATAATTAGTTCCAGCCTAGGAAACCTAAAAAATAATATGGATTCTATGTTCTATCCCCCTCTTCCCACCAAGAAAGCCATGGCTATTGAAAAACTAGATTTCGTCCAGGAAAACAAAGCATTTTTAGTATTTGATGAGCCTATCTGGACATGGGCGAACAGGCCAATTGACATCACGATTTCTCCTGAAGAGAAACCAGATAAAAAGGATGAAAAAATGGGGAAAGGTAAGAATGTAGAAGCGAAAACTAAAGTTGAAGAAGTCAAAACAAAGAAAGAATCTCAAAAGAAAGATTCTCATAAAGAAGTTAAGAAGGCTGAAGTAAAGAAAGCAGAGAAAAAAGGTAAGGTCATTAAGAAAAATAAATTTCATATTCTATTCTATTGGGTAGGTGCAAAAAAACACTTGAGACGTAGAAAACACTTGCACTACTCGGGACATCATGAAAGAAGTTGGTGGACAGTTGTTCACCATCTGGAACAAATTGATCTCACAAAAACCTGCATTATTTTTGCACCCACCCAATACATACATAAATTGATTCATGGAATATACTTCCAATTCTGACAAATTAATCCATCCTGCTTCAAAATATCCAATGAAAATAATGTTTTTAAACTTAGACTAGATGTTGCCCGGCTTGCCATGCTACACCTACTATCTCCACCTAGAAAATCAAAAAAATAAAGGAACAAACATACGTAGAGACAGCTGGTAGACGTTTTTGACTTAGCCTATGACACTCCCCGTATCAAGACCAACCTGCAAGCCCAGTTTGGTCAAAATCGGTCGAACGGTGTGGATTTGTATAAGGAACAAACATACAAGCTCACAGATGGTAAACGTTTTTGAATTAGCCTAGGGCACTCCCCGGATCAAGATCTACCTATGTGGCAAGTTTGATCAAAATCGGTCGAACTGTGTGAATTTGTACAAGGAATAAACATACAGACAGACAGCTGGTAGACGTTTTTGACTTAGCCTACGACACTCCCCGGATCAAGATCTGCCTGTGTGCCAAGTTACGTCAAAATCGGTCGAACGGTGTGGATGTGTATAAGGAACATACCCACAAACAGATAAACAGACAGACACGTAATTTTTATATATATATAGATGTAATAGAGTGTGATTGGACCATGTTAATGTATTTAATACGACACCAAAAGGACTATCGAGCTTTTTATTGAATCAAGATAAGTTAAGGCTTCTAATGGAGCTAATCTTCAAATGCACCCTAAAGCTCAAATAACTACCAAGAACATAGGCGGCTCTAGACAAACATTTCTGGGGGGGGGGGCTAATTTACTATGGGCTTACCACCAAGCCTGGGAAGTATTTGATAAACAAAGAACAAACATTAATTAGAACTTATTAGTATTAATTTGCTTAAACAATTTATTTTTTTAACTTAATCGAAAAATATTATGAATTTTCATTCTGGGAGGGGCCAAGCCCTACCTAGCCCCCCCTTAAGCCGCCACTGAGTAAGAACTAAATGTATTAAACCTCCGTATAACATACACCGCCATCACGAGTTGTATTGGTGGTGACTTGTCGCAGTAGAAAATGGCTAAGTTCCATTCAGAAGCCTGCGAGCTGTGGCTGCTACTCATTTATATCCAGCTAGGAATGATCCTGGGGAATATCGAGCTACCAAACCGATTAGGACAAGGACTAGGGAAGAGCAAGCGGAAGCCTCGTTGATTAGTATGAGGAATAGCAAACATAAAGCCTATCTTCCCGAAAGTTCAAGCTTGACTGAATCAAGCTCCCACATTGGTTGAAATGAGGGCACGCCAAAAGACAATGACTGTTTTACTGATTAGGGTAAGAACTGTAAAAAGAAAGAAGCAGATTTATATTGATAGAGAGGTATAAAGAGATAGAGATAGAAGAATCTAGAGACTGAATCTAATTTAATATTCTCTGAAGAGCTTTATGCCCTTTTACAAGCGTTAACCCTTTAACGAACAGAGGGACCTAAATGTCCCACTTAAATCCTCTGTCTGTGCAAGGTTGTGAAGGGGATTAGAAATTAGTGAGATCTATTAGAAGGATAGATTCACTCAGGGCCGCCACATGGGGGGAACAGCCGGGTACAGTTGCCCCGGGCCTGGGCGCCGTGGGGGCACGGGACGGGTCTCGCTAATTGGAAAACAATGTATAGGTTATGAGTATGCGTCATGTTCTGCTACAATGCGAGAAGTTCTCAGCCCCTCGACTCAGGATGTTCCGCCAGATCTGCGACTACACACCGGAAATGAAGAACCTCGTGGAGATCTCGGTGAACTTTGCCGCCTTTTCTACCTTCGTGAAGGAGTGGAGGAAAATAAAAGGCACAATATAGAAAACAATAAAGAATAAAGTCCTGCTTCTGACCATCCTTTTCCTACTTCCTTGCAAATGTTAAAGGCAATGGTGGAAAAAAAAAAAAAAAAAAAAAAAGAATGGGGTATAGAAATATAGACGGGCGTAGCCTATATTTATTGAGGGAAAAAAATCAGTCCCGTAACGACCGTAGCCACGAGGGCAGATACTATAGAGGTATCTGATTCATTACCATACGGCACACTAGGGAGATAGTGTGGTCAGTACTATGCTCCGGCCGCCTGATTTTCCCCTTGGCTGCTTCGACTACTAGAGTCTACTAAAGGTACCCATTATTAAATTAATTAAAGGCTGGGTTCGCCTAAGGAAGGTCAGGGAGGCCAAATTCAACCCATGAACGAAGACACTAGAAGAAAAAATCTTTAGTACTTGCTCGGGATTTGAACTCAGGCCTCCAGCTTATTAGTCCAGTGCTCTACCACTTTGCTAACCTCGCCCTCATATTTATTGTAATGGGATCTATATTTTTAGCGCGGTTACTCCTTATCTCCATAGGGAGAACCCGCTTATGAAGTTGACCTCATGACGCAATCCGGAAGTGCCGACTAGAAACTTTCACGTTTCAGACCCTATAGATCACGAAAATATAGGTGGCTAAAATTTGTATATATATATATATATATATATATATATATATATATATATATATATACATATATATATATATATATGCTTGTCTGTTCGCGCTCCTGACGGCTCAAAAGTGGTCCGATTTTGATGGAATTTGGCACAAAAATCTGTCTTCTAACTTGAAAGGTCAAGTTCGTTAACCAGCAGAATCCGCCCACTAGAAGATACTGTTTGGGGCGAAATTCGCGCAAAAAAAAATCGTAACGCTTACGTTTTTGAGTTTATATGCTTGCAGGTACTTGTTTTATAGGTTTGTTAACATAAGAAAACGAATGAAACCATTTTTAAGGCGATATCTGTAACCGTTTCTGAGACTGGGCTGCAGGCCCCCCCCCCCCGAAATTTTGTTTTGGTGAGAACATTTCATGTAAAAAATTCCTACAACAATGAAAAATGTCTTCTACATTTACCCTGATCTACTAGGTGCCCAGAATACCTTAAAACTCGCCGTTTTACACTGAAAGATGTAAAATTTTCCCTACGCCCCAAATGCCTAGGTGCTCCCAGACCCCCCCCCTCCCGAAATTATACGCTAGTGACAGTGTGGTAGATTTATTTAAATTTGAATGCCCATTATTATAAACGAAGAATTTTAGGATGGGTTATCAATAGGTTACCACCCTTTTCTAGGGTTATCAATAGGTTCCCACCTCTTGGTGGGAATTGAACCCACGACCCATAGCACGCAGTGTTAAGTGCTCACGCCTTCAAACTCACAGCTACCAGGTCTCCTACAGTGTGGCAGACTTGTCAAAATGAAGCCGCTCAAACCATCTTTTTCACTTTTGTAATGAACATATAAAAAATTGTATAACAGGGATTGAATGGCAATTCGGTACAGTCAATGTACCTGCGTGTTGAATGCATTTTTTTATCATAAATATGCTTTAGCGGTAACTAAACTGGAAAAAAACGTTACAAAAAAGTGTCGGCTGGAGTTCGCGCATGCGCAGTGGCGTTCGCGCATGCGCAGGGGCCATGTAAGAAAGAGAAGACCGTATGTTATAGGTTTATCAGGTGGACCTAAAGCATATTTATGTTCCTGAATTTGATCAGAAGGTTTAAACGAAATAATATTTTTTTTTTTTTTTTTTTTTTTTGTAAATGTATATGAAACGATTACGCCCCCCTGACATTTCTCCCCCCCCCCCCAAGTGGAGCGTGCACCCCTGGTCTACAAGATGATGAATCTACCGTCCAAAATTTGATTACCTTCCTGAAGGAGATCAAAATATATAAGGAAATATAAAACTTCTTTGTACTGCCAATGACCCTCAGGTTGACCCGTCGTTATAAATAAAAATTTAAAAAATGACCCTCAGGCTAGAGGCAGAATAATTTGAATAAAAAATAAATAAGCGGAATACACGAAACGACTAAAACTTCTTACGTCAGTTGATAATAACGTTTGTTTTAAAAAATCCTCTTCTGCATTTACATTTTACAGACTACTGAAAAGGGATGGTAAGTATGTGCGGGCCTCGGCGTATCAAATACAAGAAAGAAAAAAAAAGATCGGCATGAAAAGTTTGAATGAACCATCTGAGTAGGAGAGTATCAAATCATTAGCCATAGGGAGGTTCAATTTAAACGTTCCAAGAATTGGCAGAGAAAGCCAATATTCTTGAAAATTATAAAGTGCAAATAACAATACCAATTAATGATCAGGATGTAACTGCTGTTAGGTTGGCAAACAGGAATCGTCGAGATAAAGCAAGTGGAAGGGAGCCAGAGAGTAGTAGGTGTGCGAGTTGTGGGCGAAGAGGCAATCCAGATGGAGAGATGTACCGATGATGCTGTCATGCAGATTCTTCATGCAGTTCTAGAGGAAAAACTAGGAGTTGATGGCATTCCAAAACCAAACGGACTTTTAAAGTAACTTCATTCAGTTATATTATTTATTTTATTTGTTGCTAGCAAATTATATGACGGATTAGAAACTATATGAAGGAAGGCGTCGGGGCAAAATAGTGCCAAGCAACATTTTTAACAAATCTTTACTGTAGCTGCTATATGTTGGATATTATATGGGACTATCAGTCTACGATAAAAATGCTACCAAAATTTGACTACAAGCTCTATATGCTACTTAATATTGTCGTTCCTAACTATTTCAACTGATAGTCCCACATAATATGCAACATATAGCAGCTACAGTAACGTTTTGTTAAAAATGTTGCTTGACACTATTTTGCCCCGACCCCTCCATATGTTTCTGGGTAATTTGCAAGTTTGATGGTAGAATGGTAGAGTTTCATGGTTTTGCCAACTCCGGCAAAAAATTGTTTTATTTTGGGCGCTAAGCGTTTTCAACGCTGTGACAGAATATTTGATTAAATTTTAACGTCTATTATTGTTAACGAAGAATTTTGGGACGGGTTATCTATAGGTTACCACCCTTTTCAAGCCAGGATAGGTTTGATGCCTTTTCTTTTTTCCAAAGAAAAGCCATCAGCCCATGGTGGGAATCGAACCCACAACTCTTGGCACAGAGTGTTAATTGTTCACGCCTTAACACTCATCGCCACAGGGCCTCCAAATAACAAAATAAATGCTTAAAAAACGTTGCTGCAAATCGAAAAAAAAGTGAACATTAACATTAAAAACAGGTAACATTTCTTAAATAGCACGCATGAAGAAAGCAATAAATAGTAAATAAAAAAAAAATCAGTCCCGTAACAGGCCACGAGGGCCCTGAGGGGCAGATACTATAGAGGTATCTGATTCCTGACCATAAGGCACACTAGGGAGATAGTGTGGTCAGTACTATGCTCCGGCCGCCTGATTTTCCCCTTGGCTGCTTCGACTGCTAGAGTCATTAGCACCCAAGGTACCCATTATTAAATTAATTAAAGGCTGGGTCGGCCTAGGGACGGTCAAGGAGGCCGAATTCAACCAATGAACGAAAACACTAGAAGAAAAAATCTTTAGTGCTTGCTCGGGATTTGAACTCAGGCCTCCAGCTTATTAGTCCAGTGCTCTACCACTGAGCTAACCTCCCCCCCAAATAGTAAATAACCCTGTTATAATAACAGGGAATTGCCTTGAGGTTGAATAGACCTATGTACTCCCGTTTAAATTATTTTCAGTTTTAGCATTGACTAAGTATTGATAAACATTAAACTCTACCTCTCAAACCAGACCACCCAAAGACATCCCTGATCCTAACCCTGGGTATAATACCAGACCACCCAAAGCCATCCCTGATCCTAACCCTGGGTATAATTTATTATTTTAATAAATATCTTCCCTCCTCATCTCTAGATCCAAGTGGTCGGGCAGTAGATACTTCTGTGGCTGCTACACTGCTCCCGGTAAGAGTGAACTCAGAGGAGAACTCGCTGCACCCTTGCCATCTCCTGATGAGCTGCCGCCCATACTCCTGTTCGCCGGAGAAGCAACCTCGATCAACAACAACCCCTTCCAGGGTGCTATCATGTCAGGACTACGGGAGGCAGAGAGGCTCCTACGAATACTCCAATCTCTACCAAAGCCAGTCAAAGACATATGCCCCAAAATTTGCAAATGACAGCTAAATTTTAACGAAGCTTGATGAAACATTAAAATGTCTTTGATTGTGAGCATGGATTTATTCTTGTCATATACTATGTATGTGTATACATATATATATATATATATATATATATATATATATATATATATATATATATATATATATATATAACCCAATCAGAAAAATATCTGTCACTTACAAAGTCTCAAGTTCCCAGACGTTGCGTGCACACAAACTCATATGTGAGGTCGACGTTGTGTTGTCGGCGCAACTAATGTAATAACGCAATGCAATAGTAGTGATAAGAAATCTTGATATTAACTATCATGAAATTTTCATGATTCATGCGTCATACGCGCGTCGCGTTCATAGGACGTTCAAATTTGAGTATACGAACATATTCATATATCTCACTCTATCCTCTACAAAACGTTTTGATTTAAATGAAATTTCGTATAAAAATCTTTTGTCAATAGCACATGATAAAGTTCTTTGATGAACAGCATCCATTTCCTTCGTAAAAATCGAAACGCTAACGAGTTTGCATTAATAGGAATCCAGGCAATTTTTTCCAGGGAATCAAATCAAAAGGCGGATCATTTTCCAAGGAAACTGAAATTATTATTGTGAACAATTTTTGTTAAATTGGTGCATTCAAAAATATGAATTCAGTTCAGGGAGGTTGTTTTCAATAGGCCCTGATACAAAAAAAAAAAAATAAAAAAAATAAAAAAAATTAAAAAAAATCGTTTAGCGCCTTCTGCCCAAATTCAGGAACATAAATATGCTTTAGGTCCACCCGACGAACCTATATTATGTACTGTATAACATACAATTTCTTGGGCATGTATAGAAAAACCCCAGACTGAAATTAGCTGCATAATTCTGCCTACTTCGGTGCTAGAGGTGAACGAACTCGGTAAATGACTAAAATACAGACGCGGGTTATCTCTATGTACATTGGAACCAAATCGATGACGGATTTTTTTTTTTTTTTTTTTTTTTTTTTTTTTTTTTTTTTTTTTTTTTTTTTTTTTTTTTTTTTTTTTTTGCAGTACTCAAGTCAGTGTTGACTGGAAAAAATGTCTGAAGTGATCAGAGCGGAAAATCGTGTCCTAGTTGAAATATTGTTGAATTCAAACGACAAAAGTGTACTTTCGGTATGCGAGTATTTGGCAATTTCCAATAGCCGATGAGCATATTCCGTTACTCCTACGGAAATTATCTCAAACTGTTGTGCTGAAATTTAAAAGAAAGTTGGCTGAGATAGAAGCAGATGTATTTTTTATTTTTTTTTTTTGTAATTGGTTTTGACCCCCTGAGCCCAGCCGAGTGCAGTTCAGAGGCGGGGGCGACCACAAAAAAATTTGTCATGTGAGTGACTTATCAATACCTTCATTGTTGTTATAAGACTGGTAAGTGTGCACAATTTCAGGATTCTAAATCAACAATATAAAATGTTATTGAGTTTTGAGCGCTTTTTGACCACTGGGCGCCAGCGGACACTTTTTTGTAACTTTTTTTTTCAGTTTAGTCATCGCTAAAGCATATTTATGCTAAATATCAACCTGCTACAGGCGAGACCTCCATGATAATCCTAGGCGTTAGCCACTGTCTATGATATTGTTAGTTCAGTTATTAATTTTTTATTTTAATTTTTAACTTCCATCATTATTAAGTACGAAGTTATTAATTAAAATAGCGAAATAATCCGTTAGAACCTTTGACATTACAAAGAACATTAGGAAAGGCATGTGTCTGAATTCTGGTTTATGATGTCACGTGATATACAAGTCTAAAAACTACCGTAAGCCATGTGGGGAGTGCTGAGGGGATATTTCTGTTGGGAGGTTATCCACAATTAGAAAATTAAGTGCTTCTTTCTCCAAGCTATTTAAGGAAAATTTTATTGGCAGCACTCTGTTTTAAAATCAGAAAATAGGATATGGGGTGTTGTTTATTTCAAATGCCTTGTTACGTGTGGGTGTTTCATCTATTTATTGCTTCAGAAATAACTTCAAGCCGAAGAGGGCGGGGCTAGAGGTTGGGGGCGGTACGTTATCAGCCAATGGGGGACAAGAGGCGGAGTTCATTATCTCTTGCTGCCTGTTTCTATGGTAACGGTGAAGAGATAGAACAGAACCTAAGGGCAGAAAGTGGGAAAGGAGGAGTTTCTGAAAGTCTACCCAACATAGAAAAACTCATGATTTTGTAGATTTGGAAAGTATGAAATTTATTATCTGAATAAATTATAAATAAGTGTCCATACTATGAAGTAGGTACGAAGCCATTATGAAATGAAACTTAAGATAAAAAAAGGTTAGTCTGTAACACATTCCACAGCAAGGTAGTTTGTGTGACACAGCAGCCCATAGCAATGCAAGAAATAAATAAGTCCGAACGGTGTGTCAGTTGGAAGGCTTAGACTAGAAACAGTTGATTTCATCTTTTGTAAAAAATGTTTAATGAAATCTCAAAGAGAAGCAAGATTTTAGGCGCCACAACAGGAACTGACAGTATCCTAAGCGGAATTTACTTACTCCGTCTCTTCGACATCCGTTCGGAAAGCTGTATTGCAGACAACTAAAAATTGATTTAACTGGCAGAAAACATATTACTGCTAAAATCAATTTCGAAAACAACACTTAATAAAAAATTGAAAAAACAAAAACAAAACACAAATATTCATTCAAAGCAACGAAATCAAAACGTTTGAAGTTTTAAGCACTTATGTCCAACTAAGAACATCCCATGAAAAATTACTTAGGGACATTTTTTGTAGAGCGTGTAGTAAGCTTTCGAATGATCACCTTGTATTTACGGGGTATATAACCGTTTCTGGCATTGTACTTTTAACTCAGTTAAATTACACTGCCTGGTAAACGTGTTTGTAATATAATGAGTGATTAATATAAGTTTGGCCAAACGTTACTGGTGCTGAGTAAATGAACAGTTTACGGACGCTCGCCTTTATGCAAGGTTTCCCGATCATCCTCTTCAGGATCGTTGTGCTTTTCCGAGGCTGGTGCGGCGGGCAGCAAGCAGAGGATTCCTCGGAAAATGTACTCCGCTAGGTATTCTTCGGCGGCCAAGGTAATATGATTTATGTGTTGGCTACCTATAGCAAAATATCTGGCCAAAGAGGAACTTTTTCCCGGGGGACTAAGTTCCTTCAAAGCATTAAGTATATAATTAGATAAGTTTAGAGGATAAGTTCCTGCACATTAAAATTATACATGGGATTCGCTATGGCTCATTATTAGGCCAATAAGATATCGACACTTACCTTCGCTTTATCAATGTTAAGTCACCAACTTTCGTAAATATCGGACACATATTAGTAGTACCTATAGAAAATTAATTGAAATTGTTTGTTTTCCTGTGGCAAATCTACCAGAGTTGCAGCGATTAAAATTAATAGTGTAAACGGTGAACATCATTAGCGTTAAGACTGCCCAGTGGTTTAAAATATTTTAATTTTGAGAGAGTAGCATTTATGATGAACCTCGTTCAGAATGCGAATTAATGTTAAAACCCCTGTGGAGTAAGAGGCACTGGAGTTGGTAGAATGGATGGATTCATCTGATGGATTAAAAACCCTCGCGAATAGTGAATGTCAACCAAGTATTCTTCCATCAAAATAGAGCTAGACCAATTACGCCTCGAATGAAGCTTCAATAAATGATTGAATTCATTTTTAAGCTTTTGCCTTATCCTGCTTACTCCCTGGGCAGTGCCCTAAGAGATTTTCACTTATTTCTTGCCTTAACAAACGTTTTTAATAGGAAAAAAGTTAAATTCTATACAGGATGTACTTAATGAACTTTGTAATTTGTTTGCATCAAAACCCGAATCTTTGTACAGCAATGGAATTTAAAAGTTTCCTGTAAGATGGGGAGAAAATGTTAATAGTGGCGAAGAATATATTGCACTAGTCTTTCTGAAGTGAAACAACTCCTTATAAAACTCAACTGAAATAGGTCTCTCTTACCTGTAGTGTACAAGCTCTGAAGCTCTAGGTGCATACAGTTTTGATGGTTGATAAAGATATATTTACCATGTCTTTCACAGTCATAACTATGACGGTGTGAATAAAACTAGTTTTTGAGTTGTGTCACTTTAGAAATACTAGTGCGATATCATTTATTGAAATGTTAAATAGTGTTATATTTACACTATTTATAAATGTCCCAAAGTGCGTACGAACGTTTTGACCGACCTGATACCCTGATATATTATTTTAATTTAATATTATTTTTCTTGAAGTATTAAATAAAAAATATAAACTTAAATAATACTTTCTCCATTTTAAAACCAAATTTTGCACAAGCTACTTCCAATAACCGAACTGATTTATTCTTAATATAGTCATTGCTAAAATTAATGGTGTCATTTTTCTCAAAGTTCAAAAATGATCCACAGCCCTGAGGCATAGTGTAGGTTGTGGCAGGTAGGAGGGACCGATAGGAAACGTACATCCCACCTATCCATCTTCCAGTCGGCGTTAATATGCGGAAACAATCCGAAGGCCCACGCCTGTGAAGATGTCACAAGCTTGCGGACACATCAGCGGAAGGGATTCCGACACATCCAACTTCCACCCCGCGCCAGTTCGTTAGTCATTGAAAATCAGGGCAAACTAATTCACACCCCTACAAGCGGTAGCGGACGCCTACACCTAAAGACGTAGACTTTGATGAATAGGTGCTCTAAATGTTCTACACAGAGCAAATAGAGCTAAAGTGGCCCGATTATCTCCAGCTTAATTCCAATACACCAAATCCAAATTGACAACGGTCTAGACACGATTATTATCAATGATCAGCCGCTCAAAACACAATTTGGACACATCTTGTACATTGGAGTACGACACGGAATATCAGTCATGGCTTAGTTGAACCTTTTACTTTCCCAATCGGAAGGCCGCAAATCGACTTCAACGTTGCTAGTGAGTGACTGAAGTTGGCGACCAAAGACTGAGGATTTGAAATCTCAATCATCCATCGAACAACTGGCTTGTGCTGCACAGATGAGCCTTCGTGCCGAAGGTCAAAATAGTGCTGCATTTTTCGTCAGGAACATAGATTTGGGATCTCGATCTAAAGCCGACTGTTATCGAAAGTCGATTTTATTTTTTCCTACAACCATGTTTGATGCTTATCAACTCTTGCGAAATATATTCAAAGCAGACGTATTTTTCAAGCTATAAGAAAGTACAGCAGGAAAAGAAGAAAACCTATCCTGATTCTGGTGTTACTGCAATGGAATCTTTTGCTCAGGTAAAACTTCAGTCACTATTGAATCATACATGTGCAAGGATCCTAGAATCTCAACGTCAAGTTATAGCTACATTGAATGCTGCCTCTTTGAGGAAGTTGGATTTGGAGTCTCTAAGCTCACCAGCCTTAAATTAATTAATTTATGGGCACCTGCGAAGGGAAAAATCAGGCAGCCGGAGCATAGTACTGACCACACTATCTCTGCCGCATGGTCAGATACTTCTACAGTATCTGTAGTGCCTCTGGGCACTCGTGGCCTGTTACGGGACTGATCTTTTTTTATTCATGTTTAGCAGCTCGAAAAACATAGTAGATGGTTTCAGAGTTTTGGCCAAGATTTTTTTGATTTTTCCCCAGTGTGTGGCGGCAGAAATTTTCTCATACCACAGTTTGTTGAGAAAATTTCTCGCTGCACCTTGGATGTCGGGTCTAATGGCCCAGATGTCGATGCACCATAAAAAAAAAATATATATATACCGTTATTAATTTTGTTTGGTTTTGTAAGGCCAGCCTTAGGAATTGGCGTGTTGAATGAAATTTTATTTTCAATTGTAATAGTTCGTGAATTTAACTTATTTACACGTATTTTAATAAAAAAGGGAAATAAAAAACAACAAAATCTGGCTAGACAAAGTTGTTCTAAATTTTATTAGCTTTCCTTTAAAAATATAGATAGAAATTGTTTAAGATTTAGAGGTTTCTTGAACACGATAAGTCGTTTAGCCCTACTGTGCGCCGTGGACTAAAACGATTTGAACTAGCGCTCAATGTCCTCAAGGATGGGTGCTACCCTTTTCTCGTGACAGGCTGAAAGATCAAATTGAAATGGTAATAAGCAGGGCCCCCACATCTCAGAGCCAGGCCCAAGACCAGATTTTGATCACGTATCCATAATGTATAATGAATAATAATAAACTCTCCCCTTCCCATACAGAAATCATAATTCCCTTAAATGTCTAATACTATAATAATAATAATAATAACTGTTATAAATATCTAATACATTTATATTAATCTGCAATGTATTGTTTTACAAAAAAAATGTAATATGTTCTCAAAATCATCATAAAAGTGGGATTTCAAATCCAAGAAACTGAAAATTCTAGTACTTTGTCATTGGCATGGCCTCTGAGAGGAACTCCTAGCCAAATAAGTTCACGGCCCCCTAAACCCTCTCCTCCATTAACATTACCAAAAGCCCGACTCGCTGGAACTGCGCCATCTTAGCGCGGTTCCCGAGTGCTATTAGTAAAGGAATAATACCTAATTTCATTAAAATCTGCCCATTTTTTAGCCAGCTAGAGAGTGAATATAAATACTAAACGAGATGAAGATAGTTAGCCATTGAGGTGGCGCGAAGTGAAAGGATGGTTGGGACTTGGCCAGGAGAAAAAAGGCCGTCACGCAGGACCTGCATAACTAAGCACTTTCCTCAGAATTTGGGTAGTGTAGATTGTATTCCTGAATAATTTTCTTAAAATATCCTATATAAATAAAATAAAAACAAGAACTTAATAAATACACAAAAACTTGATATTTTCGTCTTTTGAGCTGTCAGGAAGAGGATACAGGACT
Source organism: Gonocerus acuteangulatus (assembly GCA_946811695.1). NCBI lineage: Eukaryota > Metazoa > Arthropoda > Insecta > Hemiptera > Coreidae > Gonocerus > Gonocerus acuteangulatus. The sequence continues at coordinate 111,001,730 of OX328123.1, read as the reverse complement.
GTAGGTGGACTTCCTCCTAGTGGTAGAAAGCGCTCCTAGCGGCGGCTTTGTGAACCCACTTTTGGCGGGCTAATTCTATTGAAATATAGTACAAAGTAAACCCCCCTTTCCGATAGACCGATTTAGCTCATTTTTACAACACTTCTTTCTTATGAATTACCCACGACGTATACCACCGAGTTTCGCAACAATACCGCAAAAATTATGACCGGAAGGAGTATATTTGTAATTTGGGTCCGGAATAACCCCCCCCCCCTTCTAATGAACCGATTTAATTTATTTTTACAACACATTTTTCTCTGTAGATTACCACTACGAATACCGAGTTTCATCAAAATACAACAAAAATTACGGCTGGTAGTGGCAAATTGGTAATGTGGATCCGGAGTAAACCCCCCCCCCCCTTTTAATGGACCGATTTCGTTTATTTTTACAACACATTTCTCTGTAGATTATAACTACGAATACCATGTTTCGTTGAAATATGTCAAAAAATACGTCTGGCATGGTCAAATAAGTGTTTTGGGTCCGGGGTAAACCCCACCTTCCGTTGGACCGATTTTGTTGGTTTACGAACTCGTTCAATTGTTTGTTAATTGAACGCTGTATACCTAGTTTCGTGACGAAAAAACAAAAACTCTGGCCGCTATCGTGTTAACAGACATATATATATATATATATATATATATATATATATATATATATATATATATATATATATAAAATTTAACGGGGGTCATTTTCGGTTTCTACTAGGTAGGATCGATAAAGATTTGAAGAAATTTTTCAAAAATTCCGTCATGAGTGCAACCTCAATAGCTACTTTCCTTCGGAGGAAAGTGCTAAAAGTCAGATCTTCAAGCAAAACTCTATATTGGACGTTTAGGCTGCACTTTGGAAGAACAGGTAAAGAAGGGCGGGCATGGCATAAATCAAACAACGGCCTTTCCAGCAAATGGAAATCTGCTATATCTTACTTCTGGGGTAATCTGCTATCCAAGAGCTTATCGCCATAGATGTGAAACCCTTAAAATAAAATAAATAAATAATCTGCTATCCTTTTCTTTAAGAAATGTTATAATAGAGTTCTCTGTAAAAGGTTTAATGAGTTCTATTTAATACATATTGTCCAATTTATATTAATACTTATAATTTTAACTACTGGACTTTTCATACAAAAATTCATTTAATTACTCAAAAATATATTTCAATTTGAACCACCTCTACTTTAGTTATCTGCGAGTTCTAAAACGTGAAATCTTTTTGTTGGCATTTTCGGATTGCGTCATTTGGTCTACGTCAGAATCAGGTTTCTTACCTATGGAGAGAAGGAGGAAACGAGTTAAAAAAAAAAAAAAAAAAAAAAAAAAAAAAAATCTATTATAATGGTGTCCCTAACGTTCATGCAAATTTTTATTTTTCTAGGAATTTATGCAAGGGTGCATTTATTATTCTAACCCATCTATTTCTAACAACAGTAAATTGATTCTCATATTACTTATCCTATTTTACAGACAAATACATTTTCCTAATAGAAGCAATTACAAAAATAAAAGCATTAAAAAACTAAGGGAAAGAGACAACAATTAAAAAGTGATTTAAACTACGACAAAAACTCGTTAAAAAGAACAAAACAAACGTTTTTGAAGTTTTAAGCACTTATTTCTCCGATTTACATCGCCTAATGCCTTTTTTGTAGAGAATTTAGTAAGCCTTCGAATGGTTTCTATCCACTTACCACGATTTTACAACTGTTTTCGAGATATTAAGGAAAATAAGCGAAGTTCCCAAAACTTTTCATGTCTCTTAATAAAATATTTTATTCTAAATCTTCCTTAAATCCAAACGTAACCAAAATGTACACATCTTTGTGATGTGACGGATGAATTTCAAACATGCAGAAAATATTTTAACCTAATCCCATGATTCTAAGTAGCCAAACCAAAAACTTGATTTAACAAATATTTTTCCGATTTTCTCGGAAACGGTTAAAGCTATCGCCTCAAAAATGCATCGTTAATGTTTATAGAGGAAAAAGCTCTGATACGGGCTCTAAAATTCAAATAAATAAAGTCGGGGGGGGGGGGTTTCTGCGAAAGGTCTAAGCAGAGAGCCAAGAAAATAAAATACACGAAAGACATTTGGGCCGTACGAAATGAGAGAAAGAACAGAGATGAGAAAGTGTAGAGACACTGTAACAAAATATTTATAAAACCAGACAGCACTTGGCCGCCTGCTTGAAATAATGTTGTATATCATTGGTTGCTCAGCTGATGAGTTCGATACGCTTGATCTGAAATACAATCACATCTATATCCACAATAAACACATGCTAATTTACTCCGATCACAGGTAGTAACGGCTCACTAAACGGTGATGAAAGGAGTCCAAACTTTGCCTGTCCATCTTATCATAAATATTAACTTGGCACAATCTAAACAATTCTCCATACTTCATTTAATCTTTGCGTTTAAAAGCATAAAATAATTCACCCATTTGCTTTATTTTAAATTAAACAAACCAAACAGTTGACATCTACAAATAGCAGATGCAGTAATATTAAAAATACGTATTTCCCAAAATAGTATTCAAAATGTCAATTGCAGATTTCATATTCTAACGAAGGCTTTTAGCTCCTAATTTCTGAAAATATGGTTGAACCTTTGTTCTTATATTTAAAAAAAAAACGCCTTTTCTAGAATTTTGGAATCAATCAGGAGAGCTATCGAAAATGTATCAAAATTAATAAAATATTCAGGATAATAAATTCCAAACTTTATTTAAGAAGAAATTGAGTTCTCTCTTATTTTTTAATTGCATTAGTCATATAATTGTCAGAATTGTGCGTCATGGTTAAAATTGAAAAATGTCCGGCACGCAGAAGCTGCATAACTCAAAATAGTCTTTTACGTTTGTAACAAGCAGAGCAGACTCAATTAATAATTTTTATGAAATATCTTTACGGAACTTTTAAAGGACCAATTTTGATTCTTCTTACAACGCATGTTCTTCATGGGCGAGTTTCGTTGTAAGGAAGTACAAATAGCATCCGGTACGGCTAAATTAATAATTTGGTTCCGCTTAACCTCCACCTCCTAGTGGACCGATGTAGTTTAAATTTAAAAAACGTCATTTTTTAAAAAAACATTTGGACGCAAACCGAGTTTCGTTACAATATACCAAACATTGAGAACGGTATTGGCAAATTAGTAATTTGAGCCCGGAGTAAACACCACCTCGGGAACCGACTTTGCTGCTTAACGAACCTCTTCAATTGTTTCCCTCTAACACACACACACACACACACACACACATATATATATATATATATATATATATATATATATATATATATATATATATATGTATGTAAAGTTCCTTCACTCTAGGACTACTCTTATATAATGAAGACATGTGATCATGCAGGCAGTGGGTCTACTCAGATAGGCAGGGCATCCCATATGTTCAGAACAGTAGAAGAGAGTTATTCTTATAATGCTTTAATATATGGGTTATAAACTTTGAAATTTAATTATTTTTTACAGGAATGTATTTTGGCTACCGCTAATGATTGTTATTATTGTTGTTTTGTTTATTATAATGCATTTATGTATTCTTTACAGAATAATAAGATCTAGTTTATAAAAGAGAAGGAGTTTTAATATCCTTACATATATATATATATATATATATATATATATATATATATATATATTATATATATATAACTTTTATGGGGGATCGTTTTCGGTATCTAGTGGCTATAATCGATGAACATTTCAAGAAATAGTACAGTAATACAGGAGAAGTAGTAGTACAGATCGTCTAGGAAGATTATCAACTGGAGATTATCAGACAGGAGGCGAAGTTGAGTCTGAGAAGAGATAAACAACCCTCTAGATAAACGGGAAGAAGGCGAAGTTGGATCTCAGAAGAGATCGTCAGCCATGGCGATTACCAGGAAGGAGGCAGAGTGGGTCTCAGAAGTGATCGTCAGCCATGGAGATTACCAAGAAGGAGGCAGAGTGGGTATCAGAAGAGATCATAACCCCATGGAGATTATCAGGAAGGATGCAGAGTGGGTACCAGAAGAGATCGTCAACCATGGAGATTATCAGGAAGGAGGCAGAGTGGGTCTCAGAAGAGATCGTCAACCCTAGAGATTACCAGGAAGGAGGCAGATTGGGTATCAGAAGAGATCGTCAACCATGGAGATTACCAGGAAGGATGCGGAGTTGGATCTCAGAAGAGATCATAACCCCATGGAGATTACCAGGAAGGACGCAGAGTGGGTCACAGAAGAGATCTTAACCCCATGGAGATTATCAGGAAGGAGGCAGAGTGGGTATCAGAAGAGATCGTCAACCATGGAGATTACCAGGAAGGAGGCAGAGTGGGTCTCAGAAGAGATCGTCAACCCTAGAGATTACCAGGAAGGAGGTAGAGTGGGTCTCAGAAGAGATCGTCAACCTTGTAGATTACCAGGAAGGAGGCAGAGTGGGTCTCAGAAGAGATCGTCAACCCTAGAGATTACCAGGAAGGAGGCAGAGTGGGTCTCAGAAGAGATCGTCAACCTTGTAGATTATCAGGAAGGTGGCAGAGTGGGTCTCAGAAGAGATCGTCAACCCTAGAGATTACCAGGAAGGAGACATCTAGAGCGTGAACATTCCAGCGAGCATATTTTCACACCGATTCGAAGCCTCCATCTTCCCCATATGAATCTAAGGCATTAGCCACTAGACCACGGGGAGACCCCATATTTTCTTATTATCGCCCATGTAGTCTGTAGTCAATAAATAAAGACTCCCCTTTGTTTATGTTTATATTATTCGGATTAATATAATAACATTTATTTATTTAAATTTTAACGTCCAATATTATTGACTAAAAATTTTAGGACGGGTTATCTATAGGTTACCACCCTTTTCTAGTCAGGATAGGGCTGTTGCTTTCTTTTTTTTATAATAACATATATATAAATATAAGAACCGGTAACAAAATTATGACAGGAAATAAAAGGTTTAACTACTTAAAACTAAATGAAATAAAATAAATAAATAAAAATTAAAACTACGTATTTAAATCCCCCCCCCCATGTGCCAAGGGCACATTATGAAATGTACAACTTATACTTATAAATATATTTTTCCCCACTAAATCCACCCTTAGTAAAGCTCATTTAACTTCTGGGGCGAAATAAATTTTCTTTCTTTATTTTTTTTTTTAACGCAAAGCCATCTATAGGTTGTCCAACTTTTAGAATTATATCCCTTGCACTTCTTCCTTCTTCCGTTCTTGATATTCGAAACGTGACTATAGCTTTTAAAGCAGGACTTCCTTTTTTTTTAAAAAAAAATGCCTGTATTGTCGGTGCCAGCTTGCAAAAGGTGATGGGTCCCGCTCTCTCTGGTGTGAATAGCCGATTTCTGGTACCAAACGGAAGTTAATTATCTTTGTACATACGCCTTTTTATGAAGACATCAGATTTTGAAAATCTGATACTTTAGAGGGGATGAGCGGTTATATGAGAAGGTCAAGCAGTGTATAATTTCATAATAAGCAACTTGAATAATCAATAAAAAATTAATAATTTATTATTTATTACTTTTATGCAACGCTTCAATCGCGATTTGAGTTTTCTTCAGAACGTTTTGGTAGAGGTGAATGAAAATCGTCCATTAGCTCTTCTTATCCTTAAATGTGTGTACATTCTTATCTAAATTTTTTGTATAAATTAACAGATTATTCACAACCACCATTCAACAATGCGCATGGAAATCCTCCCTTCCTAAACCCCATCATCAACCAATCCCAGCTGAAAGTCCTCTACCCCAATCCCTAAGAGACCTAATAATATCCAAACGTCAAGCACGAGCTCTGTGGCAGAGAACTCGCCATCCCTCTGACCGTCGCTCTTACAATCGATTATGCCGTTTAGTAAAGCGACCATTAATCCTTCATCGTTCCGAATCCTTTAATTCCTACCTTTCATCTCTATCAACCTCTGACAAATGCCTTTGGAATGCCACTCAAAAAATCCTTAAATACCATCCCGTATCTCCCCCCCCCCTTCGCCGAGAGGACAGCACGTGGGCCGCCTCCGACGAAGAGAAATCCGAGTTGTTTGCTGATCATCTCAAAAGAACATTTACATTTACAACATTTTTGGCAGATGATACGGCCATCCTCTCACCCCACATAAATCCAGACACAGCCTCCCAGAACCTACAAACCCATCTAACCGAAATTGAACAGTGGTGCAAAAAGTGGCGCATCAAAATAAACGTCGAAAAATGTCACCAAATAACCTTTACTCTTCGACGTAAAACCTGTCCTTCCGTTTCCTTTAACGACAATCCGTTACCCATAATCAACACCATCCGATACCTTGGGTTTTATCTTGACTCACGACTAACTTGGAACGCACACATTAAACAAAACGACAAGAACTCAATCGACGATTCGGACAACTATACAGACTACTAAATCGAACATAACCGTACAGAACAAACTAACTGTCTACAACTCATTATTAAAACCTATATGGACTTTCAGAGTAGAACTCTGGGGGACAGCCAAGCATTCCAACATCCACCGAATCCAAACATTTCAATCCAAAATCCTACGTACCATAGTTAATGCTCCTTATTACGTTTCGAATCGCACCCTCCATAATGACCTAAATATTCCTTTTGTCCAAGATATAATCCCTAGCCGCTTCTCATCATTCCATAGTAAATTGATCAATCATCCTAATCCTATAGCCCAATCCTTATCCAGCATCAATCATCCTTCCTCTCAACCAAGACATCTTAATAGGAAGTGGCCCCGGGATCTGCTTAGGTAGTGAAGTGTCGTGCAGTGACCAACAATCAGAACTAATGTAATTATGAGAGTGATATAGATGGATATTTCCTCTCCTCATTAAATCACAGGCCACGTCTTACCCGTCTCCAATCCTCCCTGCTAGTCGCAGGGTGTGGTTGGATGATGTACGGTGACTCCAGGTCATCCTAGAATCCTTCCTAAGGAAGGTATTCGGTTGACAACTGGTGGCATCTGAGGCGTGGTCAAGCTACCTATATCAAATTACAAAATACACATAATTGTAGAATGTAATACTTCTGTAAATAAATAAAAAGTTGAAAGGAAATCAACAGATTACCAATAAATCGTGCATGAAACCCCGATGGTTCTGGTTTGCGATCTAGAATTAGGTCGTTCCTGTTCTTCATACCTGGTCCACTATGATCCAGCGGAGTAGAAATACCGATCATTAAAGTGAGAACTTAAATATTCCGTGTCAATGAGTGATCGACTCTTTCATGGGGGGGGGGGGGGGGGGAGTGTAATGGAAAGGTTGGCATTTTGTAAGTAACTGGTGTGAATTTCGTTTAACCCCGGATTGACATCTACCGTAATGACACAGTGGGCTAAATTTTACCCCTTACTTTGAACATTTTTAAAATAAACAAATTTCATTTTTTTTTCTTTTGCTTTTTTATACAACAATGTATAGAACAGGAAAATCATGAAATAAATTCAAACGGGAATAAATCTGCAAAATATTAATTCAAATTCACAAAATAGCTAGAAAATCCTAAAACTCAGTATCGTTCATACACCAAATAATTATCCTGAAAAAATGTGGCGAAACTGAAAATATTTTTTACGAACAATAAATTAGAATAATCAAAAGCCTCGTTAAAATTTTACACATTTTGGTGATTCGTGATAGTGGCAAATCGCACTTCTACATGCAGAGCATAGAGTTTTCGTCTCCCCGTCATCCTTTCCGTCACTAAAAGAACATCTCACGGGTTTGTTCAAGGTAACGAAAGAGGTTGAAGGTCCATAAGGAATTAATTTATCTCCCAAAAGGAGAAGCATCAGTGTTTTCAGTGGTTTTGGTATGTTCTCAAGGTGGGCAATAACTGCCATATGAACTTTCACCAGAATCAAAGAGAAATTCTTTTCTAGGCAGTTTTCAGGCCATTTTGGCACTTGGAAAGCCGTAACATACAAGTGATCGACCAGTGAAGATCTATCAGATGAGCGAAAAAGTTATACATTAACTACACCGTGGGGTAAAAAATACCCCATACACAACTCGCGACCTTCTCATGCAGCGATTAGCCGACAACTGGCTTTGTTTATATTAGGTTATACCATCTAAGATCCGATTATTTAGGAAGAAGGAGGGAGTCTGTGATTTGCAGAAATTAAGAAACACGCCATAGAACAATGTGTGGGGTATTTTTCACCCCACGGTGTCAATCCAGGGTTAAAGGGATATGCGCCTTCTCATTATCACGGCTTAATGAAAGTTCTGTGCACCTCAAAGCGTTTAGGAAATTCGAAATTTCTCGCACTATCGTAAGATTATTACTACGATAAATGGGGCGTAACGAAAATAATTACCTTAAGAGAAGTGGCCCCGCCTCCGTACAACCCTCGTAGCAGGACAGTAGCTAGAGAGTGTTTGGCCGAACTGGGGTTATGCAGACGGGGGAGGGCGTGGCCCCACCCGCACCGCCTCACGTAGCTTCAGTATCCCAGAGGATGCCCGACCTAAACCAGGACCTTGCTGGCTATCAGCCGTCTCAACGATATCCGGTTAGTATCAACTACATCATATAGTTCCTTGCCATTTAGAACTGATAAAACACCAACTTTAGACTTATATTCATAAATTCCAAGATATAAAATCATTATGAACGCTCATTTCCCGTCATCTTAACTCGTTTCTGCTCCTACGCCTAGAGTAATGTAGAAAGCTTTGAATAAAACACAATTTTCGTAAAAACTGTATAATTAAATCTCAAAGCGAAACAAGATCTTAGGTGCCACAACATGAAACTGACAGCATCCTAAGCAGAAATTACTTCATTTCAGCACCACATTTCTCCGAATGATATCGCTCTATCGAAATACACATAAGAACAGTATTTGTAGGGAAATCGTTCAGATTTCGAATAGATACTTCATCAGTCCAAGGAGATTTAATCGTGCACAGGAAATTAATAAAATAAAACAATTTTCCTTCAAATGATAAGAAAGTTGTCACCGAATATGGCCAACCATCAGTTGTACATGACTGACTGATACTTCGATTTTTCAACCAGTTTCGAGATATATATGAATATATCCGAAAATCCCCCCCAAAAAATCTAGTTTTCTCCATTTTCCTTGACACTGGTTAGAGATGTGGCAATAGGAAATGGTTCCATTAGATTCCTCGGATCCAATTACTAATAAACCTTGTATCTGAAAGGGTAGGAATGAGTTAACATTTGATTTTTCGCGCTAATTTTGCCAAAAAAAACAATTTTCCAGTTGACGGATTCTGCGGGTTAAGGAACTTGATCCTTGAAATCACACAAAGTATTGTTGTGCCAAATTTGACTAAAATCGGTCGAGTTTTGAGCCAGCTAGAGCTTGAACATATATATACATTTCGGAAAAGCGGATTTCGTCCCCAAACTTTCGTATATAAAAGCAGCTTTTCCATGTAATTCTCATACCCGGTGTAATTTTGAAAGCATAGAATAGAAATTGTGTCGAAACTGAAACTACGGACACATGAAGCACCCTTTCTTCCGGCTGAGGTGGTCTAACCCACATTACACATGTATGATTTCGATATAAACAAAACTTGTTCAAATGAGGGGATTTCTTCACTTATGTACAATCTGAGAGTTCTATTTGCTTTTGGGAACCGCCTCGAATACGATAAACGCTCAGGATCTCGTAGAGCTAAATCTTCTTTACAGGCTCCTGATTTTATTGCCTTTGAAATATCAAGTAGGTATCGCTGATCTTTGCTAAGCACGTTTCTGTCTATCTCTAGGATCTGACAATCAATACTCTGGAAGTTAATAATCGGCAGTTTTCGGCAGGTAACATCATTAAATATAGAGCAATTTGAAATATACCATGCCCGTTGCTACTGTTATTATCCATCATGTCATAGGCCTAACTATCTTTTTTGAGGCACTGTTTTACTTTAGCTTTGGAGTCATTGTGCAGCCAGAAGGTGTTAATATATTCACACAATAAGAAATCACAATGTTCTTACGTCCAAAAATAAAAACACGGTAACTATTGCGTTTTAAAAAAATCATATTAAGGATACATAAAATAACTAATAATTGGAAAATGTGCGACTGAAAGATATCAACTGATCTAAACCAAATTAAAACACAATATTTTAGGCTCTATATGAAGACGTTACAAACTATTATATTTAAAAATTAAAAAAATAATCGCAAAAAGGAAGTTTTTTCATAGTTTGTCAAATTTCAAAGTCAATGAGCGAACGGATTTCGATATTTTTCTTCCTCCATTTTCTTGTCTATATAATTCGCAACTTTTCCGCACTATTACAATATCGAAATAAAGAAATGAGCTTTTTCGGGTCACCCTAGTGAGCATTGCGATTTTTTATACACGTAAAAACATGTTTTCGGAGTGGAGATGTTGCTGATTAACGTTCTTGACCTTTTGTTTAGGACAAAGTATTTTTGTATCAAGGTTTATCAAAATCTGATCGCTTTGTAGACAGTAAATAGACCTTATGAACGGGTTTTCTCCATACATACTTGGTGGTATCTCCAATAATTCTTGTTTGCACTTCTACATTGATGGTCTTCAATGGGCCAGCGTTATGATAAGGAGGAAGAAAACTAAAATTGCATCATGAGTGACAAACCATCATTGTAAAACTTATAGTAAAAATGGCAGTAAACTTGTAGTAATTCTGTTATCATTTAGTCTGTTTGGTCGGTCCCACATATTATAATAGTATTGGTTGAAATTAATTAACCCCAGAACATTTAACAGCCTGTACTAATATAAATTCCACTTTTCACAAGCATGCTTCATTATCTTTTTGTCCTATCTTTTGTAGATACTAAGGTAATATAACTCTTTCGAGCCTTGCTTCGCACCTCTTGGGCCCCCCCGCGGTCTTTTCTGCTTTCAGCCAACTGCAAAAAGCCAAAAAACATGAAACAAACCTTACACACTTCTGGTCTTGTCTCAGAGGGAATGAAGCAACGATCCAGATAACCACGCTTTTTTGGGGTGGGGCACACAGAGAAACAGTAGTTCCAAAAAGAATATAAAATAAACTTCTTGCATTATAGCAACAATGAATTCGGTGGCTGTGAAGAAAACTCGTAAATCTTCATTTACCAAATTAGTAAAACGGAATTTTGTCGAGACTAAGAGAAGATGGTTGGGGATGCGTGGATTATGGAGAGCTGGAAAAAACACACATCACTACGAGACGCGATCACTACTATAAACATAAAACGTATTACTTGTTTTATTTTTTACAACCAGATGATTCAACGATCTATATATATAAAAATCACGTGTCTGTTTGTTCCTTATTCAAATCCACACCGTTTGGCCGATTTTGACCAAACTTGGCACACAGGTAGGTCTTGATACGATGGTTGTCATATGCTAGGTCAAAAACGTCTACCAGCTGTCTGTCTGTATGTTTGTTCGTTATAGAAATCCACACAGTTTGACCTATTTTGACCAAACAATGAACAATGATAGGTCTTGATCCGGGAAGTCTCTTAGACCAGGTCCGAAACGTCTACCATCTCTCTGTATGTATGTTTGTTCTTTATTCAAATCCACACCGTTCGTCCGATTTGGACCAAACTTGGCACACAAGAAACATTGTTTTATGGAGTTCGCTTGTGGTTGATATTTTTGTCGTATTCCACAGGCTTCTATCAGTCATATTGTCCAATAGCAACAACAGAATTAATAACATGTCCATTTCCACAATTCTTACTCTGGGAAAATACAGGTTTAAGTTATAAAAATGCGTTTAGAGTCATTTTTAGAATTTAGTAAAACATTGCTAAAAAAAGTACTGTCGCTGGAAGCAGTAGCCGTTTAAGGATATTTCTAGACATGTAAATATTTTCTACGGTAGAATGAAAAAAAAAAAACAAAAAAAAAAACACTTTGCTATTCGAATGTAGATTTAGTCAGTGTTCGGTTGTGATATCTTAATAAAACTAAGATTTAAGTTCGAAATTCAAGCCTTCATCAGGGGTGTACAACAAAGTTAATACTAATTTGTATAAAGATCACATAAAAGGAAAAACTCATCCTTGTCTATTTATAATGCTTTTCCTCGCATGTCATCTGTATATCAATTTCTTTTCAACGCCGTACTCTTCGTTTTACAGCCCTGGCGGAGGCTTGAATTTCAAGCAGAATCATCGGCACAAATAAATCAAATTGTGTTATAAAAATTTAGTTTTATTAAGATACCACGACCATTATTAATGACTATGAAACGCATTTTTAAAACATAAGCCTGTATTTCAGAGCGCTAATTGGGTTTATTTCTATATCCAATGCGATAGAGAGATCTCATTCGGAGAATTCGGTACTTAAATGGAGTAATTTAAATTTAGGATACTGTCAGTTGATTTTTGCGACGCTTAAGATTTCGCTTCGTTTTGAGACTTAATTTGACACCTGTTTACATTTTATACGAAAGATTAAAACAAAACAGTATGTGTTTATATTCCAATATTACACATTATGAATGATAACGGAAACGCGCTATGATAACGCAGTTCTTGCGAGTCGGAATTTTTTATTTTAGTAATAATTACGGGAAAACAATAGACACCGTGTTAATTGCAGTCACTCGATAATTTCTTCTCAGTGAAATCTTTAAAAATGTGGAAAGTTTACTCATTCGATAGTTATGACCTTTGTCATCCCTGAATCTTTTATAAAATATAAAAGGATACAAAAAACAGGATTGGGAATAAACAACAAATCAAACTAAAATATCTTATAATGTTTAAGAAACCTAAATAGCTCACAGTAAAACCCATGTCATAAGATTCACGCCATAATAATTAAATGTACTAAAGCAACTATAATTCTCTCTTGGTTTTTCCTCATATTTACAACAGGAGTCGTTAAAAACTGTTGGTTGTAACTCGCCGAGTTCTGGGCGCGTTACTGGCCACCGTCCAAAACTAAAGGATTTGTTGTAATTACTTTATATGAAAAATAAGTTAAACACTTTCGTTGTGACATACTATTATTGAATCTACATGAATAGCATGAAGTATTGCATCTGTATCGAGTTTCATGTAAAATTTTCCCATTATTTTATTTATTTTTTTTTTTTTTTTATGATGACATCTGTATCATTAGCACCGTTGTTGTTATTATTGCAAAGTTAACTATAGAGGGGAATTTTCAATTAATCTATATAGCTTTGCCACCTGGGGGTAAAATTAATAAAAATTACAGGTTTCGAATTTGAGCACAGAATTATTCTGTATATTGTTTTATTTATTTATTTTTTAACAGGACATGGAGGATCAAGTTGTGACCTCGAAAGCGTTTTGTCCAATAAAAGAAAGAAAAGATATACAGCGGAGGCGTTTCTTCGTCCTAAGTTATTAAGATGAGCCTTCGCCAACCAACCAACCCCAATTGTACCTAGCTCTCTCTTTGTAGTTAAGGAGACTGAAAATGAGTACAAATGCATATTTTTAACTTATTTTGAGGGAACGTAACAATTTGTTTTAACAGCCTCATACCATTGAACGTTATTCGACATTGCTACATTCTAATGGATTAGGGAAGCATAAAATAATGGCTAGTCATAAGCAAATTATTGTTTGTTGAATTTGTAATTAATAGCAGGATGTGTTCTTTCTAGAGTGATGTTGGGGCTTCAGCCGAAAGCAGCCGGCTCACAGAGGGAAGCGAGCTGTGAGTATGTTGATTTTATGTCATTATTTATAGTACATATTCGTGTTCATGTGTTTGTAATAATAAATAGGCACATGTATTATATATGTATTTTGCGCATACAAACAAAATTTGTTTGGGTCAATTGCATGATGACTGTTGTTAACTTAAAGGATGACTGACAATTTCCGAATCAAATTCACGTAGAGTTTTCCTATTTATGTCAGTAAGGGATCGGGAAAAACCTCTTAGAGGTGTTTCCTGTATTGGAGAGCCATAAGCCCTGTCGTACTTATATGTTTTTGCACCTTTCCCCTATGCGCAGTACCTGGTGTTCCAAGGTATGTCCAGGAAACACATACATACCTTCTTATCTACCCAAGAGGTACATTATAGCAAAATCTCAGGGTGCTCTCGGACTAACAGTACGGTAATAGCTGTTCTGTTATCGTCCTAGCAACGCATTCTGCCAAGGCGAGCATGCTCTCTTTAAAACTTAAACTTCAAACCCCTCTAAAAATACTTAAAAATTGAACATCAAAAAACCTTTCTTAGCGAGTGTTTACATCCCAAAGGGAGTGTCCATGCAAAATTTCAAATTTTTCTGTCGAGTGGTTTGGGCTGGGCGGTGATAGTGAGTGGTATTTGACAAATATATAGTAGATTTTAGCGATAAATATATTGTTTACTGTTTAGGTTATTCTCTTCATTAATTTTGTATATTTATTTATTGGCTGAAGAAGGCTGCCGAAAAGTACAAATCATAGAATTTCCAAGTAATCAGACTGTTTTTCTTGAATTCAACTATTCCTTGACTTGTTATCCGTTCGGCGGCTAACTATTTCTATTTCATCTCTCAAGAAAAGCCTGCTAGATAGTTCTTGATAAATAAGAAGTCAGAAGGTAAATACTGCATAGACAGGTATAAATAAGAGGTAGAAGAGAGTTTGGCATGCTTTGGAGTGCATTCTTCCAACGCCGCTTCCCATTCATCATGTAGCCGTGGAGTGTACAAACTTAGACTCTTCACTGCCTTATCCATTTAGTTATGCTGTTCTCCGAGGAAAGGTGATTGATGTCTTGACTTCTGTCAGCGCAGCCGGCGGCTCGGGCAGTAAAGAGTCCCGTTGAAAAATGTTCGACCATAGGCCAATAGTACGGAAATAGTCCCAACAGGTCGAGCGATTTGTAGCAAATCTCCCAAAGGGATTTTTTAGGTAAAACTGAAAGGAAAATTTTACAAACATCTGGCCCCTTTCAATTTTTTCAAAGTTTTGATTGAATATCTAATGTTAGGGCTTTTGTCACTACCTCCAAAGAGAGGAATCCCGTTGATGACTTCGACCCGATGAAGCAATCCCGAAGTGCGAGTAGTTAGGTTTCAATTTTCAGACATCATGAACAAACGACTGTTTCTAAATTGTATATATTTCTCTTTTAGCTCTCTAACAAATTTTGATGATATTTGGTACTAAAATATATTGTTTCAAAGAAAAGGTTAAATTCGTTAAACAGCAGAACACGCCCACTGGAACACTGTTTTTTTCGGCGAATTGCTCGCGAATAAAAACGTTGCGTTTGTGGTTATGCGTCTATAGCCATCCAGATACACAGAAAATTGAATCATTTTCAATGCGGTAACTTAATCCGTTTTGAGGAAAGTAGATAAAACTCAAATTTGGTTTAGTTAGTCGAAACGGATGACGGATTGACTTGCACATTGTTTAAGGCGTTCCATCCAAAATAAGACAAACATTTTGGTTAAGTATGGTTCTATGTAAGGACCGGGCAGAAAAAAACCATAAACAAACATGAACAGTTTCAAAGGTTTTTAGCACTTTCCTCCGAAGTAGCTATTGAGGTTGCACTCATGACGGAATTTTTAAAAAATGTCTTCGAATCTTTATCGATCCTACCTGGAAGACACCGAAAATGACCCCAGTTAAAATTTATATATATATATATATATATATACATATATGCATATATAGTAATATATGAGTCCGTTAACACGATACAGGCCAGAGTTTTTGTTTTTTCGCCACGAAACTTGGTATGTAGTATTCCCCCATCAAACGGTTCGTTAAGCAACAAAACCGGTCCATCCGGAGGGGGGGGGGGTTTACACCGGATCTAAAGTAGTTATTTGTCAATACCAGCCATAATTGTTGTTATATTACAACGAAACTCGTCATTTGTTGTGGTCAACTGAAGAGAAAAATTTGTTGTAAAAATAAATCGGTTGACTAGAAGTGGGGGTTTACTCCGGACAGAAATTACTAATTTCCTTATACCGGTCGTAATTTTTGTTTTATTGTTACGAAACTCTGTATACGTCCTGGCTATCTAATAAGAAAGAAGTGTTGTGAAAATGAACTAAATCGGTCTATTCGGAGGGGGGGGGGTGTTACTTTGTACTATGTTTGAATTGAATTCTCCCGCCAAGCGTAGGTTCGCGAAACTCATCAAGATCAATAGATGAATATGTTAAGCTTTGTGTATTTATTACGTAGTGTAGTGCGCATACACAAAACTCTGGAAGGAAATTAATTACAAAATTAATAATTGAAACAGCTGCTCATAAAAGCAAAAGAGCAGAACAATTTATGTTTTTATTTTATTTATCTATATAGGTTATTTTAAGCAAATTATACAGCAATGCACTCGACCCTACCCAATTCTGAAGGAAAGTGCTTAGTTTTGCAGCTCCTGCGTGACGGACTTTTGTTAAGATAGATAGTTATCTGTTTACAGGCTCAAAAATGGTACGATTTTGATGAAATTAGTTACAACAATACTATGTCGACTATAAAAGGTCTAGTTGTTTAAGCAGTAGAATTCGCCTATCGAAACACTGTTGTAAGTGCGAAATTCGAGCGAATAAAACCATTGCACTGACGGCTTTTCTGTTATAGACGTCAAGGTATACTTGTTATTCGTTCCCTAACGTAGAGAATCGCGTGAAACCATCATCAAGGAGACATCTCCAGCCGTTTCCAAGAAAGGTGAACCAAACAAGTTCTTTTCGCTTTGGTAACTTCGAATTGTTGGATTTAGTTGAAATATTTTCTAATCGTTTGAAATAAGTCCAAACAAAGATATATACATTTTGGCTACATTTGGAGTAAAGGAAGTATTAAAAAAATAATATTTTGATTAACAGACGTGACCAGTTATAGGATTTCGAATATATTTCTTTTATATCTCTAAAACGGTTGGGAAATCATGGAAAATCGACAGTAACCATTCGGAAGCTTAATAAATGTCCAACAAAAATGTTTCTGAAGACATTTTCGTTGGGACGGTCACATTCGGAGAAATAAGTGCTTAATACACTGAAGTTGTAGGTTTTGTTTATTTGAACGGTTCTATGCATTTTTCCCCTCAATTTTTTTGCCTTGTTGTTTTTTTATCCTAAGCTTTGCAAATGAAACTATAGATAAGAACGGAAACGCGCTAAGATGACGGAGTTCCTGCGAGGCGGACTTTTTATGTTTGCAGGTACACTTCTTGTAGATTTTCTATTGTAGGTAAACGAATGGTTGGGAAATCGTGGTAAGTGTACGGTGACCATTACTAAATTCTCTACAAAAAAATCGGTCACGCAGGAGCTGCATAACTAAGCACTTTCCTGAGAATTTCATTCCTGCATCATTACGTCTTGCATTCCTAAATAATTTGCTTAAAATAACCTATAAACTAAAATAAACATGAATAGTTCTCTTTTACATTTGCAATGAGCAGATGTTTCAATTATTTATTTATTTTTATTTTATTTTATTTTTTTATACCGCTTCTACAGAAGTCATTAGCGGTAAACCCCCCTCCTGGTGGACCGATATGGTGGTTAACTAACGCGTTCAATCCTTTGCTAAAGATAAAGATTGGAAGAAAGTGCTAAAAATACAATTACATATATTAAAGGTCCTCGTGAAATATGTTTGTATTCTTCAGATTAGTGTATATTATGTATAAATTTTGGCTTGATTTACTTTCTCGTACATCCTACAGCCAGGTTTAAGTTTAAATCCACAACCTGTGATTTTAGGAGCAGCCAATTGATTTAACACTAAACAAAACTATAATTAATTTTTCAGCTTTTAATAGGTTATCCTTTCACTGTGATAACACCCTCTGTCATAATATACTAACAAAAAATTTAATATGAAATATTTTGTTGATGTTTCAGTGATGAGGATGACAGCTGCGAGGAACATGTCCTTCCACCCAGAAGCCACAATGAAGTAAGTGGAAAATAGAATTACAATTAGCGCGTTTCTTCCCTTCCCGCATATAGTGGAAACCGATTATGCCGCAATCCAGGGGCGTTGACCCAGAGGCGTATATAGGAAATACATTCGAGGGGGGGGGCTAGTAGCACAGGGGATTCGGAGGTATGGAATACCGAAAACTTACAACTTGGAATAGCAAACTAAAACCAAATTTTGATGAATTTTTAAAGGCAAAATCCGTGCAACAAAAGTCATAGATTTTACAGCTTCGCGTTTATAGTTTCCCAAGTAGACTTTTTATAAGTTTTCTAACGTAAGAAAAGTAGATAAAACTAGTTTTCCTAACCCATTTTGGTTTGGATCCACATGTTTGATATTCATCCAAACTACGGTATTGAAATTATTCTTGCGTTTGAAGTTAAGGAAATACAATAGTAGGGGAAAAATGTTGTATCATATTTGAGCATTTTTAGGTATATTTTCTTAAATATCTTGACAACGGTTGGGAAATTGTGGTATATTCGATAGCTTACTAAAGTCCCTATACAAATGATTCTCAACTAGTTTTCGGTAAAGTGATCCCAGTTGAAGAAATAAGTACTTCAAAGGGTCTCACCGTGTTTCCATATGAAGTCTTTCATGACTTTGATGTATTTATTTTATTTCTAGTTCCTAGAAATAATTTTTCGTCAATTATCAAACCTCTAACTGTACTCGTTTTGAAGGAATAAGGGTTGAAACCCCTAACTTCAAAGTCGTTTTCCTTTAAACTATACTAGATCTTTAAATGAAACCAACATGAATTAAAGCTATTGATTAGGTGTACCTTGCGTATTTTTTTCATAATTTTTGGACCACTTATAAGACAAGAAAAAAAGTTGTGGAGATTTGAAGGGCAGTTTTCCCTAACTGCCCCTCAAAGCACACCTATTAAAAAATCACGTAAAATCAGTAATTTCTCAACTATTATCCGTAAAAGTTTCATAGATGTGTGAAAGGTGCATCATACATGAAATTACAAATATCCTATATCCATAGCTAAACACAAAAAACCAGATGTATCGAAAATATCTCAAGTTACTCTTAGGACGTTTTTGTTATTCAAATATGAACTCTCAGATTGGTCAGTACATAATCTGTATTATACAGATCGAAAAACTATTGTCATATTGCAAGCCACTAAAATAATAAATACTAAAAATCTTCATTTTCTACAAAATATAATTATCTTTTTTATAACTAATCTTAATCACTATATTCCTCAATAGTTTTGATAAGATTTGTAACAAGATGAAACTGGAACTAATGTTACTTCGCTGTTCTATTCGACGACAATAAAAACGATATTCATGTTGAGTACTTATAAGAAAATGGCAACATATTAATGATTAAAGTTCGGTATCGGCACTTCAATAGCAAGAAATATCGAATGTTTCATTGAATACGATTTTTTTTTAAATATTTATTTATGAGCATCCATGTGCATCTAAGGCGCTTCGCTCCAAACAGTTATTGCTTATATACATCAGTTACAATGTTACATATATGCATCTATAAACAAGTGGTATTATACGAATACGTCTGGTTGATCAATTACTTATAAATCGGATTACATAATGTTACAAATTCGTTCATTACTTATTTTTCGTTCTTTACAGTTTACCAAGTGACGTAATACTTTCGTTTTGTTTTTTATTGTATTCGTTTGAATATAATAGAGACAAGGGATTTTTTTTAAATACAATTACAAGGGCATAAAAAGATACACGTGTGATTACGCTAATAGAAATAGGACCATAGGTTGCTGTTCACATGTAGCCTCGATAATTTATTTCTTATCACTGGGTCGTTACTAATAAAAAAAAAATTAAACCCGCGGAAATATTAACACATTTATTCGAAGTTACATGTGATGCCAAAACTGTTGAGGAAAATAGTGATTAAGATTAATTATCTTTTGTAGAAAATGAAGATTTTTAGTATTTATTATTTTAGTGGCTTGCAATATGACAATAGTTTTTCGATCTGTATAATACAGATTATGTACTGACCAATCTGAGGGATCTTATTTGAATAAAAAAAACGTCCTAAGAGTAACTTGAGATATTTTCGATACATCTGGTTTTTAGTGTTTAGCTATCGATATAGGATATTTGTAATTTCATGTATGATGCACCTTTCACACATCTATGAAACTTTTACGGACAATAGTTGAGAAATTACTGATTTTACGTGATTTTTGTGGTAGGTGTGCTTTGAGGGGTAGTTAGGGAAAACCGCCCTTCAAATCTTCACAATTTTTTTTCTTATCTTATTAGTGGTCCGAAAATTATGAAAAAAATACGAAAGGTACACCTAATCAATAGCTTTAATTCATGTTGGTTTCATTTAAGTATCTAGTATAGTTTCATAGAAAAACGACTTTGAAGTTAGGGGTTTCAACCCTTATTCCTTCAAAACGAGTACAGTTAGAGGTTTGATAATTGACGAAAAATTATTTCTAGGAACTAGAAATAAAATAAATACACCAAAGTCAAGAAAGACGCCAGTACAGATTTCATATTGAAACACGGTGAGACCCTTTCTGTGAGTATTCTCCACTGCTATAAGTTCTTGTGTTCACAAAATATCAAAACAAAATGTTAACTATTTGCAATATTCTCTATTTCAAGCATTCCAAACAGTAGGGAAAAGAACGTCATAGAAAGGCGCTAAGATGACGCAGTTCCTTCGAGTCGGACTTGTTTACTTCAGGAAGGCTATTTTAATTTTGATGGAATGCTAAAAGTAAACCTTGTTTTTAAACATAGAATTAAATATTTTTCAGAACTAATTGATATGTGTAAATAAAAGTTTTGATGATTTCTACTCGGCCACACAATAAGCCACAATTATTATCCTATTCAGGAATAAAGGGGGGGGGGGGTAGTTGTAAAAATAACCCAGAGATGGCATCATTAAACCACATTCTAACAAAAGAAAGTAATTATTAAAAATGAATTGGTACAAGTCAGGCTTCAATTGCTCAAGTTTAAAATATTACACTTTTGGAAATAGGTTAATCAAAATATTTAGTCATCACAAATTTTGTAATAGTTAAACATTTTTCATATTTCATAAAATTATAGAAATGTATTTTAGAAGAATATAATTGTCAATATTTATTTATGACAATAACATATTTTTGATTAATATCAGGACTATCGTTGACAGGGTGGCTGCTTAGCTTGGGCCTGCAAGACCTGTAAAAGGAGATCTGCCAGTGTTGACAGGAGACGAGCCGCCACTCTTAGGGAAAGACGGAGACTCAAAAAGGTACTTTTCTTGGTTTATTTTTGGCTCAGTTAAATTTTTATGGAGTATATAAGAATAATTGAAATCTCTGCCGATTACTAAAGAAAATCGCATTTCTATGAGGGCATTAGAAGGAAAGTGATGTAAGACAAGATTCTGTAACTTTTTACTTAGCCAAACATCATTTTACGCCTGAATATGAAATAATAGCTGACACATGGCAGCATCAATGCCTGTTGGTACAGCCTACCGAAAGAAACGAATGACTCATACGTCACGTTACATATTCGTACTCTTCTGAAATGATAATACCCATCTGATCGCGCCGTTGTTACGATCGCGTGCAAACACTTTAATCTGCATTGGGCTTAAGAAATCTTCTGTTTACGGAAATAGCCAAAAGTCAACTGCGCTACCTACAACGACGTCATACCTTCGGCGCAAATTAATTGCATATTGCAATATCACGCATTCGATTCTTTTTATTGCCACATATAAAGGCGTGCAGATACTTTTAGATCCGATTCGTTAGAATATTAAAACTTTAAGGTCATATAACTCACGTAGTTGAGGCCGAAACGGTAGCTGAGATCATTATAAGTTCTCAATGGGCCAGCTTTCTTCTTGGGCAAATTTAGCTAAATAAGCGTTCTTTAATCATTTCAGTTCGAAGAGTAGATCCTATTTTTAGAACATTTGCCATGGTGGTTCTGCTGCCGCGTTCACCACGGAAAGGCCAAAGAAAACATATCAGGAACTTGGAAGATAGAGAGCAATTAAGAAATCCGGATGTTGGGAAATCGAAGCCAAAGTTCTGAAAGTTCTTCAGGATAGCAAGGGTGAATGTTTACTCTATGGAATGCTGATTCATAAGTCCGATTGAAAAAGTATGCAATTGAAATTCAATGTTTTAATTATAATTTATACGACGGATTTATGGGTAAGAAAATGCTAGCCCGGGATTCGCCCTTAAAATTGGACATTGAATTTTCAACTTGAACCCGTAAGAGTACTAAAGGCGAACCAGAGAAACAAGACGAAGCGCCGTGTTACTACATCTCTCCGACTCAGAAAATAATATAAATAAAAAAATCGATTCGCTTTTTCTCTTCCAAGATCCTGATATGTCACAAAATTGATTTAGAAAAGGTTGCAGTTTGCATTTTCCAAAGACATTCTACTTTTATATATTTGTCTATATTTGGAAAAGCCCAACTAGACAGATGGTTGTACGAGAAAAGAGAAGTGCCTATGACTGCCCCCCCCCCCTAGCGGCATTAGGAAACTAAAGGAAGACATATAGTAGATCCGGTGTTGGGATGACAGGACGGCTTGCCTGACATAGATTCCGTTTCAGGCCTAGAAAGCAAAAACCAGCCGCCCCACTACCTATCTATAGACTACACGGGGACCGGCTAGTGTTTTTATCAAGGCACGGCTACTGTTTTTGTTGACAACCCCACTAATCGCTACTTCCTTTAACGGCCCTTTTAAACTGTTATTACTAGATGTCATCTCTTCTCGGATGAATCGTTTCCTCCACTCTACCTACATGTCCGGTGGCTGGGTTTACCTCTTCCAGCAGTTCCACTCCTGCCGGGGAGTGATAAACATAACTTAGTACTCTCTGGCTTAAATAAATTTTTCACTCACTAAATAACCAAGCAAAGAAGCAATCTTAATCAATAAAGAAGTGGTCTTAACCCAAATGAGAATCAGCCGTACAATGCCCACATCAGAGTACTCGCCGCCAATTTGAAACTCATGCAATGTGCTGCTCACTGTGAAGCACACCTAAGACTAATTCCAATGACTAAGGAGGGCTTATGAGCAACTGAAAGAGCAACACCAACTATCAGATTCCTCAGATCAACTTCTAGGCGATCATACCAACCAAGTCGAGCGGCTTTTTGATTTTTTAAGGGCAGCCAAGTTGATAGACAAAATCTAGGTAGAACAGGCAGAATTGAAATTCTCATTTGTTTATTTTATTTTGTAATTTTCATATATTATTTCACTATCAATATTATTTTATTTTTAATTTTTATCATTTTTCTTTGTTTTTTATTATCATTCTTGATCAATTTTTATTCGAAAAACAATTGAGCATTTCTCATTCGTCGTTTGAACAAAATGTCGGCAAATAAAACAATTATTAATTGCAATTCAATCAGAACACATATTAATGTTTATCACAGAATTATAGTAAAAATTACCACAGACAGAAATGGCGTTAATGGCCTTAAGGGTTCGTAGGCCATTATAAAAAATTCGTTCCATAGAGTGAAAAGACTCAATGGAGCAGTAAAAATTATAATGTCACTTTGCTGCAGGTTATTCAATTTGGACAGTGATAAATTTATACCTATTAATTCGGCAGTATCAACTGTAGTGTAGTCGTGTAATTTGATTGAGAAAATTTGATTTTCTGAAGATCCGTTATTTTTATCCAGGTTTCGTATGGGACAGACTTTACTTACACATTCCTACTTACTGAACAGAAAGGGCAGACGAACTTGCCGATTCTGTAATTAGACTGACCGGTAAACACATACTCTAGTGTTTCTGTAATTAGACTGACCGGTAAAGTCATACTCTAGCACTTAGATCCAAGGAAGTTCGGAGGCGCAGAACTACCTTCAATAGGCACATTAGAGATCAAATATACAAATTAATTAGAAAAATACAAGACAATTATTTGGACAAGTTGTTGAATGAACAAAATTCTTGTCGGCGATATATAGACACCAGAAAAAGGAAAATTCGAATTAGGCATAAAAAAACATATAGGTTCAACAGATTCATTGTTCGATTCTGAATATTACAACTTGACCTGAACTGTAATCCGACTTGATCGTGTCAAACTGACACCCCATTCATAATCTAAATAAATACATTACACAATGCTGCATTTAATAATTTTTGATAAATGTTTAAATCTTAAATTAAACATCGATCAAAAATTCATGGCCACCGGAGGCCCTGTGGCCGTGTGTGTTAAGGCGTAAGCGCTTAACACTCCGTGCCAAAAGGTCGTGGGTTCGATTCCCACTATGGGGTGGTGGTTTTCTTTAGAAAAAATAAAAGGCATCAGCCCTATACTGGCTAGAAAAGGGTGGTAACCTATAGATAACCCGTCCCAAAATTCTTAGTTAATAATAATGGACGGATTGGATGTGGGCAAATTTAAATAAATAAATCTTAAATTATGTTTTCCACATGTCTTTTTATGCTGAATTCAATTTTAGATTCAGTTTTTCCCTATCACGTTCAGATTTCCCCCAAAGTCCATGAACACAAATGAAACATAGGACCTGGCTGGCTTCAAAGCTAAATTTAAACGAAAATTAGAAGTAAAATTCAAATTAAAATATTTAATTACATAAGTTCTTAATGAAACAATAATATTTAGGCCGATGACGTTGAAATTTCCTTAGACCTACCATTTGTGAGTGTGGTATTCAATGTTTTCTCAGACTTTTTAGGTTTTATCAATTTCTTACAAATTCACAGAATGAACTACAGAAATAGAAGCATATCTATACCCATTATGAAGAAGAACTTTTTAGCTAACCTTTGAAACGTAAATGAACAGCATCCAGTTAACGAGTATTCAATCTCATAAAACCCCATTAAAGAATTTATGTCAAAACAAATGACCATAGACTTTTTTCTTTAATGAAAGAAGAAAATTCCTGCTATCGATGTCGATACCATGCTAATAAAAGGAGCCAAAAGATTTTTTTTATTTTAACCTTGCCCCAAGGACTTAGGCTGTATGTTTGTTTTTTTATTGGATTTAAGGGTGTATTCAACCGCGGGAGGTCATGGGCACCCAACGAAAGGAAGGATCTTCCTAAATAAATCTTAAATATATTGTTTAAATTTTATTGAATTGAAAATTGAATTGAAAGCAATAATTTAAAAAATAAATAAATCTAAAAGCCTCCCACCCACTCCGCGGGACGGGCACCATCCGAACCCAGCACCACCGCCGCACTTCTCTCTTTTTAAAAATGCTTCATCAGGGGAAACTTAATCATGCAAGGCTCTACTGGGAGTTTTGCTGACCCCCTCCCCCGGGAGGGCGTCCACAATCTCCAGAGCCCGGGTCTGTGACAGTCCGAGAGTAAAGCGATGTCACGGCAGGACCGCACCCGGCGGAACCAGGCCAAGGATAGGGAGAGAAGCTACACCTCACCAAAAAAATTGTAAATATTGCTGTTTCACATTTACAAAACGCTGTATGTTTTGTGAAAAACAAGTCTCTGACTAAATCCTTCAGTTCTCTTTGGGTGAAAAGCTTTGGGGACCTAACCTCTTCTGGCTGAGATGCTTCATCATCAGAGTCATCAGGCTGAGGTCCACTGCTTTGAGAACTAAATTCACCTGACACATTGACGAGGACACTAGGAGGAGTTAGAACAAGTATTGTGTCATGCGTTCGGATATACAATAGATTTTTTATTCTTGACTGGCCTCCTTACCATAGGAATACCAAAACACAAAGACTTTTTTTTACCTGATTTCCAAAACTCTAATGTCTCCCACACAAGTACGAAAAACTTTATGGGGGCCATGCTTTATCTTGGTCGCCAAGTTTCCACTCCAAAATAAGCTACGTATACATTTTCCAAAAACGTTGTAATATATCGTCTCTGTTTTGCAGCCAGATAACTACCACGTATATAACAAAACCCGTCAGGACTGTTGACGTACGCTCGCCGTGATGTACTAATCTCAAATTTTACTAAATTATGAGAGTAAGGAGGGAAAATAGCTACTAAATTTACGCCTTATTAAATACTAAGATAGGACGGTACTAGAAACCAGGGCCGCCAACATAAATTGCCTCTCTTATATGTTTCTCTCCCTTATGTTAGAGGTATACAATCGTGTAGCATAAAAAATTAGCCTGGCAGGGATATAACTCTAACAGATTTGAACTCAGCATGAGAAAATAATGTAGAGAAATGTATGAGAAATCAAACATAGAATTTCACGAAGCATTGTGTTATCAATACAATAAATTTTAAACGAAAAGATTAGCATGCTTTGACCCAATGAACTCAATTTTATTCCATCATTTTCCTTAATAGGATTTAGTTATTATTATCATTCTAAACTTCCCTTTCCATAAACGAGTAAACTTCAATTAATGATAATTATTCCAACAGGTAAATGAGGCGTTCGAAGCACTGAAAAGAAGAGCCAGCCCAAACCCAGGACAAAGGCTGCCTAAGGTAGAAATACTCCGACATGCAATAGAATATATAGAATCATTAGAGGAAATCCTTCAAGGGCCAAGTTCCATTTCATATTCAGTAAGTAACACTAATATATATCATAATAATATTCATAATAGATCCTATTATATCTGTGTGCATATATATATTGTTTTAAATTGCTTCGCTGGGGTTCACATGTTTGGTTTGTGGTACGGCTTCTCTCTCCTGGGGTGTTGCTCTTCTTCCTGTCGAAACACCGCTGGAGAGACAAGCCGTACCACAAACCATTTATTTATTTATATATATATATATATATATATATATATATATATATATATATACATCTACCTCATAACTGGGAGGGAGGGAGAAAACGCTCTAATTATTAAGGCACTGTGTATTCCACAGGGAAACTTACACCGTTGAAAAATCTGTAGAATTAGGTAATATTGGAAAATTGAAATCAAATCCTATTACCCGATGTGACGATTGTATCCCCTATTGTCGTCGTTGGAGGGACCCATAACGTCCCTAGACTCACCCTAATGGTTAAGAAGACGAATACTCAGCCGGCCAGAGCATTGTAATGGCCATTTAAAATTCAGATACCTATACAGTATCTGACGCTGTGAGCCCTTGTCGCCTCTTGCAGGACTGATTTGTTTTTTTTTTTAATTTTGGCAGGTGTTGTACAGACTCAAGAGCCTTTTAAGACAATAACATTCTCTGGATTTAGATAAATGTAACAACAATGCATTTATCTGAAGTATTAGTTATTTTATATGAACTGGCAAGCAAGTTCAAATCTCAGCTGTGTGAGGTATTTTTTTTTCTAAAAAGTATTTATTTAAATTTTAACGTCGATTATAATTAACTCAGAATTTTAGCAAGTGTTATCTATAGGTTTCCCCTTAGGGGGCCCTCATTCTATCTATAGGTTACCACCCTTTTCTAGCCAGGAGAGGGCTGATGCCTTTTATTTTTACCAAAGAAAAGCCACCACCCCTAAGCGGGAATCGAACCCCCCCCCCCAGGCACGGAGCGTTAACACCTTAACTTTCCCGGCCAGCAGTCCTCCGTAAAAAATAAACATTCGAAGAAAGTTCACATTCGAAAAAAAAATACATTTAAAAGAATAAACCCTACGAACTGTCCTAAAAGAAAAGTGTAATTGAATTCCTGAGTTAATGAATATTTTAATATAAACACAAAGAGTCTGGAATTAGACACCAAGAGCAGTTTATCTCTCTGAAGTCGAATCCTTTCTATTTACTGTCAGGATTGTAAAGACGAAAATTCATCAAAGTCTACAGAAATAGTGTCCAGCCGCTACACCTCAAAGTGTTCATGTCTAACAATCAGATTGCATACAGAGAAGAGTGGTAAAAGGTCTAAATATAACAATAATCCTCGTGGAATCCGTTTGACAAAGGCTTTGGCACTGGCTAAACATCAGACATCGCTGTCTCCCTTCTCTCAAGTCTATACAAACAAGAAACCAATAAATTTGTCACAATATTGCAGATAGTAATGAATCTTCCGACTTGTCTGGTTATACTCTGGCATTGATAGGACTGCATATATTATATATTTGATAAAAAAAGTCCGTCACAAAAGGGGTGCATAAACAAAGCGGATTCCTCAGTAAGGAGGATATGATATGACAGGAATGTGCCGTTATCTATACTTTGAACGTTTCAAACGCAGGAACGCTTAGAAACGCAGTAGGATAGCTTAGAATAGAAACAGTTATTATATATAGTTCCTTATGCAAATCCACACCGTTTTTGACCAAACTTGACACGTAGGTAGGTCTTGATATGGGGAATGTCATAGGCTAGGTCAAAAACTCAATTTGTTTCTTGTTCCCTCGCATTCTTAATTCTCAAATATAGATAGGCTTGTTTCACACCATATCAAAGCTTATGAAATGAATACAATTATCTGAGATCCGGGATGTTTAGATCTTACCAATAGATAAACGATGCTAGCTGTAAATATCCACATAATTCGATTTAACGCTATAGTTATGTCGTTGATGCAAACAAAATTTGTTTTTCTAGTTTCTTAGATGTCATCTACCGTATTCCTATAGAAAATTTACCAAGCTTTCATTTGGTACCATTCTCATTTCTGTTTGATAAACTGGGGCGGAGATATGGTAATTTGTTTGTACAAAAGTAAGCAATCTATAAAAAAAAAAAAAAAAAAAAAAAAAAAAAAAAAAAAAAAAACGGAAAAACTTACACTACTACTTACTTACTTAATATACATTTTTTTTTCTCCTTTTGTATATATACCTAACACACGCTCGTACATATGTATACACATGTATGTATATCTACAAATTCTAAGCAGCTATATTTTCGTCATCAATGGGTTAACTTCTATGCGGCACTTCCGGATTGGGCCCTTACCTTGACAGAATAAGCGTGTTTCCTCCCAACGGAGGGGGGGAGGAAACGCGCTACAGATTATCAGTTCATCTTCAAACATCCGTAAACGACGAGTACCATAACTAGTATTAAATGCTTATATAAACAAAAGAATAATATATCCAATAAATAATGTATATCATTATTAATCTATCAATTATGTTGATACATATCTTTAGCATTAATAAATAATGAGTTTACAACAAAACGAATGAGCTAAATATAAATAATTTGTTTAGAATGAAGGAAGTCAAAGCTACCTCATCACAGATAAGCTGCAGGAATACACACAGAACCTAAGGCTGTCATCACCTGGAGGTAAGGCTTTTGTAACTATTATTTTCGTTTTTTGTTATTTTTTTCAATGTTAATACTAACGGATTGAGGGCAGCCTAAAAGTATTGATTTGTTTATATACACATCTCAAAACCCTGAAATAAAAATAATTTTTTCCTTCTTACCTTCGACTTCATTTCCTGCGAAGCCTAATTTTTGCAAGGCTTCTTATAGATCAGAGGAAAACTCACCGGTCGCCAGTTTCCAGCTCCGGTTTTTAGCCCTAGGTCAATCGACAGTTATATATGAGAGGTGTGGATATCTGTTATGTAGATGCGTCAGAAGGAAATCGGGCCATTACGTGCTACCTGCAATAAAGATCTGTCTATTGAACACATATTAACAGAATACAAGAAACGAGACGGAATAAACCTACCAAAAGACACGATCGAACCTTTGACAGATGATACTCCTCATATTAAAAGAATTCTACAATACTTCAAATAAACCTATTAAAATTTACAAGAGCATTAAACATTTAGAAGAAACACATAAATTAAAAATTTATATATAGCTAATATCACCCTAAATGACCTCCTCAACCTCATCCTCCCGATGTTCCCCAACGACATAATTTTTCTTAAAAAATATGTCGATGACCTTTTCCTGATCCTCAACCCGAATAGAATTCCTGAGATCTTAGCCGCCTTCAACTCTTACCACCCCCGTTTAAAATTCACCATTGAAACCGAAACCAATAACTGTCTATCTTTCCTTGACTTACTTGTGATAAGAAACCCCGATGGTACACCAAACCCACTTATTCTGGCCGACTCCTCCATTACCAATCCTCACACCCCTCACATCAAATCCTGAATACAGCAAAAAACCTAATATATCGATCCCTTACCCTATCCGATCCTAAATTTCATCCCAAGAACATATCCCGACTCCTAGAAATACTCAAGGCCAATGGATTCCCGAAACACACAATCACCTCCCTAATAAATTCATTTAAAAATACCAAACCCGCTTCCACCTCTCAAGATAGTGTCGTTCCTCTATTCAGATCCCTTCCGTACATCCCAAACCTCTCGGAAAAAATCCAAAAATCCCTCAGAAGCACATTTCCCAACCAAAACCTAGGCCTATCCACTAAAAGTCCGACTCGCAGGAACTGCATCATCCTAGCGCGGTTCCGTTCTTATCTCTAGACTCATTTAAAATGATTAAAATATAAGCTGTTATTATTTTGGGTCCACATTTCTAGAAAGCATGAAGATTAGATTAGCCGTCGAGGTGATAAGTAAAGATGGAATGGTTGGGATTCGGCTAAAGAAACCTCAATACGATTTTTGTTAAAAAATCTATATTTAGGACGTTTCAGCTACTCATTGGCAGCCTTCGTCAGCATTGAAAGTGCCGGGAGGCAGAGGAGGACAAAAGTTGACAGTTCCATCTTTACTTTCAAGAAAGGTCTTATTTACGATCTTACCTAGATAGGCCAACCCGCCCTAGGAAGGACCCCGCTAGGCAATTGAAAAGCTGTATCTTGGAAATCCATATCTCTAAGATTAAATTGTTTTTCTTATTTTTCTTAACCTGATTTATTATCAAATACATTATCCAACTATAAGCAGTTAAAAAATAACAAGGAATAAAAACAGACAAAAAGAACAGTTCGAATAAGCGAAATCAATTACTTTAATTGTGCCGAGGTTTCGGCTTGAACTTCAAGCCTTCATCAGGGCTGTAAAAAACCAGTAGTTGAACTTCAAGCCGAAACGTCGGCACAGTAAAACCATTTTTATGATAAAATGTAGTTTTATTAAGTAGCACGGCGCTAATGAACTAGATGTAGATGCGCCGTAAAAAAAAAAAAAAAAAAAAAAATTAAGTAGCAGTGACCGAACCCCGACAATCCCTACCTTGCATCATCTATGGTCAACGATCTCCTCTCAATCAATTACTTTAAAGTTTTATGCACTTATTTCTCCGATTGGCATCGTCTAATCAAAACATTCATCAGAACCTTTTTTGTAGAGCATTTAGTAAGCTTTCTAATGGTATTCTTCCGTTTACCAAGATCTCAACCTTTTTCGAGATATTAAGGAAGGTATACAAAGTTACCAAAACTTTTTATGTCTGTTAATAAAATATTTTATTCTAACCCTTCCTTAACTCCAAACGTAACACAAATTTCAACATATTAGTTTTAATGAAAGTAGAACATGCAGAAAATGTTTCAACTGAACCCCATGATTCTAAGTACCCAAACCAAAAACGGTATTCAAAAACTATTTTTCCAATTTTCTCGAAAACGGTTAAAGCTATCTACTTGGTTTCATTCGTTTTCCTAGCCCAAGAAGCCTATAAAACGAGTGCTTACAAGCTTATGAACTCAAAAACGTAAGCGTTACGATTTTTTTTGCGCGAATTTCGCCCCAAACGCCATCTTCCAGTGGACGGATTTTGCTGGTTAACGAACTTGACCTTTAAAATTGGACGACGGATTTTTGTACCAAATTTCATCAAAATCGGACCATTCGTCTTCTACCTAGAGCGAACAGACAAATATACATACACACACACACACACACACACACACACACACACATATATATATATATATATATATATATATACAAATTTGAACCACCATCATTTTCGGTCTCTAGGGGTTCTGAAACGCAAAATTTTCTAGTCGGCACTTCTGGATTGCGTCATGAGATCAACCTTATAAGCGGGGTTCCTCCCTATGGGGGAGGGAGGAACCGCGCTAAAACAAACTGAAAACCCTATACACCACTCTCAAAGACCCAATCCCACAAGAAAATAGATCCAATGTCGTTTACCGAATTCCTTGCTCTACACCCAACTGCAACAGCACTTACATTGGACAGACGAAGAACCGCATTCAAAACAGACTCAAAACACACAAATACAACATTAAGAACAGAGACATTAAAACCGCGCTATCTAGACACGCTATCTCGACGGACATAAATTTGATTTCCAAAACTTCTCCATCCTTTCCACTTAACCCAACCTTGAGAAGCGTCTCCATTCTGAATCCATACATATCCATCTAGAAAATAATCCCGTCAATGACAAAATTGACAAAGAAGTCATCTCCTCAACCTATTCCAACATTTTCCATATCCTCAAAACTTCCCGTTAGGTAATCCCACCCCGTTCGTTGTCCCGTTGCCACACACCTGTCTTATCCTTCCCTGGACCTGGAAAACCCCTGGCACGTCCTTTATCTTTACCGCGGTCGTTTCCCTCCGTCCATACTTCCATCTCCATTTCTCCCCACCCCGTCCCCCTCCATCCTCTCCTGTCTAACTGTCCAACCCTGGCCCTATCCTTCCTGTCTTCAGAAATGTTCTCTACTTGAAACGGGACAGTTCTCAATCATCTCGATAGGTATGTTACTACGCCACTTGTTCTGTATTCTCTTGTATACCATACACATGTATATTTATTTAGATTTCTATTATTATACTATATATATATATATATATATATATATATATATATATATATACATACATTCAATCATATATGTACTCATATTTTCGTTAATTTATCTATCCTTTTTTTGTCATTGTTATACCATATATGTTTTTACAGCCCTGAAGATGGCTTGTATAGCAAGCTGAAACGTTGACAGTAATAAATATACATTTTAACCATAAAATGTGTTTTATTAAATAAGAACATTGACCGAAACCCCGACGATCAACGCTTCCTACTTCTGAACGGTCGACCATATCTTCTCAATCAAGTTTTACAATTATATATACTTGTGCAATATTAGCGCGGTTACTCTCTATCTCCATAGGGAGAACCCGCTTATGAGGTTGACCTCATGACGCAATCCGGAAGTGCCGACTAGAAACTTTCACGTTTCAGACCCTATAGATCACGAAAATATAGGTGGCCCAAATTTGTATGTATATGTATATATATATATATATATATATATATATACATACATATATACATATATATATATATATATATATATATATATATATATATATGTATATATTTATATATATGCTTGTCTGTTCGCGCTCTAGCAAGCTCAAAAATGGTCCGATTTAAACGAAATTTGGTACAAAAATCTGTCGTCTAATTTGGAAGGTCAAGTTCGTTAACCAGCAGAATCCGCCTACTAGAAGATAGTGTTTGGGGCGAAATTCGCGCAAAAAAAATCGTAACGCTTACGTTTTTGAGTTTATATGCTTGCATGTACTTGTTTTATAGGTTTCTTTACATAAGAAAACGAATGAAACCATTTTAAGGCGATATCTGTAACCGTTCCTGAGAAAAGTGGAATCAATGTTTTTGTAAGTCATTATATTTTTGTGAGTACTTAGAATCGCGGGATTCAATTGAAATATTTTCTACAACTTAGAAATTAATCCCAACTAAGATGTTTAAATTTTGGATATATTTGGAGTTAAGGAAGTATGCAAAAAAAATTATTTTATTAATAGACATGAAAAGTTTTCAGATCCTCATACATTTTTCGTAAATATCTCGATTACGGTTGGGAAATCGTGCTAAGTGGAAGGTGACCATTCGGATGCTTACTAAATTCTCTACGATAAAGGTCCTGAAGCAATATTCGATGGGGCAACGTCAATCAGAGATATAAGCGCTTAAAACGTAAAAAGTGTTTGTTTTGTTGTTTTGATAGGGGTTTTCTCTTTGCTTAACTCACTTTTTAATTGGCTGTTTCTTGTTTTAAATTGCATTTATCAGTAAAATTAGTATTGTAGTAAAATAAGCTAAGAAACGGTGAAAGGTATTGCTAAGTTTTGTGGCTGTGGTAATCAAGATGGCAGTGGCTAATCATGATGACGTAGTTTGTTTTGAATTCTCCGGTCTATATAACCGTCCTCATAGCCTCTAACTGTATTTATCGTTATTTCTTATTTTATAGAAAGATTTAACCCACGTCAGAATGGAATTTTATTCACCATGAAGCACATATTTACAGGTGATTATAACAGTAAAACGAATTTGCTAGTAAAACAAGATATTAAAAATGACAACGAATTTTTGGTTGTTTAGAATAGAGCCTTCTCAGCAGTAGTCAAAGAGTAAGTACGTTTTCAGTACATAATTTTATTGACTTATACAGATTAAGAATTATCCGCTTCTGTGTGAGTTGGCTACTGTCAGTTTCCTGTGATTTGTAATGCTAATCTATTCCATTTCTTTGAGATGTACGTAACCGCGCTAAGATGACGCAGTTCCTGCGAGTCGGACTTTTTTCTTTTTTTTTTAACGTCCATTTATTATGAACTACGAATTGTAGGACGGGTTATCTATAGATTACCACCCTTTTCTATCCAGGATAGGGTTGACGCCTTTTTTTCGAAAGAAAAGCTACCGCGCCTAGTGGGAATCGAACCCACGACATTTGGCACGGAGTGATAAGTGCTCACGCCTTGACCCTCACGGCCATCGGGTCTCCTTCTAAGAACAAACCGACCAAGGTCATGGAAAGTGAAGAGTTGGACGTCCTAACGTGAGATGAGCGGACTCCACCTCAGTGATTGCTCTAGTTCTTCTTGGTACCCGAAAGTGGTGAGCTGCAGGAACTGACCGTAGCAATTGGTTGAAACTTCTGAAGAAGCCCAATGTTTGGCGACTTACATATGCATTAGGTTTGGGAGTTACAAACAGTTTTCTTTACTTATTCTACAAGTTTTTTTAAAAGCTTTACCTACCAGGAAGTCCCAAAACCCCAAAATATAAATGTGATATTTCGAGCTCAGAGTAGTTTTCGACATACTTTTTGATGCGCCGATAAAAACGAAAAAGAAAAAAAAAAAAAAAAAAGAAAAAATGTGTGCAATATTTTTGTGCAGTGTGAGGGTTCCACAACTAATGCTTTTTATCAGTTTAATCATCACTTAAGCATATCTATGCTAAAAAAGTCCAAATTCCTAGTTTTGACAGGTTTGATTGAGACCTGTATTCTATTCATTAGTTTGGAAGGTGTATGGGAGGATGAACAGAAATAGCCTGGAGTAGAGGTGAAAGAAGCGAGTCGGGTTGTTTGATGTTTGTGGACATGAGTTTATTTTTAGCGGTGTCATCCGTGTAGGAAACAGTTAGTAACGGATCGGTTGTTTCAGACAATCGTAACCAAGTTCATTAGGGTCTAGATATGGCGAAGAGTGTCTTCAGTATCAGACGGCTCATCGCTTAATGGCAAATTTCAAGCAAGATTCATCTCATTCAAATAGATTGTGGTTGTATCATAGTTTATTTATTTCATCAATATACCTCTTTTATTGCTCTCCGGAGGAGGGCATATATTGAGGTTGCGCTTTAGAAACCTTTTCTGCATCATACATTATCATGTATATATTTCAACTGGCACGAAACCGGCAACAATGTGTGTAATTTCATCAAGAAACTGGGTATATAGTATTCCTAAAACAGGCCATTGGATGAGTACGTTAACCTGCACAATCAGAACATGCATTAGTTCGAGAGCACGAAGGTACTCTTGAGGGAGGGTTCGAGAAAGATATGGAGGTCTCAGTTGAAGGCTATCCCACAGTTTTCTTGGAAGTAATGCGGAATATGTAATTAACAATTACTTAGACACCCAAGAAACCATTTTGGTGCCGCTTGGGTTCCTTGGTGGTTGAGAACGGAGTTTGCGAAAATAATACTATTATTATTATTATTATTATTTATTTGATGTGTTCCGCCTCATTGGTAATCAACACAAAAAACAGCATCCTCTGAACTATTCATTCTAGGTAATCAGCTTATGTGATTGTATACAATTTTAACTGTAAAAGACTTAGTGTTCTAGTAAATTGTACCTAGTATCTATGGAAGTGTAATGTTATTTTTAAGTCAACAGTGCTTATTGCCATCAAATAAGATTATGTAGTCCGGTGTTTTTGAGGCAGGTCAGTAAAGTGTTGATGTACTGGCTATCATTGCCTAGGGGTTCCTGCATGTCATTCGGGATGTTGAAGTTGCATCGTCTTTGGCAGTCTGCCAGTATGTGTTTGATCGTAAGTTCTTTGTTACATTTACTGCATATAGGCTTATCTCGTCTTGTCATAAGGTATTCGTGAGTTAGTCCAATCCTTAGTCTAGCAAGAATTATTTGGTCACGTCTGTTATCTCGATGACTAGAAGGTCATTCGTCAATTGTGTTTTTTATTATCCGGAGTTTATTGTCAGCTAGTTGTATCCATATGTAGTTCCAATGTTGTTTTATTGTACGTTTTGTAGTTTTTGTCAGATCTTTGTCAGTTATTTGCTGTAAGTCACAAGTGAGATATTTGACTGCATTTTTTTTGCCTCATAATCAGCAATTGAGCTTTTCCCGAGATCTTCATGGCCTGGTAGCCAGTACATGGTTATGTTTCTGTTTAGAGTTTGTGTCTTGTTAAGAATTTCTGTCAGTAGTGGATGGGTTGTATATCTGCCTGTAATTGCATTAAGTGCGCTTAAAGAGTCAGTAAATAGTACTATGTCCCTATTGTCAGTTTCAGGTATATTATCCAGACCGATGAGGATGCCATGGAGTTCAGCTGTAAAGATACTACAGATATCATTGATTTTCTTGCTTATGATTTGATCATCTATTACACCTGCAGCTACCACACCCCTCATCTGATTTAGAACCATCAGTACTGATGAAAAGTTTTCCTAAGTTTTCAATAACAAAGGCTTCATAATTATTTTTATAAATTAATTTTGAAATAGCATCACAATTATTGTATTTAGCCAGTGTTGTTTAGCGAGGTATTTTTTAAAAGCCAGGGTGGTGTTTGAATTGAGCCGCATGTCAGTATTTTTGCGTTTAAATGATTTGAAATATATTTTGTTTCTCTGTATCTAATACTGAATGGTCTATGGTCGTCTTGTGTATATTTCTTCAGGTGGATTGTCAATACTTATTTGATGACATGGAGAGCAGCCTAGTGCTTTGTATTTATGCATTAGGGAGGTTACCAGAATATCTCTACGGATATATAATGGAGGCTCACCTGTTTCTGCATACAAACTAACACTAGGACTACTCCAAATCAACTTGGGAACTAGCCTTGGAGGCATCTTGGACTTCCTTATACAGTGAGCTTAGTGGCATTTACGTGAGCCTGCATGTGCCCATAGTTGACTGACCTAGTTGATATATCTGATAATTTCCTGAAAATTCCAAACCTTCTCAGAAAGACCTTCTGAGGGCCTTCTCAGAAAGTCAGAAGAAAATCGGACAATTGTTTACTTTTCCTCAATAAAAAGGCGACGAAAGAAGCGGTTACGAGGGCTTCTTAACAAGGTAGAACTAAAAACGTCTTAAAAAATATTCCTATTTTACGTTATATTTATTGGAACATTTAACAATTTTTATATTTTAAACAAAATATACTTGGATGGACAAAGAATTATCTTGCAGTAGGAGTGCCTCTGAAGAGGCACAAAAAAAAAGCACGAAATCTGTAGGGCATAAAACATATGTTAAGTAGTGTAATACAAAAGAATGCTACTACATTTATATATACATATGTATGTATAAAATCAGACCCATAACAGGCCCTGAGGGTCCTGAGGGGCATATACTATGGAGGTATCTGATTCATGACGATACGGCCCACTAGGGAGATAGTGTGGTCAGTACTATGCTCCGGCCGCCTGATTTTCCCCTTTCCTGCTTTGACTGCTAGAGCCATTAGTACGGTTGGTAACCCATTAATAAATTAATTAAAGGCTGGGTTGGCCTAGGGACGGTCCGGGAGGCCGAATCCAACCCATGAACGAAGACACTAGAGGATTCGAGGATTTTTTGGAAATCCGTATATTTCCTTAAATGGGTCGAAAATGGTTGTAAAATCGTGGTAAGCGTAAGCCCGATCGTTTCTTGTCCATACGAAATCTGAATAAATTTTCCAGACAAAACATTTTCATTCGATATGACACGACCTCAGTCATACATCTTGAATTATCGAAATTGTTTGACTTTTTTTTTTTTTCTTTTTTTTTTTAATTTGCATAGACAAATCCTACATTTTGTTTGTTTTTATACAGCTCCTTATCTAATTTGGTACAGTTTGACATGACATCATATTATTCCGTATAGCCGATATCTGTCTATCAACTAGGAGGTTATCCTCTACTTCCGACAGGCGAGAGATATTTTCAACCGGGACGAGCGCAGTTAAACTCCCAAGTCGTATATCTCAGAGGCTAACAAGCCGCCGTCGACAAATAGCTTCACTAGACACTCCTTTTCTCTAAATCACCAATGAATAACTCAACTGAATGGTTATACTTATCTATGAGTTTACATTAAATTGACACCAAACTACAAGCGGACATCTGTCGTTTATTTTGTTTTGATGACGGCCGACATGATATTCGGGCATAAACCTATTAGCATCGCCTTTGATGTCCAGATAGACAAAAATAAATTTAAGGCACTATAGATATTGAGTTTCTCAAAAGAAGTCGTTAAGTATCGATAAAAATATTCGTCGTAAACAGAGTTCTATAAATGATATTTTTTGTTCAAATATATTTTTATTTATTTTAATGTTTATAGGGCAAAACTCTCTAGAATAAAGACTGGCTTAGATAATAATTTTAGTCCTAATTTTAATATAACTAATAATAATAATAATAACAATATGTACGTAGACTCTCCCAAATCCGGCGTCATTCGGATTAGAGAATTCTGTTAAAAGCGGTGACTTATGTATTCTAAAAACGTTATTTATTTGAGGTTTTTATTATATGTAACATTTTTTTAATATTGCATATTAAAGTAAAATATAGGTCAGAAATATAAAATAAATGAAAAATTGCTGGTATATTATTTAAAAGTGCTTATGCAAATAAAAGTTTCAAGTAATAAAATATGTAAATAGTTAAACGAAATAAAAAATATTTAATTACTAAACAAATCACATTATTGCCATATCAAAAACTAGTTACATGGGAAATCAGGCATTCCAGCCATAGGTGCCTTAGTTGAAACAATTATTTTCTTTGTAGAAACACAAGTTAGGAATTAATTGATAGAGCTGGTAATCTTAATTATTAATGAGCCATGCTTGTGGCGATCAGCGGAATAAATCCTATCACAAACGAGAAGTTAAAATTGTTTTTTTTTTTTAATCGCAAAAAAATCCCTTTTTTTTAAACACCTAAACATTATAAATTACGATTGCTATTTATTTTTAAGGCAACAACGTTTTTCATTTGGAGTAATTATTCTTAGTTAGGCTTGGATTGTGTATACGGGCAGTCCCCCCCCCCTCGTATTCCACAGTGAAAGAATGGGCAAAAATATTTAAGTTAGGGAGAGAAAGTCTAGAAGATGACCCACGTCCCGGTCGCCCATTGGAAGCTGTCACTTCTGAAACAATCTAACTTGTGGAATCTGAATTGCTGTCTGACCGGCGACTAAAAACCAAGGAAATAGCAGCAAGGTTAGGGCTATCAAAAACAAGTGTTTTGAGGATCATCAAAGAACATTTGCATATGAACAAGGTTAGTGCAAGATGGGTTCCAAAAATTCTTTCAGCTGCTCAGAAACAGGAACGAGTTCACTGCTGCAATGAATTTTTACGCGAGTATAATGCCGACCCAAGGAATTTTTTGGACTCAATTGTAACTGGGGATGAGACAATGGTTCTATATTATGACCCACTCAGCAAAAGAGAGTCCATGGAATGGAGAAGACCAGGAGAAGCGCCTCCTTTAAAGGCAAAAGTCACGCAGTCAACAAAAAAGGTAATGGCCACAATTTTTTGGGACTGTAAAGGAATACTACTGATAGATTTTAAAGAAAGGAATACCACAATGAATGGTGAGTATTATGCAGCGCTACTTCACCGGTTACGAGACGCCATTAAAGAGAAGAGGCGACGGAAGTTAAGCAGAGGTGTCCGCCTCCTTCACGACAATGCCTCTGTCCACACAGCATTGATTTCCAAGGCCGCTGTGAAGGACTGTGGATTCCAAGAAATCTCTCATCCACCCTACAGTCCAGACTGGGCCCCTAGCGATTTCTACCTTTTCTCAAAGTTAAAATCTGACGAAGAGCTCCAAGCAGCAGTGGAAGAACATTTTTTTAACAAAGAAGAAAAATTATTTTTTTCTTGGTATAGAAATGTTGCCAAAGCGTTGTATTAAGTGTGTTGAACTTAGAGGAGAATATATTGAAAAACAGTAAAACCAGTTTTTTTCTTTCACCTTTCCTTCTATCCCAGGCCGGAAACTTATGGACCTTACTACGTACCTATCATTAATGAAAATGAGATTTTTATTTATACCAGGGGAAAAATTGAATACTAATGCTTTTCTTATCGTAGTGTAACAGTTAATTTTTAACTATTACTCTATAATTTTTCTTTGGGACTGTTATACGTACTTTCGGAAGATTGGTTTCTTAACTCCTCTTTTATACCTCCAACGAGGTAATCGAAGGTTCTCGTGCTTCTTAGGTGGTATTTCTTAAATTACTCGCTGAATTTCACTTTACTATGAGGTTATTACTGACGAGCTATGACTAGATCGGATCGGATCGGGTGGGGACCAATGTAGGCACTCACGTCGGCCGCTTTCAGTCGACCAATATCGGATCGGGATAAATACGGGTCCAACGTAGGTGCAGCCTGAGGCGTATTGAAGGTATTTCCACATGTATTGGCGAAAATGCAAGTTTTTAGCTTGGCTTTCGATTCTAGCAAGGAGATTTCTGCAACATCCCAAACTGATCCAAACGTTGGAGTAAATAGCGCATTCTTAATGAATTGTTTGTTTCTTTTTAATTAACACCTAAATAAATTGAATTAAACTACTGCATGAGACCTCGGACGCTGAAACGTGTTGGTGGAAGCGACAGGTAATGACAAAGTGTTAACATCTATGATGAATCAGTCCATAGCTGTTTAAGTCAATACGTAACAATCGCTAAAACCTAAGAAATCTTAAAGAAATCCAGCCCTCCACTGATGTAGAGTGACTCTGCTCCAGTAGACTGTTGGTTGCCACCGTCCTAGTAGGTAAGACAGGAGAAGGCGAGCTAATTTTACACTAAGAGCCTGAATCCTGATCGCTATACCACCATTCTATATATATACAGCGGCTCCGGACTGTCTGCCAACCCCGTTCCCTTGTCGTTCGTCAAGACCGAGCCGCCGAAATTCCAGAAATCCGAATAAAGCAACAGTAGACAATTTAGAAAAATAAATAAACTTTGCCTACTACCTTTCATTCGTCAGCTATACATATTATAACCACACTCCTAGCATTCTACAAACAAATGACAAGAACTGCGTTATCAAAGCGTATATATAACCTTTATATTTGATGTGACTAGGAAAGCTCAGAATGAAACGAAAACCGTTCCGAAACTTCAACAGCCGACTTAGATAGTCCTATCGAAATGAAACTTGATAGGAAATTCATTAGGCCTACTTTCACCTTATGACGAGTTTGTTTCGATTCGTTTAAGAGAATATATGAAAAGTACCAAACTACAGAGAAACTATGTTTTTTTGTAATACTTCCTTATCCCAAATGCGCCAAAACTTTATATAGGTATCTTATTTTGGACAATTGGCAAACATGTCCAAAACCAAATTTGA
Source organism: Gonocerus acuteangulatus (assembly GCA_946811695.1). Classification (NCBI taxonomy): domain Eukaryota; kingdom Metazoa; phylum Arthropoda; class Insecta; order Hemiptera; family Coreidae; genus Gonocerus; species Gonocerus acuteangulatus. The sequence goes on along the minus strand of OX328123.1, from coordinate 110,959,860 downwards.
CTGTTCAAGAATGCCAGAAACCAAAAGTCTTTATATTTTAAGTTTTAAAATGTGTGGCTGAATGTCTATTAACGCAAATCCGCAAGCTTTAGGATTTTTAGCACTTTCCAAAAGATCAGGCACTCGTGCCAATTTACCAACATAAGCAGATTTTCTAGCAAGACAGATTTTACACAAGCTAAACATATTGGTTTGTGTAAACCAAATCCTTGTGTTCACGCGCAACGTTTTTCTTCAGCGAACCGGCTTGCGCAAGACAATTTGCACAAATTACATGAGCGTGTGAACCCACCTTTAAACGGATGCCTGTAAAACTTTCACACTCTTGCACACTTCTATCGAAGATTTTTTTGCGCGATTGGGGTGCCAGTGTTTCCGATGTGTTTTTTCTTTCTTTTTTTTTGTATAATGTTCTTAATATTATATGTTAATTTGGAAACGAAAATGAACTTAAACGCGAGTGTATTACTCTATACCTCTGAAGGGTCCTCTAGGGACTAATTTTAGATTTCAAAACGCTACTAAGTTTGGTGCTAATGACCTTGGCAGTAGGAGCACCTATAATTTAAAAAAAAAACTACTAATTTATCAATCATCAGTTGATGCACCTAAAAAGATTAATAATAATAAAAAAAAAACAGTCCCGTAACAGGCCTAGAAGATAAAATGTTTTAATGCGCTCGGGATTTAAACTTAGGTCCTCCTGCATATTAGTCCAGTGTTCTACCACTGAGCTAACCTCGCCCTCCAAAATACAAACGATAAAAATAAAATAAAAGAGCTTTGATCACTTAACTCAATAACCATATCCATTATTATTTACATATATTAAAAAATAAAAAAAAAACTTATTGATCATTTTTGATTTTGTTTGTCCTTGGAGGCCTAAGACTTCCACAAACAAGAACAAAAATCGATTGTAGCCTAATAGATAGCCTATACTAATTTACAAACATATGGTAGTATCTAAAATAACAGATAACTGAATCAATACCTAGTTCAAATACTATGTCCTTTAAATAAATTATTTTAATTTTAACGTCCATTATTATTTACTAATAATTTTGGGACGGGTTACCTATAGGTTACCACCCTTTTCTAGCCAGGATAACCTTTTCTTTTTTCCAAAGAAAAGCCATCACCCCATAGTGGGAATCGAACCCACGACCCTTGGCACGGAGTGTTTAGTGTTCACGCCTTAATAGTCACGGTCACTGGGCCTCCGCTGTAAGTAAAAAATGCCCGACAATGTTAATTTTGGGGGAGATGCATTTTGTATTTATAAAAACTTCAAAACTATTTAATTCATGCTTATGTTCAGGTAAAAGTGCTTCATTTTCAGGACAATTGTAATTTCAGAGAAATGGTATATATATGACCATATTTAACTAAATTAGAAACATCATTCCTGTTAAAAGTTTATACTTTTTTGATCATATAGAGTACAAACATCACCAATATATTTTTTTTAGAAACTAATATGAAATATTTTCTTAAAAAAAACAACGTATATTAATTATAAGCATAATTCTAATACATAATTACATCATTTTAGAGAAAATGTTGATATAAATGAAGTAACCACTTCTTTTAGTTTAATTTCTGTATCTTTAGATATTTCGCCAGCCTTTGCAATAGTAGAAAGTATATCTTTGTGAGAAGTCCTAAGATGTTGAAGGAATTCCTTTTCGAAATTTGTTATTTTAGATGGATCTACTTTGTCCAGGAGACCTCTAACACCACAGTATATGACAGAAACTTGTTCTTCAACTGCCATAGGAGAGTATTGACCTTGCTTCAATAGCTCAGTTAGTCTGACACCTCTATTAAGAAGTTGCTGGGTGGCTGCATCCAAGTCTGATCCAAACTGTGCAAAGGCTGCTACTTCTCGATACTGAGCAAGTTCTAATTTCATAGAACCTGCCACTTGTTTCATAGCTTTAGTCTGCGCAGCGGATCCTACACGGGAAACCGAAAGGCCTACATTGATGGCAGGTCTGATCCCCTTGTAAAACAGTTCCGTCTCCAGAAATATTTGTCCGTCTGTTATTGATATAACATTGGTCGGAATGTATGCCGAAACATCGCCTGCTTGAGTTTCGATGACTGGAAGTGCGGTGAGAGAGCCTCCGCCGTGTTTTTCGTTCATTTTGGCCGCCCGTTCTAGTAGACGCGAATGAAGATAGAATACGTCACCAGGATAAGCTTCCCTACCAGGAGGCCTTCTCAGGAGTAGAGACATCTGCCTGTACGCCACAGCCTGTTTGGATAAGTCGTCATATATGATAAGAGCGTGTTTACCACTGTCGCGAAAGTGTTCACCCATTGCACATCCAGTATATGGAGCCAAATACTGTAGTGGCGCAGCATCCGATGCCGTAGCTGAAACAATTATGCTGTATTTCATTGCACCACTGTCAGTAAGGCGTTTCAATATTTGGGCTACTGTGGATCTCTTCTGCCCAATGGCAACGTAAATGCAATACAACTTTTTCTTCTCATCCCCTTCGTCATTGAATCGTTTTTGATTGATGATTGTATCAACAGCGAGTGCAGTTTTTCCTGTCTGCCTATCGCCGATGATAAGTTCCCTTTGACCACGACCGATTGGTACAAGAGAATCTACAGCTTTGATTCCAGTCTGCATCGGCTCACGGACGGCGGTTCTTGGTATGATTCCTGGTGCTTTAACCCCAACGCGAGCTCTTTTTTTGGCATATAATGGGCCTTTTCCATCAATAGGATTACCCAAAGCATCAACGACACGCCCGAGAAGTTCTTGTCCAACGGGAACGTCCACAATAGCACCGGTTCTCTTCACTATATCGCCTTCTTTGATAAGCTTATCATTACCGAAAACAACAATACCTACATTATCTCTTTCTAAATTCAAAGCCATTCCCTTAATATCAGCTGCAAAATCTACCATCTCATCAGCCTGAATATTTTGCAGACCATAAACTCTAGCGATACCATCACCAATACTCACCACTCTCCCAGTTTCTGCTAAATCCACCTTTGGTGAGGCCCTGAGGAGCCTCTCTTCTAGAACCTTTGTCAATTCTGTGTTTCGGAAAACGATAGACCTGCTCACATTTCGCTTATTTAATGTATACACTTCCAATTTCAAATTCTTAATTTCTTGCTGGAGGACCGATGAAAAACGATTCATCAAATATAAGCTGAATCGAGGCGAAAGTGAAACCATTGTTCTCATTGAAAAACAATACAATCAAATAACAGAGGTTTAATACGTTCACAGGTTATGTTCTTATTTGTTACTAGTTATCATGTGATAATTGGTATTTAATTTCAAAACTAATAATAAATATATAAATAATTTGATTTCTTACATTTTTAAAAATAGCTTCCTAGAGAATTATATTTTTTTTTTATTCTTAATTTTTAAACGTAACTGTTACATATAAAATAGGCTTATAATGTAGGTATTAATAATACACCAAAAAAAAAAAAAAAGAAATGTTTTGTGAAACGACAAAGTTTTGTTATATATCTGAGGTATCTGATTCTTGACCTTAAGGCACACTAGAGAGATATTGTGGTCAGTTTTATGCTCTAGTCGCCTGATCATTTCCTTTTAGGTACGTATTAAACAGAGTTGGGCAAACGTTAGCGCGCGCTAAAAGCTGATACCTCTCCGCTAATTTAGCGAAACTGTAGAAAGCCAGCGCTAATAATTAGCGGTTAGAGGCGGCAGTGCGCTAACCGCTAATCTATTTATGAAATATCGTAATTGCTAATAGCTTAAGCTATAGTTACAACATTTTGTCACCTCAAAGTTCACTTCCGATCTGCTCTGAGCAACCTCACTCCTGTTCCACTTCCGCTTCAATCTACAGGATTTACGATCACATCAATGTCAATTTCGGTTACTTCCGGTCGACTCATGCCTATCACTGGGTAACTCCTGTTCGATCTGGCTTACTTCCGGTCACACTCTGACACTCCTTAATCTAGGTTACTTCCGGTCCTATATTCATCCCTGGGTCGTTTCCGGAAGTACCCCTGGGCCTTCCAGGCACTCATGATAGACCGGAGGTGAACCGGCATTGACCCGGAAGTAATTCTAAGCGACCGGAAGTGAAACCGGAAGTGACCAAAAGTTGTCCAGATTCATCCGGAAACTGTCCAGGAGTAATATTGGTGACCCAGAAGCTTTTGGTGACAAAATGTTGTAACTATAGCTTAAGCTATTAGCAATTACGATATTTCATAAATAGATTAGCGGTTAGCGCACTGCCGCCGCTAACCGCTAATTATTAGCGCTGGCTTTCTACAGTTTCGCTAAATTAGCGGAGAGATATCAGCTTTTAGCGCGCGCTAACGTTTGCCCAACTCTGATATTGAAGGCTGAGATCGCCTAGGGAAGGTCTTGGCCCATATCCGACCCTCGAACGCCGACAATAGAATAATTTACTCGTAAGTTGAATTCATGAAATTATATACACTGGACTAATTATTCGACGTAAATTTTTATATATATCAAATACAAACATTTTTTTTTTAGATAATCCACAATAATGGGTATTTAATTGTAAATTTCATAAAATCAAAGTTAGTTTATGCGCAAATACTAGTTTTCATAATTTTTTACCACGCGGGAAGGCCCCGTGGCTGATAGTGTTCATGCTGTAGCACTCCGAGTATAACTTCGTGGGTTCGATTCCCGTTAGGGGTTGTAGCTTCAAATTTTAAATAAAGGCATCACACCTATCCGCTAGAAGAGGGTGGTAATAGATAGACAAATAGTTCATTTTCAGTGTATATTATATGCAAGAATTACAATACCATAGGGCGGAGAGGTTTATTTTTGAGCGTTGCAACCGGGCGTAGTGCCAACTGACGTAATACTTGACTGAATCAAGCCCCCACCAAAAAAAAAAAAAAAAATAAACAAAAACTGTATTAACAAAATAGCCAAATCATTCTAAAACATTAATACTTCATGATCTTTCGATGGGGAATCAATTTCCCACTCGAATGGAGTGTCCCACTTCTTTTAGCGCATTCCTGCCTCTCAATATAGGGAGGAAACGCGATGATGACGACTCAATGACACAATTCGGAGGTCCCAATGATAAAAATGTTTCATGGCAAGTGAAATGCGCCCATTTTAAAACATAAGAAAATTTCCTAAAATAATGATCCTCCAGTTTTTTTTTTTCGAATGGACGATCTTATAGAGGGAAATTTCTGCTTATAATAGCAAAAGTGGAGGTTTCGTTCTCGTAAATGTTAATGTGTTTTTTTTTTATTCCAATTAATTATTTAGCATTAAATGATTTAAAGCATAAAGGTTTCCTAATAACGTGCGGAAGTCTAGTAGGAAGGAAATTTAGTCCCGCTTGGAGTTGGTTACAATTTAAAAGTCTATATTTTACTTTTATTTTGAGATCTTATTGAATTAGGGGTTTAAATTGGTTTGATTGTTGGACATTTTGGAGAAAAATGTCGTTCCATCCAAAAATATCATCCCAGCGACGAAAAACAAACATCAATCAGATATATATATATATATATATATATATATATATATATATATATATATATATATATATATATATATATATATATATACTATTCAAAAAGCCTTAAAAATACAAGAAAACCAAATTTTTTTTTTTTTTTTATTTATTTCATTATAAGAGCTCCGCAACTATGGCTATGAGCCCTAATACAGATTATAAAATATATACAATTTTTTTACACTTTGATACAATTTACATTTATACTTAAATAAGATATATACATATATATATACAAACATTATACACATATAAATATACACACACACATATATACATATATACACACACACATACATACATACATATATATATATACATATATACACACATACATGCATATACCACAAGATTCATATGAATATTTATTTATTAATGTTTTCGCAATATAGGCGACAAAACAAACATCTTCATATGAATAAAGATAACAAATACAAATATAAACCACAATTCATTTGTAGTTACAATGAAAATATAATACACAAAATAACTAAAATAAGGTGCATTAGCTTAATTAAATCAGATCTATAGGTTATTAAAGTAAACTATTAAAATCGAAAGCACAAAGAAAAGAAGGGAGATTGGCTAGATTTTTTTGTATAAATTATTGTTCTTTAAGTAGTGTAATATAGTGTTGATGTGTGGGCTTCCTTCTGCGAGTAATGTGTGTAAGTCGTGTGGCATGAGTAAATTGTCTCGTCTTCTGCAGTCTGTCAGTATGTGTTTTATCGTCAGGGTAACATTACACAGGGAGCACACGGGTCTGTCTTGTCTTTCCATTAAGTATGAATGTGTTATAAGTGAGTGTCCAATTCTTAGCCTGGTCAGGACAACTTGGTCTCTTCTATTTAAAGACAAATCATTATCATGCCAGACTTTGATTGAGTTTTTAATTTCTCTCAATTTGTTGTCTGTCCGTAACCAGTAATTTAGCCAATCTTGTAATATGTGTGTATGTGCTATGTTACATAAGTCCTGTGTAGTTAGTTGTCTGATGTCAAGGTTTTCTTTAAAGGTAGCCTCTTTAGCGTGGTTGTCCACGATGTGTTTAGGCCTATGTCTTTATGTCCCGGTATCCAAAGCATTGTAATGTTGTGTTGTTTTAATCTGTGTATTTGGGTGTATAAAGAAAACCAAATAATTGACAAGAAAATAATTAAGGTCCATGAAAGACATTTGCAAAAATAACATAAGAAATAATGGATAAAAAAAAAAAAAAAAAACAAAAAAAAAAAAAAAAAACAATAAATAACGATTCTGCCAATGTAAACTTGTCAACATTAATTATTAGAACATGCGTTTTGCCATGTGCGTGAAAATGATAAAAAGAAGGGAGCATTCCTTAGGTGGGAAGCCAACTCAATAAATCTTTCCTGACTATTCATAGACACCCTTTTAATGATATTTAGCATCATGTCTTCATTTTCTATCTTATTTATCTACAATAATACTTTTAAAATTGCCTACACTAGATAGAACATACCAATATATATATATATATATATAAATATATATATATATATATATTAGTCAAACCAACTGGGAAAAAAACGTTATAGTAAAGTCTATATTTCAATTTTAACGGAATCTTGAATTCTTAAAAACGAATTCAGTGACATCACCTTGAATATTGAGGAACTTAGGGATTGACCTGACACTAACGAAATATAAAGATACAGAAAATCCACATTATTTTAAAAATGCAATAAAATCGATCGGAGTCAAAATCCAAGTACATTATACACTTAACCTGACGGATCCAAGACCAACTCTGGAGCTGATGACATACTTGCAGCTTGACCACACCTCATGTGTCCCCCAGTTGTCCGCCGAATACGTTACGTTCATTGTTAAGTTATTGAATTCAAAAACATAAGTAAAAATAAAAAAATAAGTAAAAATAAAAAAATAAGTAATTAAAAAATTGAAGGACTTGAGCAGTTTTGGACTTTTAGTTTATTTTCTTAAATATCTCAAAAACGGATTAGAAAAACTGTCCGACTCGCAGGAACTGCGTCATCTTAGCGCGTTTTTTTTTCTTATCGCTAGTAAGGGAATGGAAACTTGTGTTCCGGTAAAAGGATTCTGCTGGTTAATGAACATGATCTTTTGTTTGTATTTTACCAAACTCGAATTATTATTTATAGGATAGAACGCGATCATTTATATGCGGAGTGTGTTTTTTCGTCACCTATGAGTTCTCAAAAGAAGCGAGATTAGCCCAGTGATATCACCCGACTAATATGATAGAGGACATGAGTTTAAAACTCGGACGCGAACTACATAATAAAGATCCTCTGGTGTCATCGTTCGAGGGTTGAATTCGGGTCCCAGGCCTTAAACCAGCCTTTCATCAATCGTTACATCCAAAGGAAAAAAAATGCAACCGGAGCATAGTACTGACCATAATATCTCTCTAGTGTGCTGTATGGTCAAGAATCCGACACCTCTACAGTCTCTGCCCATCTGGGCCCTTGTGGCCTGTTTTGAGCCTGAGATTTTGGGGGGGGGGGGTTATGAATGGTCGAAATCTAGTTCCGGATTCCGTCATCGTGTTATCGTAAACTTTTTCCTTGGGAGGGAAGAAACATACTAAAAGATTCCAACACTTTGTTCATTCCGTTTAGGTGTTTCATAAAATATAGAATCTTCCGTCCTTTGCCCGTTCTTCTGAGCCTTCATTCTACGGAAATAGATGTTCATATAAGATAATAAAAGCATCTGTAATTGCCTCGAATCCTCCGAACTGTTTCCAGCAAGATTCTGGAAAGATGCCTAAAGCTGACTGACTCCTCCTCTTGTATGATAATCTGTTATAAGACGAGTCCTGGTTTATCAGGAGCACCCTCCGCGGACGATCTGGTTAATAAAAAGCCACGCTTTATATATTTCCTCATGCATCATTTCTGGTTATTTGTGACTGGCCGAGTGGACAGTAGCTGTGAGAAATGCCCCTATATATATAGTAAGGCCCAATCTACTGAATGGATCTCGCTATAGCAGACTGTCTTTCCTGTCTCTATGCCAGCTAGCGGCTTCTCATCTCATCAATTAGTTTCGCCTTTTTTTCTAATATTTTTTTTTTAAATCTTTCTTTTTTTTATTAAGGATTCATATTATCCTAAATAAAGAATATCACAGGGCACATCTTTCTATTCATGGGTTTTAACTATTATCTCAATGACCGCTTTGAGATGTTATTTCATTTAGAATTTCTGCTCCAATATGTTCAGCTCATTGAGAAATTAAATGAAAAGACCAATTTTCACATGGAGCCCATTCTTCGTTTAATGGTTTCATAGAAGACGAGATCCTTAACACGTTAGCGGTACAATATGATTTTCTTCATAACAGAATTACTCTGACTCACAATAGAAAACCGAAGACCCCCGTGCAACATCCGTAGTACGGTCCAAACACATACTCACATATCATATGTATGAATGGAATAATATATTTCAATGTTATTCTTTCTTTTTTGCAAGATAATACTTCAACCCCTTCAGGGGATTTCCTCCCCTCATTTACAGTAAATTCAAATAGGCATTATAGTGTATTTGGCCAATGTTTATTTCAAGGGCGAATCCCGGGTCAGAAACTCCCATCAGAGCATTTGATTACCCATAAATCACTCGAAAAAATTATAATTAAAACATTGAATTCTAATTGCATAATTTTTCAATTGTGTTTATGAATCAGCATTCCATAGAGTAAACATTCGCCTTTGCTATCCTGAATCACTTCGAGTTCGATTTCCAAGCAACCGGAATTAGTGTTTCGCCCTTTCTCTTCCAAGGTATGATATGATATATGAGTATGTGTTTGGACACATACTCATATATCATATCAGTATGTGTTTGGGTCCTTCGTTCTTATATTGTCCTTCATTTTTCTATTCTATTATTTTATTTTTATTTTTTTAACGGCGCATCAACAAATCTGGGCCATTAGCGCCGACATCCAGGGTGCAGCGAGGAATTTTCTCAACGAGCCCTGAGATGAGAAAATTCCTGCTGCCGGTGGGGATCGAACCCACCATCTCCCGCTTATGAATCTAAGGCGCTAGCCACTAGACCACGGGAGATCCCTCTATTGTTATTAGTATTTATTATTATACAAATTCTTGTTACAGATGCTGAAGGTGGAGACAAAGGCTGGGAAGGTTCGAGTTTAGACAGGCTTAGCTTGATAGTGGAAAGCATCTCCAGGCCATCAACATGACATATTCATTCAAGAATGATAAGGATCGATCAACTTCATCTCCGCAATATTCAAGACAGGGATTATGTTATAGGCGAGAAGAAGGAAGACTTCTGGTATCACGTTGGACGTATCCATAATAAAGCTTGGTTAACTCATCCGAAGTGGCTCATTCAACATGATGGTATTGAGAAGGATTTAGTCAAATGTCATGTCAAGAATAACTTGTGTTGATATCTATCTAGGAAATATTTGTAGTCCAGTAAATAAATATTCGAACTTCAGGAAACATTACATTTATATTGTGGGGCTTGTTGAGGACAGCCCCGACACCCAACTTTACAGTGCAAAGTTTTTGCGGTTCTGTTCGGTAGATGCCTCACAACAATTTATTGTGTCAAAATGACCTCAAAATGTCTCAAGAATCACGAGACTTTCTCTTTCCTGCTAAATTTACTGGAAAATAGAAAAAAAAGAAGATTGTGGGGTTGTAAGCAGCTAAGTCCTAACGATGATCAATACCAAGATCTTTTAGAAACATAAAAATTGGAAGATCGTAAGAGATTTATATTTTTTTAAGGATGTGACCTAGCCGGAACTAGCTCATAATGTGTGATTTGTTTTCTCCATTTCCGATACTTAATGTTTTTGGGTAAAATTACATAATATTTTCTTTTTTGTCACGGTTCTTGTGATCGACACTTCTAACAAAACACAAGCACACGTTATTGTTTAATTCGTTCATTAAATTTATTGTTTCGGTAAAGCAAACATAGAAAATAACGACGAAACAAAATATCACAATCCGTTTCAACGAGTGGACTGCTAAGGAGAATGCTTCTGCCCCCCCCCCCCCCCAAAGACTTGGAACATTGTAAAATCCCGTTTCGATGAGATTCAGAAACGTTTATCACGTAGACCCGCAATACACTCCTGAAACACCAAACATGTCACGAGGCTGAATCTGGACAGTCCCGATTCGGACGAGATTTTGCTCCGGCAACAATGACGCGCAACTTTAAGTCCAAATGTGGACTAGGCTTGAGGTTATCCACAAATGGCACACTTCCGGTGGTTGTGTCTGGTCTTTCTCTCCCGTTTAATGTTGCCAAATCATCACGGCTCACGAATCACGCATTTCTGTGGAAGCCAACATAGGAGTCACTGTCAACCGGAAACTATCTCAGTTTTTAATTTTCCTGTTCTACAATAAAAAATTGTAGAGTTGTTGTAGATAAATAAAAAAGTTGTAGAAATGTTGTTGTAGACAAGAGCTGCACTTGAGAGCCTAGCTGCAAAATAATTCCCAAACACATTATCATCAATCAAAAGTTTACTGAATTATGTTTAACGCAGAACCTCAGGCACATGTTGGTTGGCTCCATATTGTTCCATTCCTTTTCTTCACTTGTGAAATAATGCCGATAGCACGAGCAATCTGATCGGTCTGAAAGAGATCTTGAAAAATGTAAATCTTTATTTAGAGACATTTTTCTCGACGTAAATTGACTCAGAAAAATAAGAAAAATGCATAACATAATCTTAAGGTAAACTAATTACACGTCTAAATAGTTTCACCTAACGTAAACATTATAAAACGACTTTAGTTAATGTTCCTATCCTCAGCCTATATACCAAAATGTTCAAATTTTTAGAACAATTAACTGTAGGTCTGGAATTTGAACACAGTTCCTCTGCTCTCAATAAGTTGAAGATTTTAAGTCATGGCATTGTTTTCCTGTAAAATAAGCAGTGGCTTAAGATATTTAAATTCTCGTAGAGGTGCCTCCTATAGACCCCTACTAACAAGGGACCATCCCCAAGTGTCTGAAACCAATTTTTAAGAAACTTCGTATACTTATTATACACGTAAAAATAATAATCGATACGTATTTTTTATATCGGCCCAATCGCACGTTGGAGGGGTGAAACTGGGCCAATATATAAAAATAGGAATCCCTTTTTTTTTTTTTTCTTTTTTTTTTTTTTCACGGCGCAACTACAACTTGGCCATTAGCGCCGGGCTATCTACAGGTTGCCACCCTTATCGATTATTTTCACGTGTATAATAAATATACAAATTTTCATTAAAATCGGCTCCGGACACTTGGGGAAGTTCCCTTGTAATATAAATGCAGTAATATGCCATCTATCTGAAGTCTTGCCCTCTCCCCCCATTAGAGAACTTAATGATATTTTATATAATATTGGTTAAAACTTGTCATAAAACGTATTATAATATGTTGAAACATAACATAATACATTGAACCTATCTTATTTTGAAAAATGTTTGTACATATTAGAATTTTGTAAGGTTAGATTGACGGAATCATTCAATCATAATACATTAATGAAATACCCACAATATCCCATATATTATATATATATATATATATAATCAATAATTAATACGTGGTTATCAATGTATTAATGATTTACATGGATTGTAAATACTATGTCACATTTCGTGGAATCCTATTATTATATGTTTATTTACTGTGACAAGAGGGTTCACTATTTTTGCTCAATATTTTATCTTTTACCTCTACTGTTCTTGCTATGTAATTTTGCTATTTGTTTGATCAGTGTTTACTGTTCTTATTGTGTATTTATTTAAAAGTTTGTGTATTTGTATACATGTAAAAACAAATAAATATACTTGTTACTAGTCAATTGAGTTTTCTTGAAGACCAGAATATATATATATATATATATATATATATATATATATATATATATATATATATGTGTGTGTGTGTGTGTGTGTGCGTGTGTGTGTGTATATATTCCGGTCCTTGTCAGGAAACATTGAAATTTCTTACACTCCCGGATAGACCCAGCGGGGGCCGTGGATATATTTAAGAGTTTCGAGCAAGGTGATCATTCGAAAACATAATAAATTTCCTACATTCAGACGCAAATCAGGATATCAACTACCACAGTCGGAGAAAACAGTGCTGAAAGTCCGGACGTAAGTGTTCTATACAACGTTTAGTAGTATATTAATCTTAAAAATGAATTAATACCTGTTTTTGATTAAACCTATTTCCGATTTCTCATCGGCATTTGAGCTTCAACAAAATAAATGAGTACCCCAACGCTGTTCATTACTGCTAAAATAAATACCCCCCCCCCCTCCTGCGCAGACATTTAAACATTATTTGATGAATTCCGGGCACTTTCACCTTGCCTTTCCGGAGCATAGTAATGACCAGACTATCTCCCTAGTGTGCCGTATGGTCGAGAATCAGATACGACTACAGTATCTGCCCCTCTGGGCCCTTGTGGCCTGTTTTTTTTTTTTTTTTTTCTTCTTTTTTCACCTTGCCTTTATGGAACTTGGTTCAAAATTACTTCTTTGGATTTCCTTTGAGTGTTGAGGAATATTATTATTGTATTTATCTCTTGAATAAAGCCGAACTAGTGAAGAAATAAAACTTGAACGTTCATTAATTTCTTGACCTTTCGGTTTTAAAATTTCGACTTCGTACGAGATCGGTACGGATCTCTAGTAAATTGAAGACACTCGAAGAAAAGATATAAAAAAGAAATTAAAAATAGGCTGGCTGTCCCTAATTTATTGTCGTTCAGATTCTGGCTTTATTTGTAGAATTCTAATTCACAACAGCTGTGAGAAGACTCTTGAACGCTCCGGCCATAGTACGCACCTGCTCCTCAAAGTGTCTCAGCCTTTTTTCATTCCTTTCCCATCATTAGGATTAATGCCAATTTCTAGTAAGTATTTATTTTCGCATATGGGATTATATTTAACACACATAAGAACCCTTTCAATCGGGACCACGAGACAAGGATTGGAAAGGGAAAAGATTAAACAGATGGGTATAGAGTGACAGTACATACAACATTATTTCAAGCAGGTGGCCAAGTGCTGTCTGGTTTTATAAATATTTGGGTACAGTGTCTGTTCACTTTCTCATCTCCGTTCTCTCTCTCTTATTTCGTACTGCCCAAATCGCAACCCATGTCTTTCGTGTATTGTATTTTCTTGGCTCTCTGCTTAGGAGACCTTTTGTAGAAAACCTCTGACGTTATTTATTTGATTTTAGAGCCCGCAACAGAGCGTTTTCCTCTATAAAAATTAAGGATGCTTGCAAAATAAAAGATCTATAAAATAAAAATAAAACAGCAACGTTTAATTAATATATACTAACTATAATTGATGGGCTCAGTGCCAAAGGTGACTAACCCACAGTTAGAACAAAATGAGAAAATTAAGGTTAAAGTTTAGAAGACTGGAAAAAATTGGTGTTGGTGACAGAAACGATTTTAATTGGTCTTTATTCATTAGATACACACAATTCTTATGAATATACCATAATAATAAAAAGTCTATATTTAGACATGATAATGAAAAACAAAAAGTGTAGTCATGTTTGGCTCTTACATGAATAAAAAGTAACACGTACACTTAAACAATAGTAGTCACATATCCGGAGATTAATAGTTAATGAAAAATTATTTTTTTTTTTTTTTAGATTTCTATGATTATGTACCAATAATTTAACAAAACAATGATTTCCAGATTAGGTGAGTTCTGTAGTATGTGGGGCAGGAACAGTGCAATCTTAATATTGCGGTTTTGTCCTCCACAAGCGTGCTTCATGAACATTCCTTGATTGTTCATATACAGGCATGGGCGTATATAGAAAATAATTTCGGTAGGGGATGGGAAAAGTTCCGGGGGGAGGGCTGAGACCATTTCCGGCGTATTGAATACTAATAATTTAGAGCTTGGATTGTTTTAGGCAACTAAAACGTTATTTCACGTAAAATAAAATATTTTTTATGAACTAACTGACCTTATTTAATTTATTTTTAAGGGTTTTACGACAAGTTTTTACCATCAAATCAACATTTCGGGGGGGGCTACAGCCCCCTCAGCCCCCCCCTTATATACGCCCATGTAGACAGGAACTTCCACAGAGCCTTCAGAAGCTTTAACTACATTACTCATGTTGTTGCTTACCATTCACAAAGCCATACCTAGTGTGGGTTGGTCAAGTCTGCCTCTCACATGATTTAGCTTTGCAGTAAGTTCCAACACAAACTAACAGGAGTCAGTACTAATCAATGAGGTGTAAAGGCTGGTCATTTCTATCAATTATAAAACTTAAAGTTGTCTATCAGGAAAAGTGAATACATATCCCTTTTAAAATATTTTAAAAAAGTCCACACGCATGAGCTGCATAACAAAGCACATTCTTCGGAAATTGGGTAGTGTAGACTGCATTCCTAAATAATTTGCTTAAAATAAATCATACAAATAAACGTATTGTTATGATATTTTACATTTTTTGGAGGCCTGGTGGTTCGATTCCCACTATGGGTAGGTGGCTTTTCCTTAGAAAAAAGAAAAGGCATCAGCCCTATCCTGGCTAGAAAAGGTTGATGAACTTTAGATAACCCTCCCTAAAATTCTGATTTAATTATAATGGAAGCTGAAAATTAAATAGGAGGCCCGGTGGCCGTGAGTGTTAAGGCGTAAGCTCTTAACACTCCGTGCCAAAGGTCGTGGGTTCGATTCCCAATGTGGGGTGGTGGCTTTTCTTTAGAAAAAAGAAAAGGCATCAGCCCTATTATATTACTAAACGCCCATGGGACAGTAGGTTTTCCATCAGTAGTATGGAATGCTTACAATCTAGCACTTGGAATAGTTCGTCAACAAAAACTATATTACACCGAAAAAACATTATTTATTCTGAACTAAGTGATCTTATTTAATTTATTTTAAGGTTTTTATGGCACACTTTTACCGATGAATCCAAAATTTCGGGGGGGGGGGGGGGGGGGGGTGGAACCCCCTTATATACAAGAGCGAATAATGCAATACTGAAGTATGGTATTTTTACTAAGAGAAAATATTCTTGCAATTGATAATGATGGAAAAATACTATAATTTAATCATTACTCTGAGTACTGCCTACTACTATAAATTAATTCATCCAATGGCCCCTGGTTACGAAACTGCGTTACGACAAACCGATCAATACTTCAGAGAAGCCATGTCAGAGAGATATGTGGGCTGTCTGGGACAACGCGAACGCAGTCCCAACTATCAAAAATTACGCGCCCGAAATGCCCACTTTCGGAGCATTCACAGGGGTCAACTCCTTGACAAGGGCCTCGCCCCGGGGGAACCGCCTTCCTGATCACGGTAACCCCCGCGCCAGGTTAGTATGAATCTAGGAAGCCATATAATGAAAGCCGTCCAAACTAATTATACCGCAATGCCGAGAACCTATTATATTCAATAAATTTAAAAAAAAACATAATATTGTTTGTGTAATTCGATTTTCGTAAAGAATATTGATCTATTTTTAACTTGAAAAAATGAAAACGCAGAGCTGACACAAAAAAAAAAAAAAAAAAAAAAAAAAAAAAAAAAAAAAAAAAAAAAAAAAAAAAAAAAAAAAAAAAAAAAACCATTTAGAGCATGAAACTCCGTAAAACTTGTGTTTTAATTTTAATATTAATGTTAATCTTAAAATATTTTGAGTGTATTTTAAGTTTATTTTAATAGATTATTATTACTTGCAAAATTATAATTATAATCATTGAGAAGAGAAACTTGATGGTGGAGATTGTTAGGGTTTCATGGGCGTATATAGAAAATAATTTAGAAAATAATTGAAATTGACAAATTAGATATTCTCTCAAATGGCTCTGCTTTTTGGAAGATAGGCAATTGAAATTAAATCCAACAAAATAAATGAGTAAGATGCTTCTATTTCAGTAATGAAATTGTCAAATTTATCAAATATTTAAAAGTGTTCTTGCCAAGCTAAGCATATAGTTCCAAATTATTTATGTATTTAAAAAATAAGAAGAACGTTGCAACAAATTGAAATGATAAAATCTTTAAATCTTCTAACCCAGATAAAACTGAACCTTATATATACTTTCATAACTGCATTTATTAATTCGTTTACAATTCTTTCAATCTTATTGGAAACACACTTTTAGGAAATCCATTTATATTTATTTTTTGATATGGGCAGCAACAAAGGAAATGTTGCTTAGTGCACTAGCACTCCCCGTGGCTTTCATTGGAACTTCCACGCCCTCGTCACAACCAAAGTAGTTCTACATTTAATTTATAGCAATTTCATGGTTTTATAATAAGTGTGAAAACATATTTGAATAATTTTGAAGTGAAATTAAACAGAAGGGGTTACGTTTTGCCACTAATCTACTTTGATAGTGTTAATATATTTTCCGCCCATAGCTGAAACTGGCAAAGTTCCCGCATGCATTAACAAAAAGTTTAGAATGACGTGCATATTCGGAACTCCTCAACGCATACTTACCTGGCGTGGGGGTTACCGTGATCACGAAGGCGGTTCCCCCAGGGTGAGGCCCTTCCATTGCACTTCGGTTGGGTTGACCCCTGCGAATACCCCAAATGTGGGTATCTCGGGCGCGTAATTTTTGGTAGTCGGGACTGCGTTCGCGCTGTCCCGTTATAAAATAAAACTTATGCATTGGTTGGTTTCATACAACTGGTAACTTAGTCTCTAATCATGTCTATCAGAATGGTTTTGATATTTCGTGAAACAAAATTAAATCTCAAAGAGATAATGATATATCAGATTAACTGATATTATTTTCGTAAGTGGAAATTACTCCACCCTCTTTCTCAACGTTCGCTTCTTGGAAACAACGTTTCTCATTTTCTTACCTTGTTTTACTAAAATACTCAAACGGTTACAAATATAGTTTTGAAAATAGTTTCATTCGCTAAGGAACCTATTGATACGGTAGATACCGAAACCATGGAAACCGTTTCACATGCTGCAAGACCTGTAGTGCCGTCGCGTAGCTGCTGGTAGTCGATATAAGGAATATCCTTATATCGACTACCAGACCATGACGGAAAAGGAAATCAGCACCGGCGATATGCTTCCTCACATCAACAATAACAATGAACAGCATGGAAAGGAATAACAAAGGTACAAGGAAGAGATCGTGGTAGTCCAAGGTCCAGTTTCACGGTTGACTCTCCATAGGTTGGGATGCGGGTGTTGTTTGCAGCGATGAGAATATAATCTTTTCGAGATCTTTTTTTTTTTTTTTTTTTTTTTTTTTTTTTTTTTTTAAATTTAACTGTTTATTTGATATAAAAACAAAACATGATATAAACATTGTGTACCTACAGACCACAAGGATAAATTTACAATATAAAACAATTTATATTGTAATATATTATATGTAATATTATATTGTCTGAGGGTTACGAGGAATGGTGGATGTAGAAGCACCTACACTGGGCAGCGTGGAAATTACTCCATCCCTCTTTCTCAACGTTCGCTTCTTGGAAACAACGTTTCTCATTTTCTTACCTTGTTTTACTAAAATACTCAAACGGTTACAAATATAGTTTTGAAAATAGTTTCATTCGCTAAGGAACCTATTGATACGGTAGATACCGAAACCATGGAAACCGTTTCACATGCTGCAAGACCTGTAGTGCCGTCGCGTAGCTGCTGGTAGTCGATATAAGGAATATCCTTATATCGACTACCAGACCATGACGGAAAAGGAAATCAGCACCGGCGATATGCTTCCTCACATCAACAATAACAATGAACAGCATGGAAAGGAATAACAAAGGTACAAGGAAGAGATCGTGGTAGTCCAAGGTCCAGTTTCACGGTTGACTCTCCATAGGTTGGGATGCGGGTGTTGTTTGCAGCGATGAGAATATAATCTTTTCGAGATCTGTGTTTCTGAGGGTTACGAGGAATGGTGGATGTAGAAGCACCTACACTGGGCAGCGTGGAAATTACTCCATCCCTCTTTCTCAACGTTCGCTTCTTGGAAACAACGTTTCTCATTTTCTTGCCTTGTTTTACTAAAATACGGTTACAAATATAGTTTTGAAAATAGTTTCATTCGCTAAGGAACCTATTGATACAAAAAGCATTGGACTATGAAATCGGCTCCTTGGTGGACTCAAGAACTGACTGAACTAAGACACAAAACCAACACATTA
Organism: Gonocerus acuteangulatus; assembly: GCA_946811695.1. NCBI lineage: Eukaryota > Metazoa > Arthropoda > Insecta > Hemiptera > Coreidae > Gonocerus > Gonocerus acuteangulatus. The sequence continues at coordinate 110,941,101 of OX328123.1, read as the reverse complement.
AGACGACAATTCCAACGTACAAAAAACAATCCGGATTTAAGAATAACTCGGAAAAATGCTTACTTACAAATAAAATCTACTTACACAAAAACATTAAAGAGGGAAAAATTAAATTCATGGAAAACGTACTGCAATAACATAGACAAAACTAATCCTTGGACATGGATATATTAAACACTCAACTGGAAAATTAAAGACTGATTTACAACTGCGTACAATACAGAAAAGTGACGGAACTTTCACGACAGAAACTGAGGAAACACTACAAAATTTAATGAACAACCCCTTCATAAGTGACGACACTGACATACACATCACCATGAGACGAAACAGTAATCTACTACCCAATACTCAGGACGACAGTACTTTATCAGATATAGGGATAAAAAAACTTAATTGATAACTTAAATCCACGCAAAGCTACTGGATTTGATTTAATTACTGTTGAAATATTTCAACAAGTATTCAATATTTTTCCAAATTTTATAATAGCATTGTACAAAAAATGTTTCGATAGTGGAATCTTCCCTGATGTATGGAAAATATCTAAAGTAATCCCAGTACCTAAACATAATGGACAGAACTACAGACCTATAAGTATCATTCCAGTCGGAGGCAAAGTTCTAGAAAAAATTATCAACTCCAGACTTTCTTTTCGCCTTATTAAGCATGCACCATTGCACCCTAATCAATATGGGTTCACGCCTCAAACAAGTACTGTAGATGCTCTTCATAAAATTGTGAACTTTTTAAAATCGCAGTAGCTAGAAAAGAAATATATTCTGGTAATTTCGTTGGACATCAAAGGAGCATTTGACCATGCTTGGTGGCCATCGATATTCGAATCACTACACAAACACCAATGCCCCCAAAATATTTACAGATTACTAACAGACTATCTCCGTAATAGACATGTATACATGACACTACAAAACACGACAGTACATACATCACAGAACAAAGGGTTACGAGGAATGGTGGATGTAGAAGCACCGACACTGGCAAAGTCTGGAAACATTTACCAATATTTTAGATTTATACTCTTCTTGTCTAGAATATTTTATATTCCATAGTGAAACCATTCTTATTTTACTAAGCGTACTTTAAACTTTTATTTTATAATAATGTATCATTGAATGCATATCAACAAAAGTATTGAGAAAACTTTAAAATAAAAAAGATACACATCTAATGCAAAAAAAGTCTGGAAACACTTGGGTAAATAAAGCGTTCAAAGCATTTCAACACTAAAAACTGATTATACTCGCTAAAGGCTTTAAAGACAAAGGTCAGAAACAAAGTCTTATTAAGAGAAATCGTTTGCGCCTGTGATTAGCTTTCATGATGAAAGTGGCAAAAGCCATTTGCGAGTTAATTGTTTTCTTACGAAATTAAGGAAAATATGTAAAGGAATTTGGAAAACTGTTAATGAAAGTGCAGGTACAGTTTGTACAAGTATAAAAATATATAAAGAATTAGGCTCTGCATTCAGCAGACAACGTAGTGGGCGTCCACCAAAAATACATAAGTTTCAAACGTGAAATTATAAAGACTGTTCTTGACAAACACGCACCAAATCTCCCAAAATGGCAACGAACTTGTATGGTAAGTTTCATTTAACAGTTAATCTCCAAACTGTAAGGAACAAGTTACGAGAAAGTGGTTTTTCGGGCCAAATTCCCAGGAAGAAACCATTCATTAGCAAATTAAATTGTAATCGGCTCCTTGAATTTGTAAAAATGTATGTAAAAAAGCCTCAATCTTTCTGCGATTCTGATATTTTCTCAGAAGAATGTCAATTTAAGCGCGGTTCCTCCCTCCCCCATAGGGAGGAGCCCCGCTTATAGGGTTGATACAATGAAACAATCCGGAAGTGCCGACTAGAAAATTTCGCGTTTCAGAACCCCTAGAGACCGAAAATAACGGTGGTTCAAATTTGTATATATATATATATATATATATATATATATATATATATTTGTCTGTTCGCTCTCTAGATAGAAGACGAATGGTCCGATTTTGATGAAATTTGGTACAAAAATCCTTCGTCCAATTTGAAAGGTCAAGTGCGTTAACCAGCAAGATCCGCCTACTGGAAGATGGCGTTTGGGGCGTAATTCGCGCAAAAAAATCGTAACGCTTACGTTTTTGAGTTCATAAGCTTCTAAGTACTCGTTTTATATGATTCCTGGGCTAGGAAAACGAATGAAACCATTTTCAAGGCGATAGCTTTAACCGTTTTCGAGAAAATTGGAAAAATATTTTTTGAATACCGTTTTTGGTTTGGGTACTTAGAATCATGGGATTCAGTTGAAACATTTTCTGCATGTTCTACTTTCATCAAAACTAATATGTTGAAATTTTGGTTACGTTTGGAGTTAAGGAAGGGTTAGAATAAAATATTTTATTAACAGACATAAAAAGTTTTAGTAACGTTGTTTACTTTCCTTAATATCTCGAAAAAGGTTGAGAATCTTGGTAAACGGAAGAATACCATTAGAAAGCTTATTAAATGCTCTAAAAAAAAGGTTCTAATGAAAGTTTTGATTAGGCGATGTCAATCGGAGAAATAAGAGCTTAAAACTTTAAAGTAATTGATTTCGCTTATTCGAACTGTTCTTTTTGTCTGTTTTTTATTCCTTGTTATTTTTTAATTGCTTATTGTTGGATAATGTATTTGAAAATAAAACAGGTTAAGAAAAACAATTTAATGTTAGAGATATGGATTTCCAAGATATATAGCTTTTCAACTGCCTAGCGTCCTTCCTAGGGAGAGTTCTTTGTCTTTGATTTTGGTACTTAGAATTATGGGATACAGTTGAAACATTTTCTGCATGTTGGAGTTTCATCAACACAAATATGTTGAAATTTTTGTTACGTTTAGAGTAAAGGAAGGGTTAGAATAAAATATTTTATTAACAGACAAAAAAAGTTTTGGTAACTTTGTATAATTTCGTTAGTATCTCGAAAACCGTTGACAATCTTGTGAAGCGGAAGATTACCATTCGGAAGCTTACTAAATGCTCTACAAAAAAGGTTCTGAAGAAAGTTTTAATTAGGCGATGTCAATCGGAGAAAAAAGTGCTTAAAGCTTTAAATTAATTGATTTCGTTTATTCCAATGGTTCTTTTTGTCTGTTTTATTTCTTGTTATTTTTTAATTGCTTATAGTTGGATAATGTATTTGACAATAAAACTGGTTAAGTAAAATAACAAAAACAATTTATTGTTAGAAATATAGATTTCCAAGATTCCAAGACCTTGTCACTAGCGGGTCTGTTTCTAGTGTAGCGGACCCTTCCAGGTAAGATTGTAAATCATGACCTTTCAAGACTTTACTACTCACAGGAATGGCGTTAGTGACCTTAAGGGTTGACACGCCATTATAATAATTAATTTTAAAAAAAAGACTGGTGGAACCAAAATAATAACTGCTTCTATTTTAATCTTTCCAAATTAGACTAGGGATATGAACGGAACCGCGCTAAAATGATGCAGTCCTGCGAGACGGACTTTTTTATATTTTCGGTGCAGATGGTTAACAAAAAGTGCGGGGAAAAGTGTTTTCCTGGTATTCACCTTTGTCTTTAAAGCCTGTAGCGAGTATAATCAGTTTTTAATGTTGAAATGCTTTGAAAGCTTTATTTACCCAAGTGTTTCTAGACTTTTTTTTGCATTAGGTTTGTATCTTTTTTATTTTAAAGTTTTCTCTTTTGTTGATATGCATTCAATGATATATTATTATAAAATAAAAGTTTAAAGTATGCTTAGTAAAATAAGAATAGCTTCACTATGGAATATAAAATATTCTAGACAAGAGGAGTATATCTAAAATATTGGTAAATGTTTCCAGACTTTTTTGCCCAGTGTATATTAATTAGAAAAATCTGCCCTGACCGCTTATCTCTAACGAAAAGGCGGCGTTATTGTTGGGCTGAGGCGATAGCCGCTTGATTCGCCAGGCCTACATAATATGTTCAATTAACATAGTACAGGTCTCCCGTGGTCTAGTGGCTAGCGCGCTAGATTCATAAGTGGGAGATGGTCGGTTCGATCCCCATCGGCGACAGGAATTTTCTCATCTCAGGAATCGCTGAGAAAATTCCTGGCTGCACCCTGGATGTCGGCGGTAATGGCCAAGATTTGTCGATGCGCCGTAAATAAATAACTTAACATAGTATGTTAATTAAAACATATGTTCTACTACACGCCCATCGTATAAACTGATGAGACGACGGAAGCTTTCGAGAAGTGTAAGTCGAGCCTAGCGGAAACGGTGAAACTTGCGCATCCTGCAGCTTCCGATGCATTATCTCTCGTTAGTGATGAGTCGGACCAAAGATGGTGCATGGCAACCTTTGGGAAAGGTTACCTCCAAAGCTCTGTTCCAAAGCCAGAGAAATTTTTGCGACTTAGGACCGTGAAGCATTTCCGACCTCTTATTGAAAGCATCAACTTCTTCATAGTTACGGACCACAAGCGTCTCACGCATGCTTCCGTCCAGCGGTCAGACACAGCTTCACCACGTCGCATACGCCATTTGGGATTTATCACCCACTTTACGACGGACATTCGACACCCAGCGAAAACGTCGACGTTCGATACCCTCTCGCGCGTCGAAGAAGTTGATTTACCAAACGACTTGGAAGCTCTCGGAGAAGAGCAGAAAACATGTATTCGTCTACTCTGAATCCCATGAAATCAACTTTCTGCTGGCCGAAGGTACATTTGGCAACATTGAGGGTCACACTAATTTCGCCGAGTAGCTTAAATCCTTCGCGCAAGTACTGCTCGTGTTCAGGAAGAGTCTTGGGCGCGATGAGGATGATACAGGTGCTTCTATATCCACCATTCCTCGAAACTCTTAGAAGCACAGATCACCAATGTGAGGAAGCCTATCGTCGGTGCTGATTTCCTTTTCCGTCATGGTCTGGTAGTCGATATAAGGAATAAGCAGCTACGCGACGGCACTACAGGTCTTACAGCATGTGAAACGGTGTAGCGGTGACGCGCTCGCGGACTATTGCTTCAAGTCAGCGGAAGTTGAAATTGGGCTTATTGGGCATAGTTCGCGAGCGAGTCATTCGCGAGAGTTGGTTACAATTGTCGGTTGCTATGATAAATGTTCCTGCCATTTTGTAATATTCAAATTTGTGATTTTCTGTGAGAGACGTAATATTCATATAACTAAAATATATTTGTGTATTTATTGACAATTAATTGCGTAAATACGCAAAAGTGGTGACCCCGACGTGATCGTCTTTCATGTGAGTACAAAATCACGTATTTTAATATGGACTCAAATATAACTTTTGATTTGATCACTATGGACGATGAAAATTCACAGCATCTCCCTCAAGAGCCAGTCTTAGTCCCTCAGACAATTGAATCGGCGTCCCTGCTTACTGTGAGAGCTCAATTACCATCATTTTCCAGATCAGATCCCGAAATTTTTTTCTTGCAAGCTGAAGCGATTTTTAACCTTCATAAAATCACCGGTTCGCTACGTAAATTTATGTTAACGGTAGCCCAGCTTGATAGAGGAGCAATAAGGGACTCAATCGATTTAGTTCGGACTCCCCCTGCAGCTAACCCTTATGAGTGTCTTAAGGCGCGTATTATTAAATGTTATGGACAATCGGAAAGAGTATGCTACCGGAAACTTTTGGAAGACCAGCAGCTAGGCGATAGGCGCCCTTCTCAGTTTCTAAGTGAACTTAGAGGGTTAGGTGGACCCGAATTGTCCGAAGATTTATTTAAGTCAATCTGGACTAGGGCCTTACCTGATGGCATGCAGGCAGCGTTAGCGGCAACTGACCACACAAATTTAACCAAACTGAGTGAGATAGCTGACCGGATCGCGGAGCTGACCGTCCCAAAAGCTTATGACGTGGCATCTGTGAGGCATAGCAAGGATGCCGATCGAGATGACCGTATCTTAGCAACCTTGGACCGACTCACCCAGCGAATCGCGGCTTTAGAGACCCGAAAGAGTAGATCTGTAGAACCGAAAGACTACAGGCAGCGGAGTGGCAGTCGAAGCAGAAGTCAAAATCGCCGATTTTGCTTCTATCATGACCGGTTTGGTAAGAAGGCCACTAAATGCAGATCTCCCTGTGATTGGAAGTCTGCTAGCCCACCTAAGTCTCAGGGAAACTAGGAGTAGCGACGGAAGAGGCGGAACCCGTCGCTAATACTCCCCAGCGCCGCCTATTTCTTACTGATCGGAAGTCCCAGATGCGATATCTAGCCGACACCGGTGCAGCTGTGTCTGTCCTCCCCGTGAAGAACACAAAGCGAGCTGTGGCTAGCGAATTCGTTTTATTTGCTGCCAACGGAACTCCCATCCCCACCTATGGAGATCAGCTGGTTGAGTTAGACCTTGGCCTTCGCAGGAAATTCAACTGGCGATTCATCATAGCAGACGTAGGACAGCCGATTATCGGAGCAGATCTTCTTTACCATTACAAGATCATGGTGGATCTGGCCGGATGCCAACTAGTGGATCGGATTACAGGTTTGACAACTCGTGGGAGGCCAGCTGATGTCCCCGTACCAACCATCTACTCAGTTCCTCGAGGCGAATAGTACATGGATCTTCTTCAGAACTATGTCAGCATCACCTGTCCGACAGTCTACACCAAGAACCCCATCCATACCGTTGTCCATCATATTGAGACCCGCGGACCACCAGTGACGGCGAAGGCGAGAAGGCTTGCACCTGAGCGTTATGCGGCTGCCAAGAAGGAATTTGAGCAGATGATGGAAGAAGGTATCTGCCGCCCTTCGAAGAGCTCATGGGCGAGCCCATTACGTGTGGTGCCGAAGAAAGATGGTGGAATAAGACCCTGCGGCGATTACCGGCGACTCAACGAGAAGACCATTCCAGACCGGTACGCAGTTCCAAATATAGCGGACTTCAACATAAATCTCCACGGAAAGGTTTTCACCAAGCTCGACCTTACTAGGGCGTATTATCAAATCTCCATCGCCGAAGAGGACATTCCAAAGACAGCGGTCATAACTCCCTTCGGCCTTTTTGAATTCACTCGCATGTGTTTCGGCCTACGTAATGCGGCGCAGACCTTTCAGCGATTTCTAGACGTACTCCGAGGCCTGGACTTTGTCTTCCCCTTTATCGACGACATATGCATCGGATCTAAGGACGAAGAAGAACACAAAATCCACCTTGAAGAAGTCTTCCGCCGCTAAAAAATAAAAACTAACAAAAAAAAAGTACAGAAAATAAATAAAGAAATATGTAATAAGTTACATATGTGTACAATAAGATGATTTCATAAATAAGAATATATACATATGTAATAAGTTACATATGTGTACAATCAGATGAATTCATTGAATGTTGCAAGGTCCAGATTTTTAATAAATGCGTAAATTTGGTTAAAATATTTAAGTAGTAAATCGGATTTGTCAGTGGGCCAAGTTCCGTCCTGTAAGGTAATGTCCTTAATCAGTTTTGTCCTTGGTCCGTCCAGTAATGTACAGTCAAACAGTAGATGGTCATAAGTCTGTTCAGTAGAATTGTCGCATTTACATGTGTTATTTGTGATTAGTTAAAATTTGTATAAATAACTTTTCGTCGGTCCTTGTCCTGATATAAATTGTGTTACTTTAAAGTTGTTTAGTGTTAATTTTTGTCTCTTGAATATTGTAGGTATGAATTTGTGTAAATGTCTTCCTTTAGTTGTGTTCGTCCATCTTTCGTCCCATTTTCGCATTGGTCTTCTCGTAGTCGTGATTTTATAGTCTGTGATGTAAGTTTAGAGTAAGATATAGGTAATGTCGTGTCCTTTGAAGCTGATTTTGCGAGTAAGTCAACTGTCTCGTTGCCTAATTGTCAAGAATGTCGTCAGCAAATGCTATAATCTCTGTCCCTTCAGGTGTTTCTGTTGTAAGTAAACTGTCCATAATTAGGTTCCATAGTAGTGGTGAACAAGCTGATCCTTGTGGAGTACCTCTGTTCTGTGATGTATGTACTGTCGTGTTTTGTAGTGTCATGTATACATGTCTATTACGGAGATAGTCTGTTAGTAATCTGTAAATATTTTGGGGGCATTGGTGTTTGTGTAGTGATTCGAATATCGATGGCCACCAAGCATGGTCAAATGCTCCTTTGATGTCCAACGAAATTACCAGAATATATTTCTTTTCTAGCAACTGCGATTTTAAAAAGTTCACAATTTTATGAAGAGCATCTACAGTACTTGTTTGAGGCGTGAACCCATATTGATTAGGGTGCAATGGTGCATGCTTAATAAGGCGAAAAGAAAGTCTGGAGTTGATAATTTTTTCTAGAACTTTGCCTCCGACTGGAATGATACTTATAGGTCTGTAGTTCTGTCCATTATGTTTAGGTACTGGGATTACTTTAGATATTTTCCATACATCAGGGAAGATTCCACTATCGAAACATTTTTTGTACAATGCTATTATAAAATTTGGAAAAATATTGAATACTTGTTGAAATATTTCAACAGTAATTAAATCAAATCCAGTAGCTTTGCGTGGATTTAAGTTATCAATTAAGTTTTTTTATCCCTATATCTGATAAAGTACTGTCGTCCTGAGTATTGGGTAGTAGATTACTGTTTCGTCTCATGGTGATGTGTATGTCAGTGTCGTCACTTATGAAGGGGTTGTTCATTAAATTTTGTAGTGTTTCCTCAGTTTCTGTCGTGAAAGTTCCGTCACTTTTCTGTATTGTACGCAGTTGTAAATCAGTCTTTAATTTTCCAGTTGAGTGTTTAATATATCCATGTCCAAGGATTAGTTTTGTCTATGTTATTGCAGTACGTTTTCCATGAATTTAATTTTTCCCTCTTTAATGTTTTTGTGTAAGTAGATTTTATTTGTAAGTAAGCATTTTTCCGAGTTATTCTTAAATCCGGATTGTTTTTTGTACGTTGGAATTGTCGTCTTAATGTGTTGGTTTTGTGTCTTAGTTCAGTCAGTTCTTGAGTCCACCAAGGAGCCGATTTCATAGTCCAATGCTTTTTGTATCAATAGGTTCCTTAGCGAATGAAACTATTTTCAAAACTATATTTGTAACCGTATTTTAGTAAAACAAGGCAAGAAAATGAGAAACGTTGTTTCCAAGAAGCGAACGTTGAGAAAGAGGGATGGAGTAATTTCCACGCTGCCCAGTGTAGGTGCTTCTACATCCACCATTCCTCGTAACCCTCAGAAACACAGATCTCGAAAAGATTATATTCTCATCGCTGCAAACAACACCCGCATCCCAACCTATGGAGAGTCAACCGTGAAACTGGACCTTGGACTACCACGATCTCTTCCTTGTACCTTTGTTATTCCTTTCCATGCTGTTCATTGTTATTGTTGATGTGAGGAAGCATATCGCCGGTGCTGATTTCCTTTTCCGTCATGGTCTGGTAGTCGATATAAGGATATTCCTTATATCGACTACCAGCAGCTACGCGACGGCACTACAGGTCTTGCAGCATGTGAAACGGTTTCCATGGTTTCGGTATCTACCGTATCAATAGGTTCCTTAGCGAATGAAACTATTTTCAAAACTATATTTGTAACCGTTTGAGTATTTTAGTAAAACAAGGTAAGAAAATGAGAAACGTTGTTTCCAAGAAGCGAACGTTGAGAAAGAGGGTGGAGTAATTTCCACTTACGAAAATAATATCAGTTAATCTGATATATCATTATCTCTTTGAGATTTAATTTTGTTTCACGAAATATCAAAACCATTCTGATAGACATGATTAGAGACTAAGTTACCAGTTGTATGAAACCAACCAATGCATAAGTTTTATTTTATAACGGGACAGCGCGAACGCAGTCCCGACTACCAAAAATTACGCGCCCGAGATACCCACATTTGGGGTATTCGCAGGGGTCAACCCAACCGAAGTGCAATGGAAGGGCCTCACCCTGGGGGAACCGCCTTCGTGATCACGGTAACCCCCACGCCAGGTAAGTATGCGTTGAGGAGTTCCGAATATGCACGTCATTCTAAACTTTTTGTTAATGCATGCGGGAACTTTGCCAGTTTCAGCTATGGGCGGAAAATATATTAACACTATCAAAGTAGATTAGTGGCAAAACGTAACCCCTTCTGTTTAATTTCACTTCAAAATTATTCAAATATGTTTTCACACTTATTATAAAACCATGAAATTGCTATAAATTAAATGTAGAACTACTTTGGTTGTGACGAGGGCGTGGAAGTTCCAATGAAAGCCACGGGGAGTGCTAGTGCACTAAGCAACATTTCCTTTGTTGCTGCCCATATCAAAAAATAAATATAAATGGATTTCCTAAAAGTGTGTTTCCAATAAGATTGAAAGAATTGTAAACGAATTAATAAATGCAGTTATGAAAGTATATATAAGGTTCAGTTTTATCTGGGTTAGAAGATTTAAAGATTTTATCATTTCAATTTGTTGCAACGTTCTTCTTATTTTTTAAATACATAAATAATTTGGAACTATATGCTTAGCTTGGCAAGAACACTTTTAAATATTTGATAAATTTGACAATTTCATTACTGAAATAGAAGCATCTTACTCATTTATTTTGTTGGATTTAATTTCAATTGCCTATCTTCCAAAAAGCAGAGCCATTTGAGAGAATATCTAATTTGTCAATTTCAATTCTTTCTTAATATTCTCAAACAGAGTTAGTCGGGATTAAATTTTAGGAGTTAAATAAAAAAAAAAAAAAAAAAAAAAAAAAACACATTTGAAAAAATGAGTGGTTTATTTCCCCATATGTATTTTCATCTCCTTTTATGGGCTATGGGGCGAAGAAAAATTGATTCAGATTGAACCTACTTCATTCACGCAATGAAGCAGTAAATTCATTTTTTGTTTACTGTTTCAGCTTGTAATGCAAGCTGAAACTGTAAAAATATAAATAATAAAATAAAAAAGGAACTTCTTTCTTGAATTATGGTTTTTATTTAAATACTAAGGCCAAATACAGTTAATCTTTATTTCCTGTGGTCTAATTTAGCTTTCTTATCCAAGTTTGTTTTTTAACTTATCACCCATCAAATTAACTATTGAATATAACAAAAAAAGTATTTGAAAGTATTATTAGTTTTTATTTATTTGATTTGTAATTTTTTACATCAAATTAATTTTGGTGCAATATTTTTGTTTCTATTATTAAATATTTATGCATTTTCTTGCTATTTAATGGAAGTTCCTATAAATAAGAATTAAGTGTTTTCTTTCTATTTACAGAAATTGACAATTAAATTAATCCCCCAAAAAAACATAAATGTGAAATAGAGGCCAAGTTCCTGCCCCCACAAAGAAACACTCCCTTCCTCAAAAACATCCCCTCCTAAACCCCCCCAAAAACACCTTACCAATCTACACTCCAAAAAAGTAGTATGAGTTGGTGTATTAAGTGTACCATATTTTCAACCAAACATATTTGCCAATACAAGAGGTGATACAAGAAAGAAATGTCCAAGTTCATTACTTTGAATACCTCATAGTTACTTACTAAGAACAGTAAAGACACTTCAACTGACCTTTATTTATTTATTTGTTTTCAGAGACCCGTAACGTTTGGCGATGGTCTCCTTACAGTTTATGACTATGAAAATCTGTCTCAGTCCAAAAGAAAAAGATAAATAAATTTAAAAAAAAAATGAAATAAATAATTATAAAGTATAACAAAATAAATGAAACTGAAAACAACAAAATAACAGTAAATAAAGGAATAGAAAATAAATAAATATACATAGGTATATATATTATAAGGAATATGTATAAGTACTTTAAAATAAAATGATCTCATTTCGATTTTTTACTTTTAATGCAGATGGAGGGCAATTGGAAATTTTATTTAGAAAAGAAAAAAAAAAAAAAAAAAAAAAAAAAAAAAAAAAAAAAAAAAAAAAAAAAAAAAAAAAAAAAAAAAAATCACAAAGGCTCAACTATACTTTACCATAAATTTCACATATTTTATTAAATTTTTGAGTATATGTTAATTGTTTTTAAATGTTTGAGTATTGTGTTGATGTAAGGGCTACTTGGTAATAATATTTCAACTAAGTCGTGTGGTATTTGTAAGTTGTCTCTCTGTCTACAGTCTATAAGTATGTGTTTTACTGTAAGGTCCTCGTTACAATGTCTGCATTTTGGTCTGTCTGTTTTTTGCATAAGATGTCCGTGAGTTAGTAAGCAGTGTCCAATTCTAAGCCTGGTTAATACTACTTGTTCCCGTCTTGTGAGGTTTTCGTTCAACCAGGCTCCTGTTGTGTTTTTAATCTGTCTTAACTTGCTTTCGGATTTCGTCCATTCTTTTTGCCAGTCGTCCAATATGATGGTTTGTGCTAAGGTACATAAATCTGATGTAGTTACGGTTTCTGAGTCTGTTGTGGGTCTCTGTGTTGCTAATTTCGCTTGTATGTCTACAGATGTACTTTGTGATATACCAACGTGACCAGGTAGCCAGAACATCGTGACATGTTTGTGTTGACTTTGTAATTGAAATAATGTAGTAAAAATTTTGACGATAAGAGGATGAGTGCTGTATATGTTTCCCATGGAAAGTAAAGAACTCAGTGAGTCCGTGCAAATTGTAATGTCGTTAGTAGTTGAGTTGTGGATGTTAGTCAGTGCGAGAAGAATGGCATGCAGCTCTGCAGAATATACAGAAGTATGGTCGGGTAGTCTTATTGCATGTACGACGTCATTAATTATTGCTGCTGCACCTGTTCCAGTTTGTGTTTTCGATCCGTCCGTGAAGATGTATGTACTGTCAGGTCTTTCTCGTATGATGGAGTTAAATATTTTTTTATAAGCATTAGTAGCAATCGGATCTGTTTTCTTGTATTTAGTCAATGTTAGGTCAATGGCTAAGTTCTTCACTTTCCATGGGGGTATGTCAATGTGATTGTTAGGGTAAATTGAAGTGTGTGCTATTGCTTGATTTGTATCCTCATGAGTTCTAATTTGCAAAGGTTTCTTTTTAGAGTTTAGTCGACTATATTTGTCAAAATAGATATTATTAAGAAATTCTGATACACAAGGTGTACCGAGAGCTTTTGCTTTAATAATGAATTTTAAGGCAATTATTCTACGCCGATACTGCAGAGGTGGTTCTCCCGTTTCAGCACATAAGCTTTCGACTGGGCTGGATCTGAAGGCACCTGATGCTAACCTTAATGCTGTATAGTGTATAGTGTCTAATAGTTTAAGCGTGGTCTTGCTGGCAGATGAATAAGCTATACATCCGTAATCCAGAAGAGACCTGGTAAACGATCGATAGAGTGTAAGCATCGTCCATTTGTCAGCTCCCCATTTTGTTGTACTCAGAATCCTTAATAAATTCAATGATTTTTTGCATTTATTAACGAGTTCTTTCAGATGGGGCAACCATGTTAGTTTTTTATCAAGTGTTATGCCAAGAAATGTTAGTGTGTCACTTTGAGTAATAGGTGTATGATTTAATGTAAGGTGGGGGACAGGAGTAGCTCTTTTTTTTGAGAAAACAATATATTTCGTTTTTTCTACGGAGAATTTAAATCCTGTCTTACAACCCCACCTTTCTAATTCATATATTGTGTTTTGTATGTTCTGTTCTGCTGTGTGTAATGTTTTGGCTGAACTGTAGATGAGTAAGTCGTCAGCATAAAGGCAGTACTTCACACCTTGGGGAATACATTCATGAATTGAATTAATTGCAGCATTGAAAAGAGTTGTACTCAGTACACCTCCTTGGGGTACTCCATTTTCTTGGAGAAATACATCCGAATAAGCGGTACCTACCCTCACCCTGAAAGTTCTCCTCGTAAGATAGTTGTTGATGTACTGGAGGATGTTACCATCTATTCCCCATTCAACAAGTTGATTTAATATTAGCCTTCTCCAAGTTGTATCGTAGGCTTTATGTAGATCTAGTGATACAGCTAATATTTGTTCTTTATTTAGAAATGAGTTTAAAATGTCACTTTCAACTCTTGCAATGTGGTGCATAGTTGAATGTTGTGCTCTAAATCCACACTGAAAATCGGAAAACTTTTTATTTGTTTTGAGAAACCAGAGAATTCTTTTATTAACCATCCGCTCGAGTACTTTGCAACAGCAATTTGTTAAAGAAATGGGGCGGTAACTCGATGGTAGCTTCTTATCTTTTTCTGGTTTCAGAATGGGGATCAGTATGGAATCGTTCCAGGAGAGAGGATAGTTACCGCTCTGGAAAACTTTGTTAAATAGGTTCAAAATAGTTAATAGGCCTTTGTTGGGTAGATTTTTCATCATGTCGTAGGTAATTCGGTCAGGTCCTGGTGATGAAGATTTTGAGTTTGAGAGGGCGTATTTAAGTTCGTCTAATGTAAATGCGTCATTTATTGGGTGGTTGTTGGTGAAGTCTACGGTAATGCTGTTTAGTTCAGTTTGGAGTTTATGTTCAAGAAACTGTCTGGTGTAATGTTCACTACTAGTTATAGATGCAAAATATTCACCAAGAATATTGCTCATTTCTAACTGGTCAGTAGTGATGTTATTGTTTGTCAAGAGGCCAGTTATTGGTGGTATGTACCTTTTGTGTCTAATTTGATTTATTTTTGTCCAAATATCGTGATGTGAAGTATTTTTGTTTATGTTAGATAAAAAATCTACCCAACATTTTTTCTTACTTTGTTTAATTATCCATTGGGCTTTTGCCTTTTTAAGTTTGTAATTTTGAAAGTTCGAATCAGATGGACTCCTACGGAAGAAATTTAGTGCCCGTCTCCTTTCTTTGATTGCCTGCTTACATTCATCATTCCACCAAGGAACTGGTGTTTGTCGGTAATGGTTACTTGTTTGCGGAATGCTCATGTCTGCAGCTTCCGTTATTAATGAGATCAGTTCTTGTATAGTTCTTACATCTGTATTATGAAGTTTGTCAGTAATGTTCTGTCGATATGAATCCCAGTCAGCTTTTTCCGTATTATATCTTTTAACTGTGCTGAATCTGGGAGAAGGAGTTTGTTGTTTTATATAGATCGGGAAGTGGTCGCTCCCATAAGAGTCACTATCAACTTCCCAAGAGAAGCGACTAAACACTGAGGGTGAACATAAAGTGACGTCTATGTTGGATGAAGTCCCTGTCCGTGAGCATAAGTGAGTAGGAGAGTGTGTATTTAGGGATAGTAAGTCAGCCTGTTCAAAAATATTTGTAAGTTGAGCCCCTTTACTATTATTATTTGGAGAATTCCACATATCGCTTAGAGCATTCAGGTCTCCAGCTAGTAGAAGAGGCGTTGGTAATTGTGTAAGTAAGTCTTGCATTGCGTGTACGTCTATTGGTTCACTTGGTGGAAGATAAAGCGAGCAGACAGTAAGACGGTAAGGGATGTGTACTGTTACAGCTACAGCTTGGATAGTAGTCCTCAAAGGAACTGCTTCACTGTGGATACTATCTGCTACAAATACTGCAACTCCTCCACAGGCTTTACCCCCCAAGGTGTAATCTCTCCTATAAAGGGAGTAACCATGAATGCTAACGTTCTTACTGTGTTGTAGGTGGGTCTCCTGAAGCATGATGATTTGTGCAGCAGTGTGCTGCAAAATGCACCTTAGATCAGCAATATGTCTGAGAATACCGTTAATGTTCCACTGCAGTATGGACATATTTTGTTAAATGACATGCAAAAAATATTGTTTTCTTTATAACTGAAATCCAAAGTGCATAACAAATTTTAGACATAACATTTTTAATAGAGAAAACTAAATTTAATAACATACTTGTTTTTAGATCGCATAAAATATATGAATACTTGATAAGGAAACTGAGAAAAATACTTGACAGAAAAATGTCTGCTTTGATACAATTATTCATAGAAAACATTTGTTTTACAAGAGTATAGCTATGAATTATCATAAAGATATTTAAAAAAAGATATTTGAACTCAAACATGGAAAATAAAAATAAAGAAATATATGAAATAATTAAAGATAATCTAAAAAGAAAAGAAAAGTAATGAATAAAAAATAAATAAATTATAGATACTGTTTACCGTGTTTTTACTTTAGGAGTACGAGTTTTTCCATTAGTGTGAGTTTTAGTATTTTTTGACCCCGTTTGTAGTATTTCACTTTCCTTCTCAACAGTTGAAATGGATTTTCTTGTTTCCTTCTTGTCTTGTTTAGCAAGTTTCCTTTTACTGATATTTTGGATGCCTGGACTAGTCTCATCAGTTGTCCGGATTAATGGGTGATTTGTTTGATTAGAATCGCCATGGGTCTTCTCACTTGACTTGTTTGACGCTTTTTCAACACTGAATTGACTTATGAGAATATTCGCAAGGAATTCTAACCTTTTATTCATTGTTTCAAGAAATCCTGATAGTCTGGTAAAAGCATCATTTTCTTGAGGTATTAATTTCACTTTTTGGGAGTACAGACCTGATTGTTCGAAGGATATTTTCTTCTTCGCTTCTTCAAAGCTTATTTTCTGTACTACCATTATTTTTCGAATTTGGAATTCCTTGGCGTATATCGGGCACGTTTTGACTGTTGTGCGATGGGTACCTCCACACAGACAACATTGGACTCTTGAACAGTCACCTTCATGGAGTGGTTGTGCACACTTTCTACACACTGCATCCTTCTCACAACGAGACTTATGATGGCCCAAGCAGCCGCACCTATAACAGAGAAGTGGAGGCGGCACATACACTCGCAGAGGAACAGCAAGATAGCCGATGTACAGCCTTTCAGGGAGCGTAGGAGAGTTGAAGGTAGCTATATATAAAGAGCTCTTACTTGGGTCTCCAATGCGCTTAATGGCTATCACATTTTGTTCATTGAGTCCTTGTTGAATTTCTTCAACTTTTAAATTTCCTAATTCTGCACAATAGAAGACACCCTTGCAGTTATTTAATGTCTTATGAGGGGTCACTTCAATATTATAGTGCATGAATGTTTTTTGTTGTAGTAGCTGTGTGGATACGTAATTGTTTGGACAATTCAGAAATAAGAGGCCACTTTTCTGAAGTTTTCTAACCTTTATTTCTTTCGAAAATGTGCAGATCCAACTATGTATATCAAAGGGACTCATACCATTGAAGTTTCTCTTCTCATCTTTAAGCCTAATGATGAGATATTTTGGACTGGAAACGTTTGTTGAGTTGGAAGGTTCGCTTGAACGAAACCAGTCATTCTTTAATTCCCGGTTGTAGCCAGGGTTCTCACCTTCCTTTTCCATTTATTTTGAGGTCGTTTGAGGGTTGAGAATTGAAGAAAATTGAATTTTTCTCAAAGAGTAAAAATTTTTAGGTTTACTTCACAAATCACCTTTAAAAACAACAATAAAAATACTTATATCCAGTTACTAAAATATCACTTTCCTCAACCAGGTATATTCTTAAACTTGGCAATGTTTTTTTTTTTGTGCCGAAATTATCTTTAGAGAAAAACTAAACATTGCCAAGTTTAAGAATATACCTGGTTGAGGAAAGTGATATTTTAGTAACTGGATATAAGTATTTTTATTGTTGTTTTTAAAGGTCAGTTGAAGTATCTTTATTGTTCTTAGTAAGTAACTATGAGGTCTTTCAAGTAATGAACTTGGACATTTCTTTCTTGTATCATCTCTTGTATTGGCAAATATTTTTGGTTGAATTAATATACCAACTCATACTAATTTTTTGGAGTGTAGATTGGTAAGGTGTTTTTGGGGGGTTTTAGGAGGGGATGTTTTTGAGGAAGGGAGTGTTTCTTTGTGGGGGCAGGAACTTGGCCTCTATTTCACATTTATGTTTTTTTGGGGGATCACATTACTTTTTTCTAAGTATTAAATAGAATTTAGTTGCCGCATGCCTACTGGCTTTTGTACTTCATATAAAACCAGGGTCTTTGGATTCTGCATAAGGTTCTCCTTACTGCTTGATATTTGATACCAATAATCAACCTACATACATCTAATCACTAGACTAGAAAACTTAGAAGCTCTTCCAGATGACATTACTTTAGAGGACAAATTGATTGCTCTCTTAACTAAACTATTACACGGTAAAACACAGGAACCTTATCCCGAGGATAAAGATCACAATAGGGGAAGTGTAGAAGGCCTTCAAGAAAAATATAAGAACAAAGACGATACATTTTGGATTTGTGATCCTAAACCTTGTAATTTAGATGACTCGACTTTGAAAAACTTAGTATCTGCTTTGAAGTATATTATGCAGTGAACCCCCACGACTTTATTTACTACATTTAAGAATGAAGTCACAACTGTTTTTAAGATGCGTCGAAATGTTTTTTAAAACATCAAATATAGGTTCTCCTTACCAAGACGATTCATTTGATACCCCACATGATGGCTTTCAGAAGGAATGATGGCATTTCGATGGAACAAGAAGTAGAAAACGTCATAGGTAATATGACACTCCCGTATCAAGACCTACCTGCGTGCCAAGTTTGGTCAAAATAGGCCAAACGGTGTGAATTTGTATAAGGAATAAACATACAGACAGACAGCTGAAAGACCTTTTTTTATCTAGCCTAGTGCATTCCCCGAACCAAGGCCTACCTGTGTGCCAAGTTTGGTCAAAATCGGTCAAATGGTGTGAATTTGTGAAAGGAACAAACATGCAGACAGACAGCTGATAGACGATTTTGATTAGCCTATGACACTACCCGGATAAAGACCGACATGTGTGTCAAATTTTCGTCAAAATCGGTCAAACGTTGTGTATTTGTATAAGGAAGAAACAGACAAACAGACAGCTGATAGACAATTTAACCTAGCCTATGATTCTCCCCGTATCAAGACCCATCTTTGTCCCAAGTTTGGTCAAAATCGGTCAAACGGTACGGATTTTTAAGAGGAACAAACATACAGACAGACAGCTGGTATAAGATTTTTACCGAGCCTATATGCGTCTAATTGTTTCTTAAAACATCAAATATAGGTTCTTCATACCGAGACAATTCATTTGATACCCCACATCATGGGTTTCGGACGGAATGACGGGTTTCCGAAGGAAGTACAATACTGGCACGCCCCCGCCCCGGAAGCGGAGTCAAACACAAGTTTTCGCAATTTTTCGATTTTTTCCTTTAATAACATATCTATCTTCATGCAAAATTTCAAGTCTCTGTAATATACACACAGTATGCTTAGGCCGGAACTTGGCCTGGCGCACTACCGTGCGCCTAGATGTATTTTTTTGAAGAACTTCATACAATAATTTATAAATTATTATACTTTTGTAGAATTGATTCAGATTGACCCTACTTCATCATCCAAGTGTAATGCAAGCTGAAATACTTAAAATAAACCAATTTAATTGTTATCGGAATAATGTTCATTAAAATATAACCCATCAAATTTACACTTGAATAAAGCAAAAACAAGAAAGTAATTGATACTGAAATTTTTACTTACAAAAAATGCGTTTAATTTTTTTTTTTTTTTAATTTATATTATTTCTCATTTTTTACATTTAAGTAATTTGGCCGTAATAGTTTTGTTTCTATTATTAAAGATTTAGTATTTTTTATTTTATTTGATAGGGGTATAGGGTGTGTAACGAGAGCATATGAAAAATAGATTTTTTTTGCTGAAATATTTTGCGACAAGTTAAAATATCATCTGTCACTAAATTTTTATTTATTTATTTTTAATGCAGTTTTTCTATGACAAAATAAGTGCACTCTTGATATATTTTGTAACGCCAAGCAACTTGTATTTGATTTATTTTTTTATTTTTTATTTATAAATTCCTACTATGGAGTGGTAGCTTTTCTTTAGAAAAAAGAAAAGGCATCACATGGGGAGGCTGCAGCCCCCCCCCCCCCCCCGAAATCTTGATTTGATGGTAAAAACTTATCGTAAAACCCTTAAAAATAAATTAAATAAGTTCACTTAGTTCATAAAAAATACTTTATTTTACATGTAATAGCGTTTTAGTTGCCTAAAACTATTCCAAGCTCTAAATTTTTAGTATTCCATACCCCGGAAATGATATCAGCCCCCTCCCGAAATTATTTTCTATATATGCCCATGAGGCATCACCCATATCCTGGTTAGAAAAGGGTGGTAACCTATAGATAACCTGTCCCAAAATTCTTAGTTAATAATAATGTTCGTTAAAATTTATATAAATAAATAATTGACACCATGACAGCACAAATGTTTCATCTATAATCATTCGTTATTATATTACTTTTTTGGGGGGGGGGGAATGTATATACTGCCAGTAGTTTATATTCTCTCCATTTTTGATTATAGCTCTTGTGGTATAGTAGGCATTTTTTGTTTACTGTTTCAGCTTGTAATGCAAAAAAATATTTTGCGACAAGTTAAAATATCATCTGTCACTAAATTTTTATTTATTTATTTTTAATGCAGTTTTTCTATGACAAAATAAGTGCACTCTTGATATATTTTGTAACGCCAAGCAACTTGTATTTGATTTATTTTTTTATTTTTTATTTATAAATTCCTACTATGGAGTGGTAGCTTTTCTTTACAAAAAAGAAAAGGCATCACATGGGGAGGCTGCAGCCCCCCCCCCCCCCCGAAATCTTGATTTGATGGTAAAAACTTATCGTAAAACCCTTAAAAATAAATTAAATAAGATCACTTAGTTCATAAAAAATACTTTATTTTACATGTAATAGCGTTTTAGTTGCCTAAAACTATTCCAAGCTCTAAATTTTTAGTATTCCATACCCCGGAAATGATATCAGCCCCCTCCCGAAATTATTTTCTATATATGCCCATGAGGCATCACCCATATCCTGGTTAGAAAAGGGTGGTAACCTATAGATAACCTGTCCCAAAATTCTTAGTTAATAATAATGGTCGTTAAAATTTATATAAATAAATAATTGACACCATGACAGCACAAATTTATCATGTATATTCATTCGTTATTATATTACTTTTTGGGGGGGGGGGGATGTATATACTGCCAGTAGTTTATATTCTCTCCATTTTTGATTATAGCTCTTGTGGTATAGTAGGCATTTTTTGTTTACTGTTTCAGCTTGTAATGCAAAAAAATATTTTTTTTTGCTTAAATATTTTACAATAAGTTAAAATATCATCTGTCACTTAATTTTTATTTATTAATTTTTAATTAAGCTTTTCTATGTCAAAATAATAAGTCCACTCTTGAAATTTCATATATTTTGTAACGCCAAGGAACTTGTATTTCATTTATTTGATTTATTTATTTATTTTCGTCTTCAGTTCTTAATTTTCTCCTTAATATCTTTTCTTTCGTTCTTTTAGCACTTTCCTCCGAAGGAAAGTAGCTATTGAGGTTGGCCTCATGACGGAATTTTTGAAAAATTTCTTCAAATCTTTATCGATCCTACCTAGTAGACACCGAAAATGACCCCCGTTAAAATTTATATATATCTATATATATATATATATATATGCATATATATATATGTGTCTGTTAACACGATAGCGGCCAGAGTTTTTGTTTTTTCGTCACGAAACTTGGTATATAGCATTCAATTAGCAAACGATTGAACGAGTTCGTTAACCACCAAAGTCGGTCCACTGGAAGGGGGGGTTTACCCCGAACCCAAAACACTTATTTGACTATGCCAGCCATAATATTTGTTATATTTCAACGAAACTTGGCATTCATAGTGGTAATATAGAGAGAAAAGTGAGATATAAAAATGAACTAAATCGGTTCATTAGGAGGGGGGGTTTACTCTGGACCCACAATACCAATTCGCCACTACCAGCCGTGATTTTAGGTATATTTTGACGAAACTCGGTATTCGTAGTGCTAATCCACAGGTAAATATGTGTTGTAAAAATAAACGAAATCGGTTCATTAGGAGGGGGGGTTTACTCCGAACCCACAAAACCAATTCGCCACTACCAGCCGTGACTTTTGGTATATTTCGACGAAACTCGGTATTCGTAGTGGTAATCTACAGGTAAATATGTGTTGTAAAAATAAACTAAATCGGTTCATTAGAAGGGGGGGTTTACTCCGGACCCAAATTCCTAATATACTCATACCGGTCGTAATTTCTGCTGTATTGTAACGAAACGCGGTATACATCGTGGTTAACTCATGAGAAAGAAGTTTTGTAAAAATGAGCTGAATCGGTCAATCGGAAAGCGGGGGTTTAATTTGTAATATATTTGAATAGAAAAGCCGGCAGACGTAGGTTCACAAAGCCGCCGCAAGGAGCGCTTTCTACCACTAGAGTGACTGTATCCTGTTCCTGCGTTAGATCAAAATACGATTACTTGATCAGTTACTCATTACAAAATGAGAACTATTCACGTTTTTATTTTATTTATGTAGGATATTTTAAGCAAATTGTTCTGGAAAGCAGTCTACACTACCCAAATTCTGAGGAAAGTGCTTAGTTATGCAGCTCCTGCGTGACGGACTTTTTTATTTTATTTTTTTAAATTGAATTCTTTACTATTTAACCCATTACCGCCTGAGTTTCTTTTTTTTTCTAAAATTCTTAATGCAAATAAATCAATTTTACGAACTCAGTATATAATATAATTTTTCTATCATAGCTTAGATATTGGTGTTACCATATGCAGACCATAACGCACAGCGATAATGGGTTAACATTGATCTTAAAAGAGTTTGTCACCTATGTGAACTCTATAAATTAAATAAATAAATAATGTAGCTATTGCAATACAAACAAAGATAACTTCTGGTAATAATAATGGTAAGGAAATCACAAGATTGGTAAAATTGTTAATGTGAGAAATATAGGTACTAATAATGAAAAAATAAATGTTTAAGTTGGAAATCTTGGCGAGAGTTTGTCAATAAAATCAACTACCATACCCCTGCAAGCATATGGCACATAGTAAAGAAAATTATAGGCCGTAAAGGAAGAAACTACTATTACACTATAAATCTACTTAAATCTAGACCATCGGTAATTGCCCTGTAGGAGCCCTGTAGATGTTGTGAATCTTTTTGCAGTACATTTTAAAAACATTTCATATAACTCTTAACCCTTTCCGTGCTATAAACGAATATATTCGTTCTCTAAAAAAATGCTCTGAGTGCGAAGCACGAATATATTCGTGCAGCCGGGACATTCCTCAGAGTGCGACATACGAATATATTCGTTTTCATATTCTTTGTATAATCTCTGCTTCCAGAAAGCCCAGAGATCTCTTGTATGACGCTGTACAACTAGTCTAGTTACTTAGCTATCCGTTAGATAGCAGGAGAATGTCTTTAAGTGTGTTTTTCCCGGTTTTATTGTGAGTGGAAGCTAACTTTACCTCGAGCGGAGTGTCCTAGACCACCTGAAGGCTCCATTACCACCAATTCAGACTGTACCAAGGCGGCTACCTGGGTTGTTATTTCTATTGTTTGCAGACACTTTACTAAAATTTGCTAAACCTTTTCCCACCTTTAGGCTAAATTAGGGGTGGGGAAATATGACCCTAACAAATATTTCTCAGTACTACTTTTGGTTTATTATTTATTTTTATATTTATATGTTTATTATTAATATTTTTGTTATATACCTACTATTTATTTCTAATTCATTACTTTATTATTATATTACTATTTACTAATTAATAGTAATTAATATACTACTTATTTTTTTTATTATTATTTTTTTACAGCGCATCTACATGTAGGTCATTAGCGCCTATACTACTTATTATAAATAAATTTGTTTTTAAAATAAATACAAAACACAAATTTTAAAAAAGTGTTGTTTTTTTTCCAGCAAGTAATTATTGGACGTAACCAGTTTTATGAGTTGCATATAAAAATAAAATGATTAGTTTTTAGTAAAAAAAGACCCAGTTATTTACTAAATAATTACTTATTGTACATAACTGTACAGATTGTAAATTATCAATAAAGATCAATCAATATTTTAAAAAAATTACTAAATAAATTGAAGAATCATAACAATGATATAAATCATAAAATGGGTAAAATGAAGAGAAGAGAAAGTGTTTTCATGAATATTTTGATAAAAGGGTGCATTCATACTAACAGGGCTAATAGTGCTAAATTTAAAACTAAAATATTTCGGAAACAATTGAAATATTATTTTAGAAACTGTTTATTTATTAATTTTAATAAGAAACTTGTTATAATAATTGAAAAGGTCACACTAAAGTACACACAATTAATGAAATTAGCATCTTAAATTACAACAAAACAAGCAATTTTGCATGTCCCCTGTTATATATCTACGTAATAAGAGCGACCCAAGGCGTGAGCTCTGTCTGAGTATAGTCTTGTTCCAAACCAAAGTCGCACGTGGAGGGTGGAAAATAGGCTAGCACTGGGGGTAGCATCAGCTCTCAAAGCTCCTAGCACCCGGCGGTCGGTCCCTCTCAGATCCGCTAGCATTCTAAGGGTTAACTACTGTCCTGAATTCTTAGTAACGAAACATCAGGTAGAATCACAATCAATAGAGACCTCTTTAATCCACTAAATTTGCCATTTATATATTTAGAATTTACTCTAGCTCTGGAAACTTGCAAGGACACCTCTCCAGGTCCAGACAACATTAATATTTCTACGGTAAAAAATGTTTCAATAGATAATAAACAAATCCTCCTAAAGATATTTAACAAAATTTTCACCTCTTCTCATTTTCCCAACATTTGGAGGAAATCTGTGTGCATACCTATATTTAAAACTGGCAAACCACAAGATGAAACTGAAAATTATCGTATCATCTCCCGACTAGAACATTTTGTATTCAAAATAGTACTCAGCTTTCATTAGAGTCAGTACAAGAAAATGGGGTCCTGCTGGGAAATGTGATTAGTGCCTTTCTGTTTTCCATTGCAATAAATGATTTACTTAATCACATAGAACAACCTGTCAGGGCAATTTAGGCCTTCTCATTCTATTTTACAGTTTTTTTTTTTTTTTAATAGATAACTTCCATAAATAAGAAGAAAGCCTTTTCTTTATATTTACAGAAATTAAAATTAAATTAATCTTGTTTTTGAATTGCATTTTGTTGAAATAACACAATACAATGATTCAATACATTATTACACCATTGGCCATAGGACCAGATGCATCGAGAAAAAAAAGAAAAAAAATGATTAATATAATACAAATTTCCTTCATTGATTTAAGAATAGTTTTTTAGTGGAAATATGAGGCTCATGACACAAAGCTTCAAGTCATGGTTTGGCTATACCTTTGAAATGTTGTGTTATTAGCCTGACCAGCTACTGGAGTTTCTAAATCTGGGATTTCGATTCATTACACGTAAATTTCACCTCAGTAAGTAGATTTCAGGCTAAAATCATGGAAAATTATTAAACTGAAAATAGGCGTCCTGGGAGGGCCTTCTAGGTGGGATGTGGGAACGAGTGTATTCAATGTGGCTATGGCTGTTGGCTAAAATCCTATCATTAATTTCAAAAAGAAGAGCGCCACCCCCCATAAATGCAAGCACAGTTGTCACTCTAAAATAGGTGACGTGAGGACAAACTTGTTAAGGAATTACACAACACCAAATCTTGTAGTGATCAAATACATCTTAGCGTCTATCTAGTGGTTGGATCAAATTATATGATCAAATAATGTCAAATAGTTTAGATGAGATGCTCTGAGGAGGCTCGTTGGTTAGATTAAGGCTTCAACGTACAATTAGTGAGCAGAGGTCATATTTACGTGTAGGGTAGGATGCTCGCTGAAAGATATCCCAACTTCTACTATTCTACTCGACTACTCACTTATTGCTTCAGGGTAAAAATATTTATAAAATCTTCTTATTCAGCTACTCAATCAATCAATATTTATTTGAACCATTAGATGAACGTATTTTGTACAAATGGTTAAGGAAGGGAAAAATAAATAATAAAAACAAAATAAAAATAAATAAATAGAAAGTAAACAGAATTTTTTTTAGTTAGAGAATAACGGGATAGATTATTGCAAATGAAAGTCTTGATAACATCTTGGCTTTAAATGTGTTAACATATTGTTAACACCTTGGCTTTAATTGTGTTGCAATCCTATCTCCAAGTTGAAAGTAGCTGTTTTGGGTAGCTTTTCTTAATGCCATTGCATGAGTTTTTCAATGTGCTTTGGGAAGTGAAAAACCCTCTCTGTTGATTTGTGTTTTTCGTATAAAAGGAGGTCCATATAAAATAATTCGAAGAATTTTATTTTGAAATGTCAGAAATCTCCGTCTGTTGGTGTGTCTGGCCTTCTCGTGGCTAGGTGAGACTTGTAGTGATAAGAAGAGGACTAAAAGGTAAAAAGATTGGTAGCATAGTGGATGGACAGGAGTAAGGCGTTCCAGAGAGAGATGGCATGAATAAAAAAGGATACAGTGGGAGAGAATATAAAGATCGAAAGGATAGAAGTAGGTGTTACAGGAGTCAACAGGGGAATGATGCAGTGAGGTCCTTGGGATTGGATGATTTCATAAATAAAGGACCGAGCCAAGAAAGTCCTGTGACTGAAGAAAAAATATAATCCTGAAGCTTTGGTCAAATATAATTCTCACAGGTTTTATTATACAGAGGTGCAATGTTTCAGAGAAATGTTTTTGAAGTAAAGTGTGGGAAATGGGTAAGTGGAACTTACGATGGATTGTTCCTTATATTGTTGTTTAGCAATGGGAAGAAGGATGTTGCAACAACATAACTTTCATTTTAAAATGAAATAAAAATATTGGAATTTGCAAATTTACATAAAAATAAGTATAAATTATTGGGACAGAAAGAACTTTTTATGGATGAAAGAAAATTCAACTTGTTCGGGAATAATATGTTTAACGAAGAAAAAATATACCAAAAGTGAATCATAGGGTGGCTGTGATTGGGGAAGTATCTCACTAGCTAGAGTGCAAAACTATGGATACATTTTCTACTTCAACATTCTAAGAAATAATTTTAAACAATCTGTGGAAACCCGGTAGCCGTGAGCTCTCAACACTCCGTGCCAAAGGTCGTGGGTTCGATTCCCACTAGAAGTGGTGGCTTTTCTTTCGAAAAAAGAAAAGGCATCACCCCTATCCTGGCTAGAAAAGGGTGGTAACCTATAGATAACCCGTCCCAAGATTCATAGTTAATAATAAATGGACGTTAAAAATTAAATAATAATAATAAACAATCTGTAAAAAGTCAATTTAGGGAAGCAACTGATTTTTCCACAGAATAATAATCTAGTGCAATCTGCTAAAAAGAATGACTAATTCATGAGCTCTGACGGTAGCATAATATTCCTCAATATCCCAAAATTAAACTTATCAAGAAATTATAAGAGTGAAACCCTAAGATATAAATATGGCAAAACATAAAGTACAAAATAAATTTACTTGACAAATATGATGTGTGGTAGAATGATATAAAATAGCTAGAGCTTTATTACATGAAATATTGTACATTCCATTCCTGGAAGTTTTCCTGCAGCAAGGGAGGACCAAACAAGTATTAACTTTTCAAGATTTGTTAATTTTTTTTTTTTTTTTTGTAAAACAGTGTTTATTAGCTGTTGTTCTTCCTCATTTCCTCTATAAAGATTAATTTAATATTATTGATTAACATATTTTTAATATCAATGTGACATTCTTTTCAAATATAATTATAACAAGTTTTCCTACAATTTTCTCAAGTATTTTTCCCCCACATTAAGTTTCATTTAAGATGTTTGTAGACTTTAGTTTAAGACTGTATGTGAAATAGTAATTCTAGTAATGTTGACACAGGAAAATATAAACAAAACTATTAGAGTGGAAAAAATGGCTTTATTTATTGGAGGAGCTCATTTTTCTAAAAGTTTAAGGATGGATTCCCAGTTGCTGCAAGCCAGGTTATTATTACTTGATGGTTTTCGCCATAATAATTGTTAGAACTTTTTTTAATTTCGTGAGAATGAATATTAATGCGACAAGTGTAGTCAATTTAATGATATGTATTTTAATAAAAGAGACGATCTGGCCATCTATAATTAAGAATATTTTTTGAAAGAATGTTAAATCAGGTACCTTTTAATAGCAAGACACAGCGAGATGTAGTTTTCAGGCATCAAAATGTTCAATTGTCTGCGATTCTTGCATTTTCATAATGGCACAATAGGCAAACAAAACTAGGAGGGAAACCAAACACCGAACTTAGCCTGGCCTAATGTATTCACTACAATAAGTAATAGCTTATTCCAGATGCATTTAATTTCCGGTAGAAAAAGCTAGAAATACATCACAAAAGATAATTCCCGCGTATTTCATCAAGTAGGGAGGGAGAAACATTGTGTTTGGGGAAACTTTTAGTCTATCTTTTTCTTTTTATTTTTTTGTAGGCAAACAGATAAGTTCTTCAAATTTTCTTTTGAAGAAAATTATTGAACTAGCTAGGGAGTACCTGAAATCAAAACTAGGGGAGAGGAATTCATCATTTTTGGGGAGGAGATAAAAATTATTAAGCGAGTTCTGAGATAACGGAAACCAAAACTTTACTATTACATAAACAAGGTTAAAATGTATAACCATGTATGTTTATTTTAAGAAACGTCTCCTCAGTTTTTCTGAAATTGTTTCATTTTATTGGGACCCCAACCCGGGAAAATCCTTGGCGTGCGATAAATTTAATAAACACCGTAAACAGATTCAAATATTGTTAGTTTAGGTTTAAAAGAAGAAATATAGGGTTGGCAACTAAGTAATTGATCGACAAGTTGATATCGAGTTATATTGAGTTCATCTCCAGAAAAAAGATTCAATATAGAACTATTCATAGATTTTGTTGTATTAGCTAGGCAACTAGAACCAAATGTAATGAATAAACAACAAATATTTATTGCATCCCCAATTAGGCCAGGATAACACCCTCACTTGTTTTTATAACCCCTGCTAGCGGCAAAGGCCGGCTTTATCAGAGGAACGCGCGATACTACAGAAAAGCCGCGTTTTTGATTATCCTCGATTTTTCTAGAAGCTTGAAGGCGATATGTCGATACAAAGTTTGTTAATATATTGTAAAAAAAAATTAGTGCGGTGAAGAAAAGTAATTGTCCGGGAGGAAACCATTTCCTCAGGCTCGACTTGTGAAATCTATTGCTAGTGGTTAAAATAGCTTTTCTGTAGTATCTACAGCTGATTCTCGATTTAATGGAGAATCTGCTGTCGCGACCGTGGTATGAGTGCATACGGAAAATACTTAAAAAGGTTTTGAATGAAACTTTGCCAGTTTATTTCAGACAGTCTGTTATTTTTATAATAACTTTCTTGCTACTTTTACCTGCTCTGTCAGTCTACAAATGAGGATTTTCTGTGGAAAACAGCTTGATCGTGGATTTCGCATTTCATGTTTTTTCTGAAGCGGAGTATTAATATATGTAGGAATTGTTTTATAAGTTTGGACACGTGTCGAATATTTTTCGATGCAAAATCACCAGAAAAAATGGGCCTGATCGGTGACCCCAACACCGTTTACTCCCCTTGTTAGCCTATCAATATTGAGGTAGATCGCCACCAGTCTTGCTCTAGTGTAAAGTAAGGACTACTTTTGTGCTATCATTTTTCTTTCCTTGCAAAAAACTCGCTGTGTATCGTCGATACAAATGCAAAGTATCGAATGTGAAAAAATGCATTTTTCATTTTCAATCTTTGCTGATAGCTGTTGGACTGATGGACGGCAAACTCTGAAATCTAAGTTCACTCGATGAGAGGGAAAGGTAGCCACTGTCAAAAGGTCGAATGATTAAAAGTCTTATCACTCTGGGAAGTGGTGATTTACACATTCGATACATTGCATTTGTATCGACGATATTATCAACAAATAATAAGATACATTTATTGTGAGATTTACGGTATTAGACATCCAGATAAATTTTTTATTGATATTTAGAAATGGGAAATCGAACATGGTCTAAGAGGACATGTTTAACCGTTTTTGGGAAATCATGGAACAACTAGAATTTTGGTTATGCGTGTTCACAAAAGTGCTCTTTATATCAACTTACTGGGGGTTATCAGTGGTTGGGTCACCGATTTCGGCCCAATTTGGTGACTGCATCGAAAAATAGTCGTCATACGTCCGAGTGTTTTGTCCTAATGGGCCTTTGGAGATGAGAAATAAAATACGTTGAAAATATCTAGTTTGGAAAAGGATATAGACATGATTCTTTCACCAATTCATTTTGTTTAGAGAATAGATTAAAGGAAAAATACAATCGTTTAACAATAATTTACATTTAGTCAAATAAATTCAAAAAGGTAATTGGGAAGTTGAGGGGCCTCCTTACCGATTTTTTAAAATGTTCTATGACGTATTTTGATGCAGTAAACACGAATCCGTTAAAAAAAAGTCGCTCTCTCTCAACTAAGAAAAAAAGTTATTAAGCACGAAAGTTCACTGTTATGCAGGTTAGGAAAACTAGCAAAAAAAAAAAAAAAAAAAAAAAAAAAAAAAAGCGATATTTGTGCATCTGCCATATCCTGGCTAGAAAGGATGGTGACCTAAAGATAACCTGTCCTAAAATTCTGACTTGATTATAATGAACGTTAAAATTTAAAGAAACGATATTTGTAGACTCGCGCATGCAAATGGATCTAATAGTCCTTAATACAGACTTGTGTCATTTTGAAAACTTAGTATAAAAAAGGTTAATGTTTGGCTTAATCTTCCTTGAAAAATGTAAAAAAAAATTAAATCTCAAAGCGAAGCAACATCTTAGATGCTAAACCAGGAAACTGACATTATCCTAAGCAAAAATTACTTCATTTAAGTAACGATTTCTCTGAATGATATTTCTAAATCAAAAATTGCATATGATCCTTATTTCTAGGTAATTTAACAAGCTTTCGAATAGAAGTTTCAAACTATACACAGAAATTAGTTAGTGATATTATTTTATTTTTTATAGTACTTGGTCCACCATGGTGGGGTTGTCTGTAAGTGCTTCTGATTTTTTTTTTTTTTAATTTCGTTTCCTTCTAAGGCGTCTCCGTATAACCTGCAAGACTCGAAGATACGCCATGCAGACACCGGTTCATTACATGATGCACATATAGGTTTTTCCTTCCCCTCTATAAGGAAACTATGAGTAAGTCTGGTATGCCCTAAGCGAAGGCGAGCTAAAATACCTCGTCCCTTCTACTACTGCATTGGGATGTCGCTATGCCCCAAGGCTTCTTTTAAGCATCTCCAATTTATGTTCGGAAACCTCTGCCTACATGATATTCTTTCCACAGAGGGTGCACATAGTTCTTTTGGCGTTAGGGTTGTGGGTGTGATGTCCCTTAGATCATATGCTACTTTTGCCGCCATTTCACCAATTTCATTACCTAATATTCCCTGTGTGGCTAGTAACCCAAAGGAACTGAACTGCTTTTCCTATATTGTTCAGCATTCGGATATATGATTGGATTTTTAGGCTTACTGGATTTCTTGGGTACATCTGCAGTATACAGCAGATCGGAGCACGCATACCGAGTCGGAACAACATGGAATCGTGCCCATGCTGCATTGGCAGCGGCTTCTGCTGTGAAAATGGTACTCCGTGGGTCGACTTGGAACTTATGGGTTGTCTGAATATCAGGGACGATACAGTCGGTTGATCCATTAATCCTAGAGCTATCTGTGTAAAACAAGCTTGTCCTGAATCTTGTCTAGCATTTCGAGGAGTGTTGCGTTCACTTGAGTGGCATTAATGTAGGCTTCGTTTTTGAGACTAAATATGCAGATAGGTTTTTCTGAAGTTTAGGGTTTAATTCGATTTTAAGCTTTACAAAGAACAACAGATATAAGCATCGTATGGAAACACTCTGTGACTTGTTGAGTTTCTAAGAGTACGACTTTTAAAACATTCTGAGGGAGTTCGTTTTTTATTAAAGAAAAATCACCACATCCAGTGATTATCCACTTCTAAACGTTTAAAGCGATTCACGGGCTTGGGATGTAATGAAGTGAACTATTTTTTAATAGTTTCTAATTACGAACGTTTATATCAAATGAAAAATTTACTGATTTAAAAAAAAAACAAAAAAAAAACTAACTCAAATTAGAACGCTCTTAGAAGATTGACAATACTTCTAAAGGTAAAGAATGGGCAATGAATATTTTTGGATCGAATGAATTATAGCGAATAATAAACTATTTTTATCTAGGGTAGATATTATTTTTGTATACGTTTTATGTTTATAGCAATGGTAAGCTCATAAAAGTACCCATATAAAAGATTGTGAACACTGTATCTGGGTGCTGCGCTCTATCCAATAGTCTGTGGTGGGGGTCAGAGTTATATTTGTTGTGAGTCATCTTTCCTCAAAGTGTTAGATCATTTTGCTTATCTTTGAACTGTCTTTGTTCAGTTCAGTAGCTTGTTTGTCGACAGCCGAAAATATCATCAGTTTATTGCCTGTAGAGCTATGGCGAGGCTTAAAGAAGGTATTTTAAGAAGACAATTATGTTTATATATAATACATATATTATAACTTGTGCAATTAATTGTTTTCAAATACTATCAATTCACTATATTTTTACCACATGACAGTGATTATTGATAGTAAAAATGAGAATTTTTAAGGACAAAATTTCTAATTGTGAAGATAGTAATAATGTTCAATTTGATTTTTTAGATTTATTGTTACTTATATGTCTTCTGACTCCTTTGATATGTTGTGGATTTGTTGTAATCTCATCTGAGCCGGATTATATCCCTAGACCTAATCATTGTAGTGCAGGACAGGCTTATTGGTGTAAAAATATCACGTAAGTTACATAATGTACTGAATTACAATAAGTTAAACCTTATTCATGGGTTTGAGTATGCTATTATTCATAGTATAAATACTTATTTATTATGATTCTCATACTACTACCTTATAATGCAAAATAGTATATCATTTGACATGTTTTTTCTTAGTTGTGTCCATTTGGAAAACACATAATACTCTTACATTAAGACGATCAGATTTAAATGTCTTTATTTAATGTTGTCATACCTGTCGGTGGAGACCGTCGTCACTGGCATCTGTGCGAGTACTACGCTCGCCCACAGTACTCGCACAGATGCCAGTGACCACGGTCTCCACCGACAGGTATGACAACAGTATATTTACTGGCGGACCTAACCCCTTAGAGTCTTTATTTAAATATGTGTCTATTGATTGATAAACAAAATCAAATTTACTCTAAATATTGTTTGGTCAATCAATTCAAGTCCTTAATCTTTGTTTTTTTAGAGTGAGGTTAAGGCAAATTATCTTTTCTCATAGTTTTTTTTTTTTTTTTTTTTTTTTTTTTTTTTTTTTTTTTTTTATGGAAAAGAGGTTTTATTTACAACACATTCCATTGACAGTTTGAAATTTTACGTGCTTTTTGTCTTTTGCAATGGTTTATTTTAAATCCAAAACACAAAACTTCAAACCTAAATGAAAAAGAATTATATGAAATTGACTTATCAAAATATTTTATTGTTATGAGTTCAGAAGACTGAGTTGACTTTATTCAGATTAAAGTTAGTGTTATATAAACTAATATAATACAGCATTTTAACTTTCTGATTGTAAATACTTATTACAGTTTTCAGGGAATGATTTATTTTGTACAAATAAATTACGTTTTTTTGTCTAGGATTTTGTAATGATTGCATAATCTACATAATGTATAACATTTATATACTTGTGGAAGCATTTAATATTATTATATTTTTTAAAGATTCAGTTTAGTGAACTAATAACAATAAAGAAAGCTTGTGAGAGATTTGTCAGTTATTACACACTACCATTGTTTAAAATAATATCAGGGATTTTTTTTAATCTTTGCCTTTGTTTGCATTAATTGATGAGAGTTAACAAAACATTCAACCTTTGGAATTTATTTTCTTGGAGTTGTTGTTTGTTGTTTAGTGAAGCTATTGCGAAACACCTCCTATGTTTGTTTGTATTATTGACCTTCATGTTGAATATAGGACGTTAAAAATAAATCCTAAGGAAAAATAGTTTTTTTTTTTTACAGAGTTGTTTAAAGGCACTTGGATCATTGGATTGTGTATTATTTTTATTGTAAAACTCTTAACTGTATCCTAAACTGTAAAATTATATTGTAAAACTCTTGTTTTCACTCATTAAAAAAAAAAAAAAAAAAATCATTCTGAATGCCTAATTTTTTTTTTTTTTTTTTTTTTTGTGGACAATTCTGTCATGAATGACTCATTTGTAATTATCTGTTCTTTGCTGCTGTGATTCATGTTATTGGTTCAGTCTAACCACATCCCTTTTCTGGGAATGGGGTTGACCTTGGAGCATTCACTATCATTTGAAACTTAGCCATTATTCCAATCTCCCATTTGCATGTATTTTCTTGTAAAGAATGCCATTCTTTACTTGTATTCTCTTGTAAAGATTATTCAAGATAGTTATGATGGAAACAATTTGTTTTTATCTTTCTTACTAGAGCAGATAAATTTGAGATTTTTATCTACTTTTTAATTTTTAAGTATTTCTTTTAAGAAAATTTATCTGTTCAGGCTGGGAATCAACCAAGTTATTAAAATGTTTATTCGGAACTAAATTGGTTGATACCAATAGCAACTGGGGATTGTTATTTACTTTAATAATATTAAGATAATATAAAAATCAAGTATTTCAAAAGAACATTTGGCAATATTTTAGAAATATCAACTTCATATAATGATTCGATGTCTCAAAATAAACAGGACTATTTTTCCTGAAAATACCATTTTGCAAATTTTTCTTTCATTTAATGTGACTTATTAATAAATCGTGCTTGTAATGAACTATAAGCAAAATTTGTGCTGAGTAACTAGTTTTATCGGACTGCCTTACCGCTTTTAAATCAATCATTTATTCACTAGGTCGTTATAATGGCAGAATTACTATGGTTATTAAATCAGGTCTAGTTTCATATAACTTCTAAAATAAAAATAACTATTAAATAAAAAGCACTATTAAATGATCAATATAATTGAATTATATTATTATTTTGGGGTGTGTTCTTCTCAGTGTCCTGGGGTATATTCTTACGGGGGCTATTGCCAACCGAAAGAATTGTTGTTTTTATTATTTTTTTTTTATTATTATTTTTTATGTATCTTATCATGGGCGTTCGTTTAAGAATTTTTGAACTATTCTCGCAGTATCGAGCAGTACCGCTTGTTGGGCGTCTTTAATCAGTTCCCCTTATTATATTGTTGTTATTATTATCCATTAAAATAATTGAACTATATTATTATTGTTATCCATTAAAATAATTAATCAAACTTGTTTGTCTGTTTAAGAAAACCAGTCTGATTATAAATGTAATATTTTTAGTGATGTTTCAGTATAAATATTCTTTCCAATCGTAATGTATTTTCAATAAGAGAATTAATTTGCTAAAAAAAATTATCCTAAAGGAGATTATGACGATTACTTTTTCATTCTTTTTTTTTTTTTTTTTTTTTTTTTTTTTTTTTTTTTTTTTTTTTTTTTTTTTTTCTTCTAAATAGAATAATTTTTTTTATTAGTAAAAACATTTATATATACTTTTTATTTGTCTATACTGCTAAATAATATGGTTTAACATGCCCATTTCAATGACGTTAATAATCTAGAAAATACAGCTAGACTGATCTGGAATAAATAGATGATTTAAAAAAAAAAACCTTTGATAAGGCAAGAAATTTATGGTCAGAAGGAATCCATTTCCTTAAGGACGTGATACAACTTCTTATGTTAGATCTGTTTAACAAGTGTACAATTTAGAATGATGAATACTTTTACCATTAATAATACTGAGTCAGGTGACCTATGATTTTTGTTGAATAGAATTGCTCAAATCTGTTCCTATTTAGAATTTTAATATTAGTACATTGATTTTGAAATGTATTCAAATGATTAAGTTTATTCAAGTAATATTTCATAATTCGATCTCATCATCTCTGCATGATTCCGTAAAGTTATTACCCCTAATGTCCTTAGGAAAGCTTGAAATAGTAACAATAAATATTTTGTTTGGTTATTTTGTGAAAGATGTAAACACCTATTCAATCTTGTAGAAAAGGGAGGTTTTAGGTGCCACAATGCATTGGAAACTTGACTGCTGCTCCAAATGCCCAATTCTAAGCAGATATAACTCGCTCTACCTCCTCGCCATCTGCTCATACTTAAGGAAAGCTCAATTAGAGACACGTTTCTCATTTTCTTACCTCGTTTTACTGATAAAATAATTTTACTGCTGAATTGGCTTGTTCATAGAAGTAAAATAAAAAAGTCTGACCCGCAGGAACTGCATCATCTGAGCGAGTTTCTGTTCTTATCTCTAGTGCCACTTGAAAAGCTTGAAATAGATTGAGTTAATATTTCGCTTTGATATTTCGTGAATAATTCAAACACTTACTCCAATGACATCTCAAAGAAAAGTGAGATTTTAGGTACCACAATGGACATGGAATTGACTGCAGCCAACAAAAAATTACTTCCTCTGCCTCAGCGATTTCCGCTCATTTTTAATGAAACCTCTGTTACTATCATGTTTCTCATTAACTTACCTTGTTTTACTGAAAAATTCATTTTACTGCTAAATGGAATTTTAAAAAAAATAACGACCAATTAAAAGTGGCGGCGGAGACCCGATGGCCGTGAGGGTTAAGGCGTGAGCACTTAACACTCCGTGCCAAAGGTCGTGGGTTCGATTCCCACTAGGGGTGGTGGCTTTTCTTTCGAAAAAAAGAAAAGGCATCACCCCTATCCTGGCTAGAAAAGGGTGGAAACCTATAGATAACCCGTCCTAAAATTCGTAGTTAATAATAAATGGACGTAAAAATTAAAAAAAAAAAAAAAAAAAATGGCGGAAAACAATCTAAGGAACAAAGCCAATACTTTTAAGCTCTGATTTCTCCGACCGAGATCGTTCTATTGAAAATTGCATAAGAATCGTTTTTGCTTAAAATTTATTAAACTTTTAATTAATTGTCTTCCGCTTAAACCTCTGTTTCCTAATTGTTTTTGTAATATTTAAGAAATTATATGAAAAACTGCTCATAACATTTCATGTCTATAGCTTATATTTTATTTCATAGTACATCCTTAGCACTAATAGTAACCAAAATTTTGATCTCTTGTTTGGATCAATGTCACATTTGAAAAGTTTTCAACCTAATTTGTCATTTTGAAGTAACCAAAGCAACTTTTTTTAAAAAACTGTTATGGATACGGCCCTGAGTATGGTTTCAGTTAATTCCTTACACAAAATTACCTGTAAAAAGTGTACCCAGAAGCCTTAAAAACACAAAGCCATAAGTGCTAAAAGTTTTTCCCTGAATTATGCCTGAAAAATTGAAAACTATAATTCAAAAATTACTGAGAGTTTGAAACATTATTATATATCAGACGCTTTTCTATAAATGTTAACAATTTTTTTTAAAGGAAAATAACAAGACATCAGAGCAATTTATCAGAAAAATGAAATTTTTCATTAGACGAATAATTTATCTGTGTCATGATTATACATTTTTTAACACGAGATAGTTTAAACACAAGTGGCTTAGAATGCATATTCTATATTGAGAGTAGACCCCTTTTATGTTAGTTGAAAATAATCATAATATTGTGGTCAATGATGATTTCTTTTTATCAGTTATCCTAGGTTCAGATTATGTGACCTTTCTTATCAGTTTAAATTATCATGTTTTGTCAAATGAACTGAAAATATGCTATTATATTTTATAGCTAGAATTATAAAATAGACAATAAGTTTATTCTTTTTGTTTGAGTCTTCCAACTTTATTATATTTTAACATTGGAAAATTGAATTAAATTTTATGAAAAATGCAGTTCTATATATTATACCTTCCTTGCAGTAATCCTTGCAATCACATCATGGTTAGATCTCTTTTCCACAAATGATTTGCCAAACCTTCCCCAAAGATCAGGTGGTTTATGACCTAAATGGGTGCATTTTACACTTGCTACTTAAGCCAACCCCTCGCCTAAAAATTAAGCGATGAATCAGGGTTTTTGGTCGGCCAATTAGCAGGGTCAAATCTCCCAATCCATATTCGTGGATAATGTTCATTGAGCCAGTTCGTTCTAACTCGTCCTCAGTTCTGAGTATACCATTGAAAAGCTGATTAAATTTTACAACTTTTGTAAGATTCAGCAGTCTGCAGGATTTTTTTTGAAAGTGTTGTGATTTTTGGAAAGTTGTCGCTAACTAGACGTTTTCATTAATTTCTACATTTTGAATTGGTGTTGTGGTTTGAATAAGATACTTGTGAACATTGGTTGTGCATTAGCCTTGAAGAAAATTTAATGCTGATTTAACAAATGTAATGAAACATTGAAAAAACATGAGTACAAGCAGAGAAAATTGGGGTTGTACTACAAGAAACACCTTTTTTTTTTTTTATAAAGAACCTTTAGAATGGCATATGCCTGGAAAGGAGTGAGATAGAAATGTGTGGTTGGTGGCGTTGAACTACATTTTTTGTCTAGTTTCACTCCCTGGATTATTGTCATTAACTTGCGATACACCCTGTATATGTTTATATTTGTCTGTTCGCTCTCTCACAAACTGAAAAATGGTCCCCTTATTTTGATGAAATTTGATATAAAAATCTTTCATCTGATTTGAAAGGTAAAGATCGATAACCAAAAAAATCCGTTCATAGGAATATAGTTTTTGGAGCGAAATTTGCGCAAAAAAAATCATAACGCTTACGTTTTCGAGTTCTTATGAATGCAGGTACTGTTTTATAGGTTGCTTAACATAGAAAAATGAATGAAACCATTTCTAAGGCGATATCTGTTATAATTTTTTAGAAACATTGAAGCACCTACTTTTCTAAACTAATTTTCAGTTTGGGTATTCAGAAATGATTAATTCAGTTGGAACTTGTTCCAGATGTTTGATATTCATCTAATGTATGATTGGTAAATGTTAAGGAAGTTCTAGAAATAAAATATTTCATTAACAGACATGAAAAGTTTTGGGATTTTCGTATATTTTCTATAATGTTTTGAAAACGGTTGGGAAATCGTGGTAAGTGGAAGGTAACCATTCGAAAGCTTACTAAATTCTCTACAAAAAAAGGTACTAATGTATTTTCTGATGGTTCAATGTCAATCGGAGAAATAAAGACTTGAAAATTCTCAATTGTTAGTTTTACTCTTTTGAATGGGTTTTTGTATCTGTTTACCTAACGTTTTAACTGGATGTAGCTTATTTTAATTGCATTTACAGTAAAACGAGTATTTAACTAATACAAAGTAAGAAAATGTGAAACATTGTTATATTGTTTCCAAGAGCTAACGTTATTCCTTTACTAATAGCACTAGAGATATGAACGGAACCGTGCTAAAATGACCTAGTTCCTGCTAGTCGGACTTTTTTGTGAAAGAAAAACTAGCTTGTGAAAATCAAAATCATAACCCTTGTCTTAAAGTGGCCTTGACATTCACAGGTCTCCACAGCTGTCGCTTTCATTCTCAACTCCTCTTATGAGCATTTACTGCTTAAAAAATATGTATTTTATTTAAGAATTTTTATTTTCTCTTATTTTTTGTGTTCTCTTTATAGTACTGCAGTTGAATGTCGGGCTTTAAAGCATTGCATCAAGGGAGTATGGGAGAAGCAAGTCCCGATTGAAAAGGACACCTCTTCTGTCTGCCAGACATGTATTGATATGGTTAAGGAGGCAAGGGACCAACTTGAAAGTAATGAAACACAGGTAATAATTTAGTTTTAGCGCGGTTCCTCCCTCCCCGATAGGGAGGAACCCCGCTTATAAGGTTGATACAATAAAACAATCCAGAAGTGCCGACTAGAAAATTTCGCATTTCAGAACCCCTAGAGACCGAAAATAACGGTGGTTAAAATTTGTATATATATATATATATATATATATATATATATATATATATATATATATATATATATATGTATATATTTATATATATATATATATATATATATATATATATATATATATATATATATCTGTTTGCGGATTTCTG
This sequence comes from Gonocerus acuteangulatus, assembly GCA_946811695.1. NCBI lineage: Eukaryota > Metazoa > Arthropoda > Insecta > Hemiptera > Coreidae > Gonocerus > Gonocerus acuteangulatus. The sequence goes on along the minus strand of OX328123.1, from coordinate 110,901,179 downwards.
GCCTCCCTAATGGTCTGATTTTGATGAAATTTGGTACAAAAATCTGTCACCCGATTTGAAAGGTCAAGTTCGTTAACCAGCAAAATCCGCCCACTGGAAGATGGTGTTTGGGGCGAAATTCGCGCAAAAAAAATCGTAACGCTTACGTTTTTGAGTTCATAAGCTTGTAAGTACTAGTTTTATAGGCTTCTTTGGCTAGGAAAACGAATGAAACCATTTTCAAGGCGATAGCTTTAACCGTTTTTGAGAAAATTGGAAAAATAGTTTTTGAATACCGTTTTTGGTTTGGGTACTTAGAATCATGGGATTCAGTTGAAACATTTTCTGCATGTTTTACTATCATTAAAACTAATATGTTGAAATTTTGGTTACGTTTGGAGTTAAGGAAGGGTTAGAATAAAATATTTTATTAACAGACATAAAAAGTTTTGGTAACTTTGTATATTTTCCTTAATATCTCGAAAAAGGTTGAGAATCTTGGTAAACGAAAGAATACCATTAGAAAGCTTACTAAATGCTCTACAAAAAAGGTTCTGATGAAAGTTTTGATTAGGCGATGTCAATCGGAGAAATAAGTGCTTAAAACATTAAAGTAATTGATTTTGCTTATTCGAACTGTTCTTTTTGTCTGTTTTTATTCCTTGTTATTTTTTAATTGCTTATAGTTGGATAATGTATTTTACAATAAAACAGATTAGGCAAAATAAGAAAAACAATTCATTGTTAGAAATATAGCTTGCCAAGAGAAAAAGATTCGATGACGTCTTTTGAATATTTTCAATTGCCTTTATGCTGTTGGTTTTTTTATTTTATTTTTTAATTGATTTTATCTGTAGAAGTATTACTGTAGTAAAAGAACACAGGAATATGTGAAAATTTTTGATATTTTCCAATTCATTGAAACGTATGAAATGAAGTATCGGTAGAAGAGGTTTCTAGGGTCTTGCGGACCTGACCCCAGGTATAGCCATAAAACCCTTTGAACAAAGGCCAAGGAAAATATTATCTGTTTCTATTCTATGCTTTTCAAATGAGAATAGGGATATGAACAGGAACCGGGGTCTCCCGTGGTCTAATGGCTAGCGTCTTGGATTCATAAGCGAGAGATGGTGGGTTCGATTCCCAACCTCCGGCAGGAATTTTATCATCCCACGGCTCGCTGGTAAAATTCCTCGCTAAACCCTGGATGTCGGCGCTAATGACCTAGATGTAGATGAGCCATAAAAAAAAAAAAAAAAAAAAAAAATGAACTGGAACCGCGCTAAGATGATGCAGTTCCTGCGAGTCGGACTTTTTTACATTGTTTTGATCAGTTACTTTTATGAAAGATTTTTATTGACAATTGTTTGTTAAATGACTATTGGTTCACATAAACTGTGTTATCTTAATTAGTTTTACAGCGTTTGAGATCTTTGTATTAAAATTAAAAAAAAAGAAAAGTCTGTCACGCAGGAGCTGCATAACTAAGCACATTCCTCAGAATTGGGTAGTCAGCTGAGGATAGTCAGCTTTTAATACATAGAGCTCAAAAAATAAAAATCATTCATCAAGAAGAAGATTTCTTAGAAAACAAAATTTTAATTTTAGTCAATTAATAAAATTAACTCGTTCGCCTCCCAAAATGGCAGATATGGCATAAGTGTCATCAGTTATTATTAAAGTTGTTAAACAAAATTAAAGAGTATTATTCATAATTTTTAGTTTTATTTTTCAGTCTGAAATAAGGGAGGTTTTGGAGGCCTCTTGTATGGTTATTCCAGTTAAGCTTCTTAGAGAAGACTGCAAAAAGCTGATGGATGACTTTGGATCTTATCTTGTTGATACTTTAGCTTCTGAGATGAATCCACAAGTTGTGTGTTCTGTTGCAGGTTTATGCAATAATCCTGCTTTTGAGGAGGCCGTAAGTAAAGTTATCTTAAAAAAAAAAATATATATAGGTATATATATGTATATATATATATATATATATATATATATATATATATATATATATATATATATATATACCATTTTCAGAGAAAAATGTCAATATGAGTACATCTATCTGCCTCTGGAATAAACCTGTAATCACTTGTTAACCCTTTCCTTACTAACGACTTCTGTAGAAGTCGAAGGGCTCCGTGCCCCTGGAACAAAGGACTTGTACAGCAGTCGAAAGCTACCGTGCCCCTGGAACGAAGGACTTGTACAGCAGTCCGACCCTCCGGTCTCGTTAACTGACTCCCTACGGCTAACTTTTCCAGGAGTTTGACCTTGGGGCTATTAAACAAGGACTGAGGACAGCTTTAGCTATTTCTTTCATTACTAGTTGTTGGGGGAATTAACCCTTTAGAGACTAGGGAGCTATTGTGCCAGGGATTATTGATACCTGGGTCAGGCTCAAAAAAATTAACAACACCAGTATTAGACCCAACTCATTCCAAATTGAAAAGGAGAATGGATTTTTCTTTGTTTTAATAAAAATGAGGCTATTTATTTATTTAGCTTCTTTGATTAGTACCTACATCATAAAAAAAAAAAAAAAAAAAAAAAAAAAAAATTGTACTGTAAAATATAGACTATAAAAAAAATGTATTGGAGCATCTAATTATATAATTCAACCTAAATATTTAGAGATAAAAAGAAAAAGTTAATAAATAATAAAATAAAGTTTTCCTACAATTAGAAATGTTATGGGAGAATTTTTTTAATCAAAATAAAAGTTTTAAATAGTTCTTAGAAGTATTGTTTCTAGTTTAATTAGTTCTCCAGATAATTTGGTTGGTACAATCCAGTAATTTGTTAAGGAAATAAGTATGGTTATTTGCCAAAAGTTGATTTGACAATTTTCTACTTTACTTGTCATGATATGTGTTTAGAGTTGTATTTTCCTATGCCAAAATTTGATATGTCTAAAGAAAAAATTTAGCGGGTAAAAATAAACTGCCAAATGTGATTTAATAAAAGTTTCAGGACTCTTAACACATATCATGATCGGTAAAGTAGTAAATTGTCCAATTTGACTTCTCAACTTTTGGCAAATAAACACAGAAATAAATATTCAAGAACTTTCAATTGAAGCTTTTATCTTATATATACGAACTTTTGACTTTTTGTACTTTATATATACAAACATATATGTATATATATATATATATATATATATATATATATATATATATATATATATATAAAACAAGCTAATTATGGTTTCAACATAAAGCTCTTTTTTTCCAGAAAAATCATGAACTCACTTGTGATTCATGTTATGGTTTGATGAAGAAAATTGAAGACAAAATAGAAACTGCATCTGAAGATGATCTTCGCACTGCTTTGGTTGGAGTAAGTGTTTTCATTGTAAATGTTTTTATTTCAGAAAAAAAATGTTAGTGGCTATACTCCATTCTTAAAAGGGAAAAACAAGAATATATTATTATGTATATGAACATTTTTGATATGTATATTTTATTTCTAGGTTTGTGGTAATTTTGGATCTTATTCAGATGCCTGCTCAGGTCTTGTTTTGGCACACCTCCCTCAGATTGCTTATCTTTTGAATGAGAATTTCAAGGCTGCTCCTGTGTGCTCACTGGCTGGTGTATGTACCGAGAAATTCCACTCACATGCTGTAAGTATTGTTAAAAAATATTTTTAATTATTGGTGAGACTAGAAATAATTTGTGAGTGTGTATGGAGGCGAGTTTTGCTCTGTGGTAGAGCACTATACTAATGTACTGGAGAACCTGAGTTTTAATTAATTTACATCTTATCACTATTATATGACCTTGAATTCTTGGAGACAAATTATTTCAACTTATGATAAATAAGGGTAGTGATAATGAGTTAGGTTTAAAGAGGGATAAATTTGAGAGCCAAGGACAGGACAATTGAAAATTGTTAGAGAATTTCAATGCTTTCCCTATAGTTAGGAAGAGTCATTTTAAACGTATGAGTTTTAAATATATTTTTATTTTAGGTAAGGCGAGTTAGTCTTGTTGGTGCTGGTGATACGGATGTTGAAGTTATATCAGGAGTAGAAGGAGATGATCTTCCTTGTGAACTTTGTGAACAACTTGTGAAACACCTTAAGGATGTTCTTATTGCTAACACTACTGAAGCAGAATTCAAGCAAGTACTCCTTGGCATCTGTCAACAAATGGGTACTTACAAAAATGAGGTAATATTTGAAATCTTCAAATAATGTTATATATAGTTAAGCACATAATAAATATGAAGTTTTACTGCACACAACTCGTGTTCTGAAAGACCTTAGTTCAAAACTCGGGTGCTCACAGAATGATTTTATATTCTAGTGTCATTATTCTGGGTTTTTCAAATTTTTTTCAATATTTTCTATCCTGGTAATGTTTTGAATTGTGAATATGGCGACCATATGGCTATGATTGTTAGTACATGATTACTCTTGACCGAGGATCTTTCAATTCTGACTAGGCATGATTGCTACTCTTTCAAAAAAAGGAACAACTTCACCCCTATCTCAACTAGAAAAGGTTGATAACCTGTTGATAATCCATGCTAACATATTTTCATTTATAAAGAATTTTAAAATAAAAATATGTCTATAAATTATGAATATTTAGTTTAATTTGCCTATTTATTTCTCTTTATAGTATTCTGGTGTCCATGAAATTAAAAATTTATTTTCCAACAATTGCATGATTTTTCAGTGTGGTAATGTTTTTGTCGTTGCAGATAATTTCCTCGTGTTTTTTTATCCTTTTATACATGGAAACATCACAGCTTTACCCAAAAGAAGGAAACAGCATACTATAAGTGTTGACAATGACAAAGCATCATCACACTGACGAATCAAACAAGTTTCTTTTTTATGCGAAGTTATTATTTGATCCCCAACCAAAAATATACAGAATATGTATACAATCGGTGCCAATGACCATAGCCATCGATGCACCCAACAATAAAAAAGTTTGACTCATAGGACCTGAGTCTTAGCACATTTCCGTTCTTATTCCTAGTGTCATTTCGAAAGCCTGGAATAAATATAGTTAATATTTTGTGAAGAATGAAAACACCTTCTTTAATGAGATCTTGAAGAAAAGTTAGATTTTACGCACCACTAACTTACAGTAGTGGAAATTACTCACTTGGCCTCTTCGACTTTCGCTCCTAAAAAAAGACCTATGAGAAGCAACCAAAAATTGTTTCTGATCTTTTATATCTTGTTTTACTGGCAAATTCATAATACTGCTATAATCAATTAAGGAAAAAGCAATAAAAAACTTAGGAAATTAACACTTGCGAATCTTTAATTTATCCGATTGACATGGTTCCTTCGAAAATTACTTGAGAACCTTTCTATTATTATTATTTTATACTCTGAGAGAATTTAGTAAGCTTTCGAATGATCAGAAAATATAGAGGAAAATATATGAAGATCTCAAAACTTATGTTAATCTGATATTTCTTTTCTTATACTTCCTTAACTCGTTCCATTCAGATACAGGATATGCCTTCTTAAACTTTTCTTACCTTCGGTACCTTTCTTATTAAATTAATTTTTAAATGTAATTATTTATCAAATATTTTCTCTAATATTATATGATTTTCTTCATGCTTATTTTTTAGTGCACTGAGTACGTAGAGAATTATTATGATACTGTGTACAGCTTCCTTCTTAACGAACTGGATGGGAAAATAGTCTGTGCTCAAATTGGAATCTGCCCTGCTAGTGTACCTCTAGTGAGTTATCAATTAATCTTGAATAATGCTATTCAGTTGAAATTCTGATTTTGTTTGGCTTTCCTTTTAAGGAATTTACAGTCATACATTTTAAGTTAGGATATGTATTAGCTTTAAGAGCCTGCAATAAAGCGATTTGCTTTTTTATTGTAGTTAGTAATATATATATATATATATATATATATATATATATATATATATATATATATATATACACACATATACATATATATATATATATATATATATATATATATATATATATATATATATTTATAATGTTATTATACATATATTACTATACATTGTATTTAAAATAGGATAAAAGATCTCGAACCACATCAGTTTTATAATGAGAAATAAGCAGAGATGATTTAGAATGTTTTATTCTATCTTTCAGTTATAAGAGAGTTGTCATCTCATTAGACAATTAAGAAAGAATAATTCCTCGGTTTACTCAATATATCATTAGAAGAGAAAATGTATATACCGGATTAAAAATTAAACTAGACTTCAGACCTAGACATTTAATTCAACTTAATTAATGACTTTATATGAAAAATACTCTCTTGCACAACATTATTTAATTAGAATGATATAATTTACTAAAGCTAAGTTTAATTATAAACACATTTGACACTTGAATTGCTTAGCTTGTCTCCTAACATCCATTTTTCTCAACAGTTTTACTTCTTACATTCAAATTCCAGTGATTTATTTTCAAATGTTGAATGAATATTTGTTTAAATTAGAAATAAAATGAATATCAGAATATGGGAACCAAACTTACATTTTTATATTTTTTTATATTAATCATTGTAAACACCAACTTAATATAAAAGCCAATACATGGAATCCCTCTATTTTCTTTAAAGGCTGAGAACAGGATTTCTAATTTGATAAGGTTTGACGTATTCAGATGCCTCTGCAAAATGCTGTTTACATTCAAGTGAAAAATGATTTAAAATCACACAGAGGAGGAAATTGTCATTGATTTTTAATAATTTATACAGCAAATGTCAAAAATTAACTGTAGACAAATGATTGAAGTCGAAAAAAATTTTCAAGTTCGAATTATAAAATATATCTTTTATAAAATTAATGTTAAATGTAATTTGAACTAAATTAAAACTGTTTCTGTTCAACGTCTTTAGCCATCCTTCAGATTTACTCCCGTTGGCCGTGAATGTTAAGGCGTGAGTACTTAACTATCCGTGCCAAAGGTCGTGGGTTCGATTCCCACTATGGGGTGGTGACTTTTCTTTAGAAAAAAGAAAAGGCATCAGCCCTATCCTGGCTAGAAAAGGATGGTAACCTATAGATAACCCCTCCCAAAATTCTTAGTTAATAATAATGGACATTAAAAATTTAAATGAATAAATATTGTCCTGTCTCAACTCAATATGTTATGTTATTAACTAATGAGTTCTGTACAATTATTAATTGCATTATTTTATATCAGTTTGAGAGACTTTTTTCTACTAGATGTCAGGCTCAGACAGAACCATATATTCGTTCGGGAGGCCAGGTGGCCGTGAGTGCGTGTGGACTCTATGCCTAAGGTCGTGGGTTCGATTCCCACTAGTGGTGATGGCTTTTCTTTTTAGCACTTTCCTCCGAAGGAAAGTAGCTATTGAGGTTGGACTCATGACAGAATTTTTGAAAAATTTCTTCAAATCTTTATCGATCCTACCTAGTAGACACCGAAAATGACCCCCATTAAAATTTATATATATATATATGTGTCTGTTAACACGATAGCGGCCAGAGTTTTTGTTTTTTCGTCACAAAACTTGGTGTATAGCATTCAATTAGCAAACGATTGAACGAGTTCGTTAACCACCAAAGTCAGTCCACCGGAAGGGGGGGTTTACCCCGAACCCAAAACACTAATTTGACCATGTCAGCAGTAATATTTGTTATATTTCAACGAAACTTGGTATTCGTAGTGTTAATATAGAGAGAAAAGTGAGATATAAAAATTAACTAAATCGGTTCATTAGGAGGGGGGGGGGGGTTTACTCCGGACCCACAATACCAATTCGCCACTACCAGCTGTGATTTTTGGTATATTTCTATGAAACTTGGTATTCGTAGTGGTGATCCACAGGTAAATATGTGTTGTAAAAATAAACTAAATCGGTTCATTAGGAGGGGGGGGGGTTACTCTGGACCCACAATACTAATTCGCCACTACCAGCTGTGATTTTTGGTATATTTCGACGAAACTCGGTATTCGTAGTGGTAATCTACAGGTAAATATGTGTTGTAAAAATAAACTAAATCGGTTCATTAGAAGGGGGGGGGGTTTACTCCGGACCCAAATTCCTAATATACTCATACAGGTCGTAATTTCTGCTGTATTGAAATGAAACGCGGTATACGTCGTGGGTAACTCATGAGAAAGAAGTGTTGTAAAAATGAGCTGAATCGGTCAATCGGAAAGCGGGGGTTTACTTTGTAACATATTTCAATAGAAAAGCCCGCCAGACGTAGGTTCACAAAGCCGCCGCAAGGAGCGCTTTGTATCTAGAGGGACTGTATCCTGTTCCTGCGTTAGATCAAAATGCGATAATATGAGGTTTTTTGTATTTATTACGTAGTGTAGTAGGTACCATGTGTAAACATAACTCTGAAGCAAATTAATAATTGATCAGTTACTCATTACAAATTTAAAAGAGAACTATTCATGTTTTTATTTTATTTATGTAGGGTATTTTAAGCAAATTGTTCTGGAAAGCAGTCTACACTACCCAAATTCTGAGGAAAGTGCTTAGTTATGCAGCTCCTGCGTGACGGACTTTTCTTTTTTAAGAAAGCATCAGCCCTATCCTGACTAAAAAAAGAGTGATAACTTGTAGAAAACTTTTCCCAAAATCTTTTTCATGTATGAGTAGGCATTACAATTTAAATATATTCTTGAAATCTTTTATTTGTTCATAACAACTTCTTATACAAAACTAATCAATTTTTGGATAAGTTCTTTAGGAAGCCCATGGAAGTTCTGTTTACTACATTGGAGTGGAGTGTTATGTTATGAAAATCTGTTTTATTTACTGTTTACGTTTTTAAAATTAGGTAATTTTTATTCTTTATTTTTTTAGATAATGAGGCCACTTTTACCTGCTGAAGCCCCTGCTCAAGATCCAGCACCAAGTGAGTTTTGAATGTATTTTAACTGACAAAGTTATTTTACAGAAACAATTTCCCAACTTATTGTAATCATTTTTTGTCTTTGACATGACAGCATTGAAAAAAAATACTTTTTGATATTTATATTACACTGAGTGGTATTCCTCGAAATAAGTAAAATTGTTAATACTATTCTCTACATTTCTCAGGGATTTCCTGTATTTTCAGCTCTGTATTAAAAACTTCAAAATGAGCTTTTTTAGGAAATATTATTAAAGGCAAAATTTTTTTAAAGTGACTTTTGAAGTTCATTTGGCAATGTTATGGCTTGATTATCGAAATATGCCATCTATTTTTCAATGTTCAGTACTGCTTCTGTGTGGGTCATAACCACCATAAACTGTTCTTATAAATCATCTTGAAACCAAAGTATTTAATGCGTTTTCTGTTCTTTTTTCAATCAGATACATTCGATGTTCCTACTCCAAACTCAGGAGTAATGTTCTTTAACGATTCTCCCTTATCAATTCTTGTCAATGCTTCCATCCTTTTTTCCATAGTCACAACAATGTTTTTACGTTTTTTGTCTCAATCACAGAGAATGAGCAAATGAAACAGTAAAATGTGACTGTGCCTTGCCCTAGGAAAACTCGTGCAATTCACCTGCTGAGAATAACAATTATCATAAGGCGCTAATGGCCAAGATTTGTCAATGCGCCGTAAAAAAACAAAAAAAAAACAATTATCATCTGTAAAATAAGTCTTCATTTATAACGGTGAACAACATAACTTCTTTTTCAAAACTGGTCCGGGTTAACGAGGTTTACCATACCTAGCTTCAGAGCTTGTACACGATAGGGCACTTGTGTCACTTTTCCTGTCTTAACATGTTCGGGCCCAGCGTCATGGCATATGCATCCGAGAGATGTGTTCTGCGGGCCCAGTGTCGTGGCATAAGCAGATAGCATGGCTTTCTTTCTATCCCACTACACCGGGCCTTGTCATATACCCTTTGTATTTGATTTGGGACCTCATTACTTATTCCCGGTTAGCTTTGCGGGTCTGGTATCGCCCCCCCAAAAAATTCCTTCAGCGGGCCCTCTGTCGTGGCTTATTTGACATTTTACTAAATTGTAATTTATCCACTAAAAGTACATCATTTTAAAAGTTTCTTCACTTATATATATATATATTTTTTATATGTTTGCTGAAATAACTGTACAAATAGAAGACTTGGGCCCCGATGAAAATTTTGTTCGAAGCCATCGGTCCTGAAAGTGTTAATGCAATTCTACCAAGAAATAGGCAAGAGTGACACATTTTCAGTTGAGCTGTGCCACTTTAGAAATATTAGTGTGATTTATCCATGATTATAGTTAACCCTTAAAGTGTGATTGACTGCTGTACAAGTCGAGGAAGGTCGTGCCCTGGGTACGGATGACTTCTCATGTCGGAGAGAGCCGTGCCTCTAATGCTATTGAATTGGCCAGCAGTACTCGCTGTATTACTGGTTTTAGCAGTGAATGAAAATGTCTTGAAGACAATGTCTGTTCTTGGTTCCATCTAGGAGATTTTAGAGGAACTAATAGTTCCCTGTTTCACCACTACAATTCATTTAAGTGTCTATTTACTAAATCTGGCAGGAATAAGAGCAATGAGCTTTATCTAACAGGCTGTACCTTGGCTCTCTCCATAGTTCTTTTGAACTTTCCTTCCATTTATCTCCGAGAATACCTTCTAAATATTTTGCAAGAAATGCATTGTATCAATTTCCCTTTTTAAATTAAAAATAATGCATAAAAAAGAACATTATGATAATTACTAACAATAATATAAATGCTAATGGCCTGGATGTTGGTCACCGTAAAAACAAAAAAAAAAAAAAAAATCAAGGGATGGTTGGGATTCGGCGAGGAGAAAAACTGATCTTCAGGCAGAAATATATATTGGACGTTTCGGCTGCACTTTAGCAGCCTCCTTTAGCACTAAAAAATGCCTCGTGGAAGGGAGGAAGACCAAGAAGACATTTAGGTGACCATGGTTAAATGTTGAATCTACATTTACAGATTTCACTCAGGATGCCAGTGTGGATGCTAAATCTAAAACCATCTAAAACAATTCTTTGATTGTGTAAAATGGCCTTTGTCGGAATATTCTTTTCTCGCCTGGATGTTTCTTAATTCCGGAGGCAAGAAATTGAAAGAAACTGACCCACAAAATTCCACTCCTTTCCTTTGATACAAGAATTCCAATAGCTGTGTGTGTGTGTTTCTCAATTTTTATTTTTCCTTTTAGAATAGTAGTGGTCATCTGCTTGAATTCTAAATTGGGTTATGTTCTATTTCACATACTTTCCTGTTGCTAAAATATAAATTGAAGGCAGGGTTAAAATTGCTAATTCTTTAAAATATTTCCTTGTTGATGTTCTTCTTTGTAGCTTCAAAATTTGTCTTATAATCTTGTATTTTAAAAATTTGGTTGGCTTGCAAATTATATCCCCATAATTTTATGCGATATAGTTGCGACTCAAAAGTCCCATAATATACATTAACTAAATCTTATATGTTTAATGACTTTGATAAAGTTTTTATCATGAAGTGTAATTGTATTGTGGGCTTATCATACCCAGGGGTCAGAGAGCCTTGCAGCACTCTTAAGGGTTAAAGGTTGCTTGAAAACATTTGAAGTTTTTATCTTAATACGTTTATTACCTTTAATGTTTTTTAAATTTTATTGTGTTCTCCTTTTCAGTGTACCAAAGACCTATAATGGTTTTAGATCCGTTAACAATTCTTCCAGAGGCTATGCTTGGATCTCCTAAACCACAAAGCCAAATGCTATGCTCATTTTGTGAATACTTCTTGCACTTTATCCAGCAGGTAATTAATTTTATTTTCATATTGCGCTGGTTATATATTCTCCTTTTCAAGTGGTTAGCCCATGAAAATTGTGTGAGGAATTTGTCCCACTGGATATAGTAACACAGCCAATTCATTTTTCAATAATGCTTTTCTTTTTTTACTCATTTCCTGCTTACGTTATTTTAGCATATTAAATCCTTCATTTTTTCTAAAAAATAACTCACCTGGCTGGGGTTTGAACTCAGATCTTCCTATTTTATGATTTAATTTCTATCTGAAGAATTGGCTCCATTATACATTGTTTACACCAGCTTGTCTCAGTGCCTGTCACCTAGGCACTTGTACCTTAAACAGGTTCTCTTTTTTTAGTAACAAGTTACAAGTATTAGGAAACGCCGCAAATACAAGTGAATAGGAATGAATTCTATTCCATTCAAGCGACAAGTAAGCTCCCCATTATCATTCTACAATGCAGTTGCCCCTTTCCACATCCTCAAAACAGCTCAACATGAGTTTGGTGACAAATTGGTTACAGGACAAACCATGCTATCTGGAGTATGAAAGTATTTACCAATAATTTAGGATTTGATTTAGAATTTAGGGTAGTTCTAATGTATTTTAATAAATGAAATAACCCAAGTTTAAATAGTTCAGTTTAGTTTTACTGCTGTGAATCAATAATTGTTCCTTCATTTGTTAAAAAAGATATAGTAAAGAAGCACCCAGGTTAGCCCTTACACTGCTACGGACTGATATATCAGTCTGGAGGGAGCAGTGCTCCCTCCCTTTTTTTTCTGCCGAAAATTTTTGTTTATCTTTACCTGAAATTTACCTTGCATATTTCTCCAGTATATTTTGTGCTTTTCATTTGAACAATGTGTGTGTGTGTAAATATTTCTACGACAATTTATTCTGAACAAGAATTGTTAGAACTTTTGATGTGTGTGAGTGAATTTGAAGAGAGTTTTTTCTGATGGCGATGAGGGTTCTGATAATTTATCCCAAAATGTTTCTATTGGAAAAACACATGGAACTAGTGGAATGCGAAGTACAAGAGAATTACCTTCTAACGAAATGTTGTGTGACGAAAGTATTCAGCAAACAGGGCACTCCAGGCGCTAGGCTATCCCGGACCACCGCATCATCTAGCCCTAGGAGTATTACACAGCCTAAAGGTTAAATAAAAACCAGCTATATAGCTTTAAATAAGTAAAAAATTTAAATTTACTTTATTTATTATTTAAAACTGTTAAAGTTTAATATTTATTTATCGGTTTGCTCAAGCAAATTTCTCAGCATTGTGATGTGAAATTTGCCATATTTACTCAGCTTCTATGGGACAGGCAAATTTTTTTTGTCTACTTTTCATTTCAGTGGAGCTAATTTGATTTCAATGCCTTGAAAAAAATATATATTAATAAGTTTCTTATGATTTTTCTATTCATTTTTGCAGGAAATAACTTTGCCAAGCTCTGAGAAGCGTATTCGAGAAGTAGTTGAAAAAGGTTGTTCTCGCCTGCCAGTTTCTGTTTCTGAACAGTGCACGTCCTTTGTTGAAACTTACACCAATGCGTTCATCGCTTTGCTTGCGAATAGAATTGATCCATCACAGGTGAATTTCTTTTTTATTCTCTGCAGTCTGTATTTAATTAAGTTTTTATTATTCGTTTTTTTACTCTAATATTTTGTTTAAAGGTTTGCCCTGGCATTGGAATTTGCCCAGGATCCCTGATTGTTGTTGAGTATAAGGACAAACCAACTTGTCCTCTTTGCCTCCTTGCTATGGAAGAAGTGCTCAGGAAAGTGCCAAACAAGACAGAGGTATTTTGTTAAAGAAAATAATATTTCTTTAATATATAAAATTAGGCGTTACATACTTGACTCTCACAAAACAATCCAGTTTTCTAACAATTAGGCACAAAATTCTTTTAAGGAAAAATTGATTGGTCTTAACACATTGGCCAATTATTTCCCTCGAGTATTGCTATATATTAGTAAGTTCTATGTAATAAAATCCATAAGAATTGGCCTTCCATGAGGAATCTCATAGGTTTAAAGTACGGTAGAACGCCGATTATCCAAACGCCAATTATCCGTATTGCCATTATCCGAATCAACAATATTCAACTAGAGTATTGCTTTTTCAGTCTTTGATTTTTGTTATTGTGGTCCATGTCATAATGACATTTTTGCTGTTAGATAAAACACGTACCAATAGTTTGTTTTTACAACTTACAGCATCTGTGGCGTTAATATCCTAAAAGGTTGGTACGCCTCCAGAAACAAAACAAAAAAAAAAAAATAAGAAATTTTATTGTTTTTTATACATCTTTTCAGTAATGTATTAATTAATTTGTTTACACTATCTCCCTAGTGTGCAGTATGGTCAAGAATCAGATACCTCTACATTATCTGCCCCTCTGGGCCCTTGTGGCCTGTTACGGGACAGATTTTTTTTTTTATGTATAATATCATATACATAAAGCGTAAAATATAATATATATATATATATATATATATATATATATATATATATATATATATACATACATACATACAAACATACACACAGAAAGATATATATAAATAACCTTCACCATGCATATATTCATTACCTTTTATATCTATTTCTCTTATTAACTTTTATTATTGTTTATTTTCATATTCAACCCTTTTTTTGTTTTATTTTTTCATTTATAATTATTTATATTTTTGTTTGTTATTAGTTTTCATAATCATAATTTGTTTCTTTTATTATTATAATACATTATTATTTATTTTATTGTCATGCTTATTTTTTTTGGGGGGATATGTAATAAAAAAGGATGCATTTAAAAAAAAAAAAAAAATCAAAAGCTTAGAATTCCATTATTTTGTGGCATATGTTTAATAAATGCCTTTAAACACTGGTACTAGTGTAGGGAAATCTAAGACTTTCATTTTATTGCTATTAAAATTTTTAGGAGGACATTAATGATGCTCTCGATGATCTATGCATCCGAGATGTTTTCCCTAACAGTCTTACTACAGAATGTGCCACTTTCATAACTAGCTACAGAGAAACATTAACTGACATGATCGTTGCTGATTTTACTGCCGAGGAAGCCTGTTTGTACTCAAACATCTGCTCGTTACCCGAACACATGGAACCTAAGAAGAAAGCAGAGGTACATGAGAATCATGTACCATCTGGATCAGTAGGTATGTGAGTTTTAATATTTAATTTTAAAAACATACTATCTTCGACATAGCCCGTTCAGATTGATGGAAAAGTTCAATCCCATATGTTTGAGATTCTTCAATTTCAATGAACAACACGATATGTGCAAAAAAAAAAAAAAAAAAAAAAAAACTGACTAAGTCGTGTTTAGGACCAGAGAAGGCTTTGAGAGGTTAGGCAATGGAGATACTGTTTAATATTTTTCAATACTTAGTCAAAACTGAAGTTGAAAACAATATAACCTTAAATATTGCCTGTTAAATAGATAAGTTAGTCGGAGAGAAAAGAGCATGACTTATATTTTTGCTGTGGTGAAATGTAGGGTCAAAATTGCCTCTGCTATAACCTTATTACTTATAGGTTTTACATGTTTTTAGCCCTAGCTTTGGCTATAACTTGGTAAATAGTAAACAATTGCCTGACCTCTCAAGTTCTTATAGTCTGTAATGCATTATGATGCTCCTTGATATATGAATTTACGGTAGAACGTGTTTTGAAAACGTGAAATTGGACTTTTCCGTCTATTTGAACAGGCTATAGCTCCCTAAACATCCATTTGTCGAGAAATGCCTTTCGCATTATGTGAAATAGACTGCCAGAAGAGAGTATTATGAATGTGGAGCTGACAATCACAATTTCCATCCAGTGTTCATGCAATCTAAATTTGCTGAAATACAGATAACTTTAAGTTTTCAAAAATGTGATATTGATATTAATAACTTTAAGTTTTCAAAAATGTGATATTGATATTTTAGTAACTTTTATTGAAGTTAATTTTATTTTTATAACACTATTTTTGAATTTCAGTCACTAATGAAATAATTGACAATGAGAAGAGTGAATTAGAAAACCCGAATACTTGCGTATTGTGTGAATTTGTCATGGCAAAATTGGAGAAAATTTTAAAAGACAAGACTACTGAGGTAATTAATAAATTTTAAATCTGTGATGTAGATTTATTTTAGTTTATATATTTTTTAATTTATCTTTTATATTTCTATTTTGGAGTATTTTAGGCCCAAAAAAAATAAAGAAAGAAAGAAATACCATTTTTTTACACAAAGAACTCTAAAAAAAAAAAAAAAAAAAAATCATTGGAAAAAGAAACTAAATACATATGCTTGTAATTGTTTGCAATATCATATCGTAAAATACATAACTAATAAATCTTGTATATGCTTGGAGGATCCCTTATCAGTGCTCTTTCTTTCTTTGGCGTGATTATCTTCTTTAGGAACAGTTGCAGGAGCTATGAACTTTAATTTTTATTAAGGTATTACTTTAGTAAGGTATTAAAAAGAATTTTAATCTGATTTTTTAATAGCCATTATTGAATCTTCTAAATGACCCTCTACTTTGTTCTCGGTGTGTCAGATTTGGGGGAAACCAGACTCTTAATTCTTTTTGAGGTAATATATATTTTTGGCAACATTCGCACAAAAAAATCAAAATACTAGCCCTTTTGTTGCTCTGAACGAGTCAACTCGTGCTCGCATAGCAGGACCCCAGATGCTCCACACAAGTTGACTCGTAGCCTGTATGTCCGGGCAAGACCTATTAGCTCATATAAAATAGGTGGGACCTAGTGAGAAGGAAGAGCTTTCTCAGTTTCATTAAATCCATGTCAGAGATCAATGTCTTATCCTTGAGGCATCTAAAGAAGTCATAATGAAATAATGCATTCCATTAAATTTTCTGAGCAGTTTTAGAAGCTGTAATGACTAATAATTTTTCTCTAGAGGTTAAAGTCTCAGATGCTTTATATTTCAATTATCTTTTCATAGCTAGTCATGTTGATTTTATTGTTTAAGAATAGAGCTTCTCCCAGTTCTTCAAATATATAATTTTTGATTTTATCAAATCTTCCTCGTATATTAATTGAAATTATCCATTGTGCAAGTATATTAATATATATATATATATATATATATATATATATATATATATATATATATATATACTGTGGTGTTTTTTGTGGATTGCCCCATGTTTAGGCGCCAAGATGTGGTATTTGGGGGGAAAGAAAAAGTTGACTTGAAAAGGTTCTTATTCTATTTTCATTATATCTCAGGGTTCATTGAAATATTACCAAACTCACCACATACGGATTTAAGAATAAAACTATTATTTATTTAATATGGCTAATTGCTTTAATTTAATAAAATTTCCTGAAAGAAAAGGCATGAGAAATATTAAATTATAACCACTTCTTATCATCTGTCCTTTTATATGTTGAGACCATATATACCAGGAGAAAGGTTCGTAGTAAATAAAATAGAGTTGGAAATAATTGACTTATATTGAAATAAAATATAATTTATGACTGTGATACTAAATTAAATATATAAAATAAAAAGCTGCTTGACTCACATAATTGTATCAATGTTGGGGTATTAAAGAAAAATTAGCACATAATTAAAATATTAAACTTATATACTAATATATAATTATTGGCCATTATTGAATTTTTTGCTAGCTTTTATATTGAATTTACTTGAGTATTGGCAGTTGTTGAGTTATACTCAGCTTATGATGCGGATGGTGTTCTGGAAGTGAAGAGGCAGACTGGTAATAGTTATGTCGGCATGTTGAGGAGAATGATGGTTGCTGCTAGGTCATAGAATGAAGATGAAGTCGGCTGGCTGATGGGAAGTGCGTGGGCGGCGCCCATGGATGCTGCTATCAGCGTGCTCTCGCCCTTCGCTGGCGCTGGAATGAGATCGAGAGCCGTCCGTCTCTGGTGCTCGAATGAGAGAGAGTGGTGGAGGGAGGCCCTTCTTATAGGCGTTACTCCCACAGTACCAAGAGACTTCCCAGATGCAGGCTAGACATATCGGTGTAAACAGGGAACGCCTGACTGCTTATCTCCTGGGAAACTTGTACTTTTCTATGCCTTATCGTTCCTAGCCGAGACATTTTATAATTCACACTTCCTTTTAAAAAATAAACACTGCCAAGATAAGAACTGCCATGCTTAACCTTTTATTATAACTGTTTTCTTTTTCTATGATTTACTTGTTTGACAAAGATAATATTTGTGCTGGACTTATTGTTTAGGAATGCTACTCTAATCAATACCCCTTTTAAGGCAATAGTTTTAAGTTTTCTTAGAAAGCTAGAATTTTTGTTTCTGTTACTTTTTCCACATTTTTGAAAAAAATATTGAAAAAAGTTGAGGAAATTTTGGGTAACATTTAGGAAGTGGAAGTATTAAAAAAAAAAAAGATTTTATTGACAGAAGTGAGAGGTCGTCGACTTTTAATATATTTTGTTAAATATCTCGACAACTTTTGAGATATAGCGGTAAGTGGAAGGTTTCCATTTAAAACCTTAATCAATCTCCAACAAGAACTTCACTCTTAAATTTTGATTGGGCTATTTCAGTAGGAGAAAACAGAGCTGGAATTTTCAGGAATGTTGGTATCCTTCCATTAATTAATACCGACCAACAACGAAGTAGAGGTTAATTCCTGAGACATGTATTTTAAAAGTAGACACCATTTAACAATCAGATCAAAATTCTTTAGCAGTAATATCTGAATAAAAACTAGAAGTAGTTATAGAGAAGATAATGAAGCTAATGAAAGGAAGATCAAGGATCTGCCCAACATATAGAAGAAGATTTGTTAGTTATATGTTTTACAATATGATATTGCATACTTATGGATATATTATGTGCATATGTATAATTAAAGTTAACAAATCTAAGGTTAAAGCAAAAATTGCAAACAGGTTGAAAGCAGAATATTAACCCATTAGAGACTAATAGGCACTTTTGTGACAACTAAACGGGCTTGCATGTCCTGTGGCCTGATAGCCACTTTCGTGACAACCGGCTAGCATGCCCCAACATGCCATGGCCTAACAACCACTTCTGTGACAAGGCCATTTCTTCGTTTTGGGACTAAAAGCCACCTAATGGGTGGGTTTCCCTCTGCTACCCGGTCTTTTTGTGCAGTTTGGGTTCCTCTGAAGGCCCTTATTTGTGTTTTAGCAGTTGTTGTGCACGTATAGATAGCTATTATATCAAAACCGAGATATTTGACTTGATGTTATTATTATTTATTTTTTTAATTCAAAAATTTAAAAAAAAACAAAAACAAAAATTAAAAAAAAAGAAAGTTTTTAAGTTTGCCATTGACTGGATCAAAGCCCAGAATAAGAAAGTGGCTAGGGAAATGCTTTAAAGAAAGAAATAACAAAACCATATTAGAAAAAACGAGAAGAGGCCGGTGGAGGAGATTCAGCTATTTTAATGCCATCCTGTGGAACAGAAGAGCGAAACGGGCTCCACTCCACAGGCATGTAAGGTCTGCCGGTTGCCGTCTTTTAAGGTTAAGAGTTTCTTTCTTAAACTTTCCAAATCACTTTAGAGATACACATTTTATAGAATCATGAAGGTGATCCAATTTTTCTGGTTGGACTTTTTTATTTTATTTTTTCAAAAGCAAAAAAAAAATCATTGTCAACTATGTTTTTTTTTCTTTACTACATTCCATTTAAATATAAGTTATTCTAAAGTTTGTTGTTGTCTTTCATTGAAATTAAATGGAATTGCAGGAAGAAATCAAAGAGAGCGTTTACAAAATCTGTAATTACATGCCCCACACGGTTACTCAGCAATGCAAAAAGTTTGTTGAAGAATATGCTGATCTTGTGATTGAGTTATTAACAAATGAAGTGACTCCTAAGGAAGTTTGCCAGGCTATGAATCTGTGTTCTAAAGCCTCAGAACTTATACGAAGTGAGTAATCCCTGTGTGTGTGAGTATATATTATAACGATTAATTATATATATATATATATATATATATATATATATATATAGAGAGAGAGAGAGAGAGAGAGAGAGAGAAATTAATTTTCTAATTAATTAATTAATATTTATTTTAATTTTATAATAATTAATATTTATTTTAAAATGAATTAATTTATGTGGTCTTGACTATTCAATGAGTAGCTTAACCTCAGGGTATAAAAGGTTCCAGGTGACTAAAAAGAAAATAAGCACGTATTCCTAAACAGTTCTGACATGCAATCATCAATTTAAATGTCTCACCAAACAATGCCATAAATCAACACATATCCACAAGAAATAACTCTTACCTTTTATTGAGTTGAGTCTTCCAAAGAAGTCAGAGTTCTTCACTTCAGTATTCACACTAAGTAATGATTTCTTCCTTAGCAGTATAGACAACGTATATTTTTTCAATATCACTATTTTCATTTACACTTGATTATGAACTTTATATCCAAAGCCGTTAAAAATAAGAAATATTTACGCACTCCGTAGACCATTTATAATGAAAAGATAATACAAGTACACTGGCCAAAACTGAGAAAATAATATGCTGGTCTGAACTCGGGAAGACGCTGCACAAGAGAGAGAGGGTTTTTAGTGGGAAGAAGTAGATGCTTTCTTCCACTACATTCTGTATCTTGTTGGTTTATATCTTTATTAAGGTATTTGTTATGTTACTGCAATAAAAGGTGATTAATTTATTGCTGCTTATATGTACATTTATTTTATAACTATTATATCTCAGTACGGTCCAGAAATACTATAAATTTAAATCGTATATGATGCGATGTTCTCGTAAATTGGGGTTTATAGTTTCCGTGGGCTTTTTAAACTCCCAACGGCTATTTTGAATTTAAAAAGGTTCTTGTGAATGTAATATATATATATATATGTATATATATGTATATATATATATATATATACATATATATATATATATATATATATATATATATATATATACATATATATACATATATATATATATATATATATATATATATACATATATATACATATATATATATATATATATATATATATATATATATATATATATATATATATATCTGTGTTCTAAAGCCTCAGAACTTATACGAAGTGAGTAATCCCTGTGTGTGTGAGTATATAGGGGAAGGTGTTGAACCTCTGACCGTCTTGTACCTTTGACCACCGAGGCTGTGGCGGCCTGTAGCAACATTTTATAAATTTTGGTGTAATTAGTGTTTAGCTCCTTCCCCAGAGGTCTTGTGTAACCTACTTTGGATGATTCCTGTCAAAGAGGATTATCGCAAAAAATACTTATCCATTTCTATAATAAAAATGTAAGTTATTTATTGATGACGTTTTGCCTCATAATATTTTTTGTATTAAGTCTTTTTAGATGGAAATAATTTGACAAAGTAGCTATTACAATAAGAAACATGGTGTAGCTTCTTAAATTGTTTTATCTTAACCCTAAAATTTTTAGCATGCATTTTAATTTTCACTACCAGGGTGTTGTACCTCTGACCACAACGAGTTGTTGTACCTTTGACCAGGTCAAAGGTACAACACACCTGAGTAATTTTTACATAATTCAATTTTTATGTTCTTCCGCTACAAATTCTTAAAAAAAAATTAATATTGGTTTCTTCAATTGTTCAAAGAATTTAAAAAATAATAAATTTAATAATTTCAAACTGACTTTATTAATGCTCAGTGTAGCAGTTCGAACCTATCGCCCCTTATCGTTCCACTTGAAGTTATAAGGCCTCATCGAAAAGCGCAGGCAAGGAAAATGTTAAATAGGGGCCGGCCTAAAGGGAAACCTTGTATCCTGACAGATATTCCTGAAAAGCTAATTATTGAAGCTGAAAAAAAAACGAAAGCACCACCCTAAACAAGATATAAGTGAAAATTTGTACAATATTGATGTTGAAGACATTGTGGCTAAACTCCCATACACACACACTATTGCTAGTGGATCTGCTTGACAGTTCAAACGTTTATCGGTTGGACTGGATTTTTCAGCATATTAAGCATAACATAATACCAATAATAGCTTTTTATTACGCTTACATCCATGTCCTGTATGTTTTTTTTCTGCACTGCTGTGTTGTTTTTACGTGGTCAGAGGTACAACACCCCATGGTCAAAGTTACAACTACATGTTGTACCTTTGACCACTGTACGATTATTTTTTTAAAAATTAATAAAAAATATTAAATGTAAAGTTAGAACCTTGAAAAAATTAAATATGATAAACAATAGAATACTAATTACAATGAAATAAAAAAAAATGAATTTAGCCTTAATATTCAAGCTAAAAAAAATTCAATAGTGCAAAGTGGTCAAAGGTACAACACCTTCCCCTATATATATATATATATATATATATATATATATATATATATATGTACATATACATACATACGTACGTACACATGTGGGTCATTCCATGTCAAATCAACAAGGGTCACAACCCGACCTTCTTGGATTTAGATAAAATTTGGTAGGTTGGTTACTCTAACAAAAAGTAACCAAAAACAATTTTTTTAAAATTTTTATCTGTTTCCGTTTTTTTAGTATTAATTTTCAAAGTATTGAAAACCCGCCTTTTTTTTGGCCAACTGGAACATGTTAATTCCTTGATAGATTGAGTTCTATTTTAGCTAGAACAGTCAGCGTAGTCTCATTGTTTAGCTTATTAAATGGCCTATAATTTGATATACAACAAGACCAACTTATTACAAATTTTGCTTTTCAAAACTTTTTTTGGAAACTTGTACGTAACGGTTTTCGAAAAACTGTACTTTTAAAATTCTGAAAAAAATATATTTGAATCTTCAGTTTATTGACTACATATGCTGTTAGTTTCATTATGGGATGGCAATGGGATCATATTATAAAATAATTTTGACTTTTAATTGTCACTGCGTAGTATTGTGGTCAGTGAGGTATTTTTGTATTGCAAATTCAGCAATAAGCATCCCTGATCACATTTTGAATTTTTATTTCCAAAAATATGACTTTCAATATGACGTACAAGTTTTCGAAATTTTGTTTGAAAAGCAAAATTTGTAATAAGTTGGTCTTGTTGTATATCAAATTAAAGGCCATTTAATAAGCTAAACAATGAGACTATGCTGACTGTTCTAGCTAAAATAGAACTCACTCTATCAAGGAATTAACATTTTCCAGTTGGCCAAAAAAAAGGCGGGTTTTCAATACTTTGAAAATTAATACTAAAAAAACGGAAACAGATCAAATTTTTTAAAAAATTGTACCATTCAAGGTGTTGTTAGAGCTATTAGGTTTCAAAATTTAAAAAAAATCTAAGAGGGTCGGGTTGTAAACAGTACTTTCATTGGTTGAATTGACATGGAAGGGCCCATGTATAAATACATAATAATGAGTCTTTTCTTTAATTCTAATTTAAAACGTTTGTTTGATGGTGTATTAGCTCCTTTAAGACGGTGTATGGTGTGTGAAGTCCTCATGAACATTTTACAGACAATATTAACTAATGAAGACATAGATATGGATTTCAATGAGAAGCTTGTTACTGCTTGCCAACAACTACCACGAAGAGAAATTTCAATGGTAAGTTATATTTAGATTTCATCCAACATCAAGAAGTAAGGAGTTACTGCTGTAGATATATATTACATGCTGTAGATAGTATATTACATGAAAAGTCAGCCAGTTTTTTTTCTTTCTCTCTGTATGGATTGACAGTAGATAGCACCTGGAAACAAAGTCGAGCGATTGTTTAGGGACTGTCTACAGACATTCCAGATAGCTTTGATGTTTGAATGCCTTATTCATCGTTAGTTTACAATTTTTCATGAAAAAATAAAATGGAAGAGGAGGTTTTTATGGAAAGACCTTGTTTTAGTTGCAATTCACTTTCAACACCGATATTAGAAGACACCACAAGTTTCTTCATCCCCTACTTCCTCTTGATTGTATTTAGCGGGTTAGTAACATTTTTATAATTGGAGTTAGTCTTTTTCCCAAACATGCACGTTTTCTACAGGCCACAAATTTAAAATAAAAATAAAACTAAATTATAAAGATAACAATTCTCCATGACTCTTAGTGAAAACTAGAAACGATATCCTGCAAAATGTTCACTATTCAAAATATTGTGCAACATTTTCTAACCGTTGTCTTGTGTCTCCCACTTCAAATGAGAGATCATTCTACTGTAATTATTTTGGAAAATGTTTTCCGTAGACACGAATTTCTTTGTTTTCTTTAGGCAATCACTTGATTTTTTCAAGACATTGGCTAGATACAGAAATGGCTCGACTTTATATCCAAGTGTGTACAAGCTTATATTCTCCAGCTCAAAGCAATAAACTTAAGAGGAGATAGACATTGGGTTCTTATGAAAGTGCCACTCTTGTCTGGTTGGGAATGTTGGCTTTTGGTACATGTATTAATAACTATCCATGGTGAAATATGAACTTTTTTTCCCCTGAGTTCATAACCAAGTGAAGGAAATTCATTTTTACACTATGGAACTGCAAGGCCCCTCAAAAAAATATATTTAAAATATTAAATCATATTTCATTTGTAATCTTTCAAAATCAGTTAACTAATGTAAGTGAATTAATTAACAACAACAAATGTTAGATCATACTCCTGTCAGAAAGGAATTAAATACACCGAAATTCAATGAGAGAACACGCACGAGCAACATACATGAGTAAGAGCAATATTCCAAAGGAAAATTAAAACAAGAAAGAAATATTCTTAACTTTTTTGTAATTCTCAAATGAACATCAATACCAATCAGTTACTTCTAACATTTTGGAAGTGTTCTTTTTCTTAGGGGTTTAATCTTTTTTTTTTTTTTTTTTAATAGTGTCAAGGAATTGTCAGTCAACTCGCTCCACAGATAGAGGCTGCTTTAAGAACTTTGCCTGTTGGGCCTCTTGTTTGTAAGAGGATTGGTCTATGCGGCTCACCCCACTGCTCTCTAGGGCCTACATTCTGGTGTCAGTCAGAAGACAATGCATTAATGTGCCAGGTATTGAAACTATATATATATATACCATATACCTATGTATAATAAAAATTTAATTATTGTTATATTAGAGACGTAACATCCTCGCTTATATATATATATATATATATATATATATATATATATATATATATATATATATATATATATATATACAGGGTGTCCCGTAAATGTCTAGTCATATTGTGAGGGGTAATAGAGGACCCTTAGGGGAACAAAAAATGTTCTATGACGATTTCCCGAATTCTCGCCCATAAGGGAGAAAACGTCGTTTTGTCAATTTTTCGAGACAAACGTGTTTTTTAAGAGAATAATCTTTGTAGCTCTGTCCCAGGTGGTACTACTAGAAAGGGAGTGAAACCAATCGAAAGCTGAGTAAATTTACTATAAGACTAGTTGGAAGTAAACATAAAAATGAATGAATGTATGTATGTATATCTTACCAAAAGAAAGCTATTCTAAATTTCCTGATATTATATTGATATTTCTTTCCATCGTTACTCCTCAATGGGCAGGATCTGAGACTTCCGGGTTTCAGAAAAACTTCTTCACTTAACCAGCTTTCCATTCATGTATCACAACCCTGTGTTATTGAAGTATTTGAACGTTTTAAGAACAATCGTTTAAAAAAAAAACATGGATCTGTGAAAAGAAAATTATATTTTTTTCTTCAGTTTATTCAAAAAGCTGAAGAGAAATATTTATTTTTATAAATGTTTACATAAATATTAAGTAAATATTTACTTAAAACAATAAAAAAAATTACTTCCACGAATATGAAAAAAAATCCTAAAACAGTAAATAAATAAAATACACATTTATTTTGAATTTATTAATTCGGGTAACTAATACTGGGTCCAGGTGGCGGCCATTAATGAACCCCAACCATACATTAACCTCAAAAATTATTATTTTTACCTAGATCACGCATTTTTACAGGACTATCTACATCTTATTTATTAGGGATGGGATATTTAATTACCACAACAAAAACGCATGGGCACACGAGATTCCCAGTGAGTTTCACAAGCATAGCCATCAGTATCAATTCAAGGTAAAGCATTTGTTTTCTAAATAAATACCCGTAAAAATATGTTCAAATGCTTGATCTAGGTAAAAATAATAATTTTTGAGGTTAATGTATGGTTGGGGTTCATTAATGGCCGCCTCCTGGACCCATTATTAGTTACTGTAATTAACAAATTGTGTATTTTATTTATTTACTGTTTTAGGAATTTTTTTTAAATTCGTGGAATTAATTTTTTTTATTGTTTTAAGTAAATATTTACTTAATATTTTTGTAAACATTTATACAAATAAATATTTCTCTTCAGCTTTTTGAATAAACTGAAGAAAAAAATATAATTTTCTTTTCACAGATCCATGTTTTTTTTAAACTTTTGTTCTTAAATCGTTCAAATACTTCAATAACACAGGGTTGTGATACATGAATGGAAAGCTGGGTAAATGAACAAGTTTTTCTGAAACCCGGAAATCTCAGATCCTGCTTATTGAGGAGTAACGCTGGAAAGAAATATCAATAAAATATCAGGAAATTTAGAATTGCCTTCTTTTGGTACGATATAAATACTTACATTTATTCATTTTTACGTTTAATCTCAACTAGTCTTATAGTAAATTTACTCAGCTTTCGATTGGTTTCACACCTTTTTTAGTAGTACCACCTGGGACGGAGCTACAACGATTATTCTCCTAAAAAGTACGTTTGTCTCGAAAAAAACAATAAAACGACGTTTTCTCCCTTATGGGCGAGAATTCGGGAAATCGTCATAGAACATTTTTTTCCCCCTAAGGGTCCTCTATCACCCCTCACAATATGACTAGACATTTACGGGACACCCTGTATATACATATACATATACAACGCTATGCCATCTATCTGAAGACTTTTTTCTACTGGAAAGCCTTAATTGTCCTGCTGTTACATTTGTACTGAGGGCCAGTTCAGCAAAGGTACCTACACAGGGAGAATGGGGTTCAAATCCCAGCCTAATTATTAATTATCATTGATATTTGAATGATTGTTTTTCAACTCTAATTGATTTTGTTTTTCAATTGGATTTACTATTCAAAGAACTTAATCCTTTAAGTGACTTCAATAGTAACGATAATAAATGGATAACGGGGTCTCCCGTGGTCTAATGGCTAGTGCCTTGGATTCTTAAGCGGGAGATGGTTGGTTCGATTCCCAACCTCCGGCAGGAATTTTATCATTAAAATTCCTTGCTGCACCCTGGATATCAGCGCTAATGACCTAGATGTAGATGCGCCATAAAAAAAAAAATAAAAAAAATATGGATAACGAATATATCTGAAGAAACCAAAGTTAAAAAGATGAGCAAATAAGGCAATTTGCTTTTAGATCCCCAAAATGAACGTTTGTGGGATGTTTTAAAGCCAGTAAAGGACAAGTATTGCTCATCAAGCTATATATAGATGAATCTTATTGTTGTTCAAAGGTTATGGAAAGACTCATAAATAAAAGGTTGGCTTAGTTTTTTTTTCTTCTTTTATTTTGCGCATCGACTGCTGAGGTCATTAGGACTATGTTGGCTTGGTATTTAGAAAAAATCACCTCAAATTTCCTTTGTGGATTCAGACAAAACCTCAGCACGCAACACCACTTCGCCAGATTGAAGAGTGACGTACTCAATAGATTCATGTTGAAAGAAACGGTTATTGCAGTTGTACTGGACTTGGAAAAGGTGTATGATCAGCTTTAGAGATGGCTAATCTTGACTCAAATGAAAGACTGGGGGGTACAAGGAAATATTCTAAGATATATTTCCCAATATCTATTCATCAGACGTTTCAGGGTGAGGATAGGTAGAACTCTTTCCGATGAATCCCGACTTGAAAATGGAGTGCTTCAAGGAAGCATCTGGAGCACTACAATTGTTATTTAATATATCAATTAATCCTGTTGGATGCGTTATCCCACAAAATGTATCATTTCGTCAGTATGCTGATATCCATCTAAATTACCTATCTAAAAGCATTGAAATTGCTGAAAATATAATGCAAAGTGCAATATACACTTTTGAAAACTGTTCTTCAAGGCATGGCTTTCAATTTTCAGAGGAAAAATCTAAGTCCATTTTATTCTCTGAAAGACGCAACATTAAACGCATTGACACATTAAAATTTCTTGGAATAACAACAAAAAACTAACAGTGGGACCCCATATCACAAGTGTTCTTAATAAATGTAACAAATCGTTGAGTTAATTAAAAATTCTTTGCAGTACTAAATAGGGAGCTGACAAAGGTATCATGCTAAAATGTTACAGAGCCTTCACCAGACCTCTGCTGGATTACGGCTGCATAGCATATTCATCTCATTGTTCAAAAACACAGAAAGCATTAGGCACAATACAAAACAAAGGTAAAATACGTGTAACAGGAGCTTTCAAGTCGAGTTCAATAAACAGCCTTTATTCAGAATCTGGAGAATCTTCATGGATTATCAACGTCAGATGATGTGATTTTTTAGGGACTGATAATACTTCCAGAAGATTGATTGGCCACTCAAGTCCTCCTTCATACCTCCAATATTCAACCTAATCGAAGGTTTCTATGCTTATTAGGTAGTATTTCTTAAATTAATCACTCATTTTCACTTCATTAAGATCTCATTACCGACAAGCTATGACTAAATCGGATCGGATCGGTCGGGACCAATGTAGACACTCACGTCGGCCGCTGCTGGCCGTTGTCGGTCAAACGAAATCGGATTGATCAGATCGGGAGAGAAATACGGGTCCAATGTAGGTGCAGTCTATAGAAAATCTACAATACTGACCCGATCCTCATCAAAATTTTACTAGAAATATCGAGACTAAAAGACTTACATACAATGGTATGGGTTCCAGGTCATGAGAACCTTGAACAGACTTCAATAGCGGGAGAACATGCTACAGCAAGCTGCGGCATGACCAGCACTTACACACACAATACTTAGATCACAAAGATAACACACACTATACTGAATAGATGGCAAACAACGTTATTGATTTGGTTGTTTGGAAACAGTAAGATGATGCAGTCCCTGCTAGTAGGACTTGTAACTTTTGGTGTCTGTGCCACAAAGGTATGATTTGTATGATGAATTTACTTTGTATATTTCATCAGACTGTTCACTTAAAGGATTATGTTATAAATTCCAATTTATCTCAATTGAGATATATTCTTTTATTAATTTTTTTTTTTTTTTTTTTTTTTTATAGGAAAGAGACTTTTGCCTCCAGCATGTGTGGAATAAAAACAAGGACCTGGTGAGCGACTCAAGACAAGCCAGCCACTTGAAGGGAATGGATGTGATTTAGTTAACCTAGATTTGCACTAATATCTATTGTATATAAACTATCATATGTTTAAGTTATTGCTTAGGCGATATGTTTTATTGTTATACTTATTTTGAGACTGTCCTTTTCACTCATAATAATATTTTCTTGTAATAATGTAGTTGATAGACTTCCTAATAAATGTACAAGTGATATATATTTTTGAATGAAATTTTAGTTCTTTTTTTCTTATTTTTATGTGAGGATATATCTCTTTAGTAATTTTAGAATTAAATGATGTTAATAAAATGATCTGAATTTTCTAGAATAATTTTAAGAATGAAATTATTGTAAGACTTTGAGGGTTTACTAAATTAATAGTTACCAGAATTGTGCTCTTTCTTAAAACATTCTTGAATTGATATTTTTATTTTATTGAATTTGATAAAGTTGTAAGCGATTTATTGAATGTGGGAATTCCCTTGATTTTTTTTGTTGTAGTTTTCTATTTCTGTAATGATGAAGGGAAAAGCATAAG
Source organism: Gonocerus acuteangulatus (assembly GCA_946811695.1). NCBI lineage: Eukaryota > Metazoa > Arthropoda > Insecta > Hemiptera > Coreidae > Gonocerus > Gonocerus acuteangulatus. The sequence continues at coordinate 110,871,608 of OX328123.1, read as the reverse complement.
TGAAATAAAGTGATATTTGCTATGTTAATTATTCTTTTGGTTATTTTTTGGCTTCCAGTAATTCTTATCTAGATTATTAAACACATTACCAGAGTCATTCTTGGAAACATGTTGGTGTTCCTGGGTGATTGATTTCACTTTGACTTTATATGATTCAATTACTGAAACTGAGGTTATTAAATCATGATAATAATGAATGAATGAATTTACTGTATTTTATAAGTAATAATTATAATTACAGGGAGTCTGGGTATGTTATTTACAAATTTACAAAATACTGATAAATAAAATTAAGTGCAAAAAAACAGTGGCTGCATCCAGTAAAAAATAAAAAATAATCAAAACTTAGTCATATAAAAAAAAGTAAAAGAGCAACAATAGTAATAATAACAAATAAATCCTTATTTTACAAACATACATCTTGTGTAAGAGTAACTATACTACAGTAATAAAATAAAATAAAAAAGTAAATAAACTCAAGCACAGAATGTCATAATTATTCGAAAGTTATGAAAGCACGTATCTTCATTGCTTCCGTGATGAAGTAGAAGAGATCGCTGCATGTGTTGGTAGTAATGCTAGTGAAGAATTACTGTAATGCTTGTTCATCTCTCCCAGGTCAAAGGTAGTTCTTAATGAAATGATTCTGAGGGCTGCTGTACATAAGACAACGGATTAATATGTGAGCTAGTGTTTCTGCTTCTTTAAGGTTGCAGATTGTACCCTGTTGTTCTGTATTAATTAAGTTTGAGCTGCCATTTATGTAGAGACGAATTTCCTTGTCCCCGCAGTCTTAGCTGGATTGTTCTTTTTTTGTTGATCATCATACTTGCCTTGATGTAATCTTCTCCATGTCCAAGAACGCTAATCAGGCGGTAGAAGCTGCTATAAGAGCAATTACATGCGCATGCAATATCTTTACACAATTGGTTATTTCTCCATTTTCCCAGAATATCCTCCTTGTGTAGCAATAACCAAGTGTAGCTTGCCCTCGAAAATACATCATCGTATCCAATTGCATACAGCATGTCTACAGCCTCTAAATCTTAACCGATTTCAAAGCATTTTTTTTTTTTTTTTTTTATGAAAGCTAATACAATTTAGGACAACTTTGTCAATTAAAATTTTTGTTTTTTGTTTCCCTTGTTTATTAAATTACATGGTAAGATATTTATAACTTTCCAATGCTTATACCCTTCTAGCTACCTTTCTTATAAATAATTTTAAAATATGCTTCTCTTATCGTAGTGTAACAGTTAAAAATTTACTGCTTGACTAAGGTTTATTTTATAGGAATTGATAATACTTCCAGAAGATTGATTTGCCACTCAAGTCCTCCTTCATACCTCCAATATTCAACCTAATCGAAGGTTTCTATGCTTATTAGGTAGTATTTCTTAAATTAATCACTCATTTTCACTTCACTAAGATCTCATTACCGACAAGCTATGACTAAATCAGATCGGATCGGTCGGGACCAATGTAGACACTCACGTCGGCCGCTGCTGGACGTTGTCGGTCAAACGAAATCGGATTGGATCAGATTGGGAGAAATACGGGTCCAATGTAGGTAGAGATGTGCCGTGGAAAATTTTCCAGAAAATTTTCAGGTATGTTTTCCCGGAAAATTTTCCATTTACAAAAAGGCTATTTTTTGTTAAATTTGTTCTAGGACATATTATATATATATATATATATATATATATATATATATATATATATATATATATATATATATATATATTGTTATAATATTAAAATAAAAAGAAATTATTTTTAAAAAGTTTACTTACGTACGCCTCTACGTTAGGAGCCAATATAATAAAAATTTTATAATATTTAATTTTAAAAACTCTTTATCTCAGGGGTCGGGTTCGAGTCCAGTAAAGTAAAACAAAGATAATTTTAAATAATAAAAAACCAAAACAAAAGAAGAAAAAACTCATAGATAAGTTACATTCAGACATAGGATAAACAAGCATTACCTGATATAAAGCCAGCTCGGTATTAACTGCATAGGACAGGATCTTCGTTACAAATGTATCTTCATTTACAGAATGAGCCTAGGCTTCATGAAAACGGATGACCATCTGAGATTACCTGTACACTGAACTAGAGCTGCATTAGGAATGGCGTTGTTTCTTTTAAACTGCACTATATGTGACTGCTTGTAACCGACTGAACTCTTTTTTGGCGGGAGCGTCATACCGGTATCCAATGCTAACTGTATCCACTGCTAGACCAATATAACAAATAATATTTGTTTATCTCAATGAATTTAACATATCAATGAGCTTTTTGGATTTTCAGAATTTTCTGTGTTAGTTTTTTAATTTAAAACTCTTAATTTTTGATGAAAATTAATATCAGAAAAATTTATTTGTTTTTTATTTTACACAAACCTTGTATTCGTCTTTACCCGCCTTTCTTACCTTTAACGGTTATTCGAATTTAATACTTTTAAATATGTAATGTAAAATATCATTACATTTGCACTTCTGTCAAAAAAAAAAAAAATAATAAAAAAAATGATTTATGCTCGGTTTTAAAAGAATAAAAAATAGAATTCAAAATTTAAATTTGGTTATCGATATTAGAACTATTGGCCAGTCTGTTATAATTTCTTTAAATTTTCTAACTCATTTTGTTACATAATTTTTATTCATTATCATTTCTCAATTTAAATTATCATTTTTCATTGTTCATTTTTAAACATTATCATTATCAAAACTATCTTATCCTAAAGTAATATGATTATTAAATTTATGATAAATTTTTAAATATTATTATTATCAATTAAATCTTATACTAAAATCATTTTTGTTATTTATAAATGCTTAACTCTTACTAAATTTAAAAATTGTCCTGGATCCATTATTTATCATTAATATCTTTTTTGTCCGAATTATTCCTAAGGATTTGTTTTATTCTCTTTCTTGGGGGTTGATTTAATTTTGCAATTTTTACTATCCCATTTTGACATTGATACTCAAGAAGAACTTTTACTTTATTTCCAAATTTTATGTCCAAATTTTTCAGATGATTATTGTTGTTAACATTTTTATTCATTATATTATTTTGATTATTACCATTATTATTATTATAACTCATTATTTTAAGATTAATTATAGGATCATCAACTAATTTTTTAATGTTATTTTGTTTCAAAATCTCCATAACGTCTGTACTTATTTTATTTTTTAAATTATCATTAGTTATTTTATTTGTAATTATTTGATTTATTTTCTCATTTTTATTGTTCAAATTACTCAATATTTCTTTACTTTTACCATCTTCATTCACTAAACAAACATACTCACTTTCATCTTTAGTTTCAACAAATATTTTATTTTCTTCAATTTTTTTATCATTAATACTACAATCATAATTCAAATTATCTTTTATTAATTCACTTAAATTATCATTACTATTTAAATTACACAGGTCTACAACCAAAAATTTGATTTGATGATTTTGGCTAATCTCTGTGTTTCTCGGTGTGCTGAGGCCGAGAATGAAGTCCGTTTTTCTCTATCACGTACAGATTTTTTTCAAATCCATAGAACATAATGTACCTGCTATACACATAAATTTGGTAAGAAGTAGGTTTTTTTTTCCCCCCAAACGATTTCTCTTTTTATGAACAGACATCTTTCACTAGGTGGTGTAGGCAATGACTCCCTCAGTAGATGTTGTAGGCCTGAGGGTGTCTAGGCACGACCTGTTCAGACAGGAACATATTTGTTTGGTCTCAGATGTCACCGTCTGAAGCTAAACGAGATTGAACCTGTTATATCAGGAACTTGGAGCTAAATTTCTGTTCATTCTCTCAGTTCAGTAGTATCAACTGAAGTGAACACATTCACTGAGGTCTCTTAGTTGTGTCAAAGTGATTAAGAACGTATTTTAAGGTTTGAAAGTGCATTTAGACAAAATGTCTCATCGTCGTTGTGTTACCAGCCCAGACTACTTCTGTTTTATCTGTGGTGAGTACACAGTTAAGAAATACCAACGAAATATAACAGGTTTTGTCAAAAATGTATATTATGCATATTTTGGCTTGAGAATAGGAGATCAAGATAAAGTGTGGGCTCCTCACAAAGTATGCCATAGCTGCGTAGAAAAACTTCGCTTATGGTACAAAGGAGAGTTAAAATCTTTCGGATTTGCTATCCCAATGATGTGGAGGGAGCAAAAAAAACCACGTTAATGACTGTTACTTTTGTAATTGTCATGTTCAAGGCTATAATTCCAAAAATCATAAGCTCATTAACTACCCTAATGTGGAATCTGCTAGTCGTCCGGTACCACACGGTCCTGGATTGACAGTTCCTCAGCCCCCTCGTGACTTGGGCAGTATAGATAGGGAAGCTAATAGAGAAGACTGTATGTCGGAGAGCGATGAAGTACACAGTGAGTTCAAAGCAAGCAGTTCAGAAGATGAACCTCATGAAGTTTCATAATAAAAATAATAACTAAATATGCCACTGTTAATTCTGAAGCTGTTATTTCTACACATTTATGTATTTTGTACAGTAAACAACATTGAAATAACTAAAAGATCATGGAAATAAATGAAAACTCTTATTCGACAATTCTGTTTTCTTTTAATGGTAGTACCTCTGCCCTTACTTGAGATTGAACAATTTCCTTACGTGATAGAGAGGGACTGACCTCATGTTCGGCTTCAGCACGCCAAGGAGCATAGAGATTGACCAAAATCATCAAATCAAATTTCAGAAAGATTATTTTTGTAGACCTGTGTTATCATTACATTCAATTAAATTTTCATCATTTTTCTCATTATTTTTATTAAGAATGTCATCACATTTATCATTGCATATCTGTACTATTTTGGAAATGTTTTCTTCATGTTTAAAACAGTCATTTTTTATATCAGCAATATTTGTTGTGTTTATTTTTTATCTACATCATTAATAGAATTTTCTGATTTTTTAACGGAAAAAATACCTTGTTGATTTATACCTTGTTTTAGCAACTCGATGTTAATGTCTATATTTTTAGATATTTTCTTAGATATTTTCTTTTCAATATTATCGAATGATGTTCTAATTTGGTTGCGTAGTTCTGTTTTTAATTCGTTATTTTGGCTTAGTAACATTTGCAGGACCTCGCCAATAGTATTAGCTATTGGTTCCACGTATTTTATTTCCTGTATAGGTTGTAGGAACTCGCGCCTAACAACAGCGGTCGGTTCTGCGAATTCGACTTCCTGGCATTGGATGACGTCATCACCAAACACGTTCTGGCTTCTATTCCAAATATTTAAAATATTATTTTCCGACATTTTAATTTCTTTATTATTACTTTACTTTGCCAACAAGTTGGACGCCAAAATGTTATAATATTAAAATAAAAAGAAATTATTTTTAAAAAGTTTATTTACGTACGCCTCTATGTTAGGAGCCAATATAATAAAAATTTTATAATATTTAATTTTAAAAATTCTTTATCTCAGGGGTCGGGTTCGAGTCCAGTAAAGTAAAACAAAGATAATTTTAAATAATAAAAAACCAAAACAAAAGAAGAAAAAATTCATAGATAAGTTATATCCAGGCATAGGATAAACAAGCATTACCTGATATAAAGCCAGCTCGGTATTAACTGCATAGGACAGGATCTTCGTTACAAATGTATCTTCATTTACAGAATGAGCCTAGGCTTCATGAAAACGGATGACCATCTGACCATCTGAGATTAGCTGTACACTGAACTAGAGCTGCATTAGGAATGGCGTTGTTTCTTTTAAACTGCACTATATGTGACTGCTCTTTTTTGGCGGGAGCGTTATACCGGTATCCAATGCTAACTGTATCCACTGCTAGACCAATATAACAAATAATATTTGTTTATCTCAATGAATTTAACATATCAATGAGCTTTTTTGGATTTTCAGAATTTTCTGTGTTAGTTTTTTAATTTAAAACTTTTAATTTTTGATGAAAATTAATATAAGAAAAATTTATTTGTTTTTTATTGTCCGCAAACCTTGTATTCGTCTTTACCCGCCTTTCTTACCTTTAACGGTTATTCGAATTTAAAACTTTTAAATATGTAATGTAAAATATCATTACAATATATATATATATATATATATATATATATATATATATATATATATATATATATATATATAGGCCATATTCTCTTATATTAGCTAATTTCTGAACCATTTAAACAAAAACTACAGGTGTTATTCAACTTTTTAATTCACATGAATAAAATTAAATGTGATTATGTTTTACCTAACAGTTGTCATATTGCTTATGAAATAACTCATAAAAAGGCAATTCACCCTATTTCATAATAAACGAGCACTCATAGAAAATGAATTGCTCATTTCTCTTAATATTTGATAAACAAGGTTGTAGCGGAAACCAGTTCCACCACTCTGTACTAGCTCCAACAGTTTTAAGAAAATTCGCCTCATTTGAACAACACTAGATTGGAATTAAAAAAGAAAAAACAAAGTCCGACTCGCAGGAACTGCGTCATCTTAGCGCGGTTATGTACAGCTCCAAGAAATGGAGTAGATTAGCATCACAAATCACAGGAAACAGTATCCAACTTACACAGAAGCGGATAATTCTTAATCTGTATAAGTCAATACAATTATGTACTGTAAACGTACTTACTCTTTGATTACTGCTGAGAAGGCTCTATTCTAAACAACCAACAATTCGTTGTCATTTTATGTGTCTTGTTTTACTAGCAAATTCGTTTTACTGTTATAATCAACTGTAAACATGTGCTTCATGGCGAATAAAATTCCATTCTGTCGTGGGTTAAATCTTTCTATAAAATAAGAAATAACGATAACTTGGAGCTATGAGGAAGGTTATATAGATAGGAGAATTCAAAACAAACTATGTATACGTCATCATAATTAGCCATTGCCATCTTGATTACCACAGCCACTCCAAACTTATTACCAATACCTTTCACCGTTTCTTAGCTTATTTTACTACAATACTAATTTTACTGATAAATGCAATTTAAAACAAAAAACAACCAATTAAAAAGTGAGATAAACAAAGAGAAAACCCCTTTCAAAACAACAGAAAAAACACTTTTTAAGCTTTAAGCGCTTATATCTCTGATTGACGTTGCCCCATCGAATATTGCTTCAGAACCTTTTTTTGTAGAGAATTTAGTAAGCATTCGAACGGTCACTTACCACGATTTCTCAACCGTTATCGAGATATTTACGAAAAATGTATGAAGATCCGAAATCTTTTCATGTCTATTAATAAAATAATTTTTTCGCATACTTCCTTAACTCCAAATATAACCAAAATTTAAACATCATAGTTGGGATTAATTTCCAATATGTAGAAAATATTTCAGTTGAATCCCACGATTCTAAGTACCCACAAAAAAATAATGTCTTACAAAAACATTGATTCCACTTTTCTCAAAAACGGTTACAGATATCGCCTTAAAAACGGTTTCATTCGTTTTCCTATGTTATGAAACCTATAAAACAAGTACCTGCAAGCATATAAACTCAAAAAAGGAAGCGTTACGATTTTTTTGCGCAAATTTTGCCCCAAACACTATCTTCCCGTGGGCGGATTCTGCTGGTTAACGAACTTGACCTTTCAAATTAGAAGACACATTTTTGTACCAAATTTCATCAAAATCGGGCCATTTTTGAGCTTGCTAGAGCGTTAACAGACAAGCATATACATACATACATGCATATATATAAATAAATAAATAAAGCCTTTATTGCATAAGAGGAACAATACAAAAAAAAAAAAAAAAAAAAAAAAAAAAAAAAAAAAAAAAAAAAAAAAAAAAAGGCCTGCATATATATATATATATATATATATATATATATATATATATATATATATATACAAATTTGAGCCACCTATATTTTCGTGATCTATAGGGCCTGAAACGTTAAATTTTCTAGTTGGCACTTCCGGATTGCGTCGTGAGGTCAACCTCATAAGCGGGTTCTCCCTATGGAGATAGGGAGTAAACGCGCTAAAATCATACTGCTCTCTGTCAGGAATAATGGTTAACCAGAAAGTAACAAATGTGTGGACGTTCTACATTTTGTAGAACGTCCAGGAAGGCAACACAATTATAGGTAAATGGAAATATTGTGATGTAAATAGATTGACAGATTAATACAAGGCGAAGCTGCTATCAGCCTCACAAAACCTTCATTTGACGAGCGATGACAATGTCATGCATTTAAATACTGCTTCTTCTTCTGAGCAGAGAGAGAAAAACGTTAATTTTGAAAAAAAAAAAAAAAAAAAAAAGATTAATTGCTTAAATATATTGGGTTGCTTTCCACAGAGTACTTATCAACCAGTAGGCATCGGAACTAAAGTTTAATATATACAAATCGGTAAAACAAAAAACTAAAACTAAAAATATAATAATGAAAATATTTGTAAAAATGTTTAAAAAAATAAATTAATAATACAAATAAAATTAAAGAAACACACATTCTCGAATTCTTAATTTCATTTACTAAAATCGCAGTGTTCCACAGTTATATGCTTGTAAAATTGCGATCAAAATCATATATGTATTATATTTGATTTCTTCCCATAAATCCTTGAATGTATAAACTTCGATTTTAGCGCGGTTCCTCCCTTGCTCCATAGGGGGGAAACCCGCTTATGAGGTTGACCTCAAGACGCAATCCGGAAGTGCTGACTATAAAATTTCTCGTTTCAGAACCCATTGATCTCGATGATTCAGCTCAAATTTATATATATATATATATATTTCTGTCTCACAGGCTCAAAAATGGCCTCAATTTGATGAAATTTGGTACAAACGTCTTTTGTCGAATTTAAAAGCTTAAGTTTGTTAACCGTTAGAATCCGTTGACCAAAACATGCGTTTTGGAGCGAAATTCGCGTGGGAAAATTCGTAACGCGGACGTTTTAGAGTTATTATGCTTGCAGGTAATCGTTTAATAGGTTCTCTAATGTAGGAAAACAAATGAAACCATTTTTAAGGCTATCTTAGGATATCTGTAACCGTTTGCGAGAAAAATGGAAACATAGTTTTTGATACTCAGTTTTGGTTTGGTTACTTAGAATTGTGAGACTCAGTTGAAATATTTCATACATGTTCGAAATTCATCCATACGTATTTATAGTATTTAAATGTTTGTTACGTTTGGAGTTAATTACGTATTAGAAAAAAATGTATTAACATACATGAAACGTTTTGGAATCTTCGTATGTTATCCCTAATATCGTGAAAACGGTTGGAAAATTAAAGTATCTAGGACATAACCATTCGTAGGGTTCCATTACATTCTCTAGAAAAGAAGTTTCTAAAGTACTTTTCGATGGTGCGATGTCAATCGGAGAAATAAGTACTTAAATCTTTGAAATTGTTAGTTTTGTTCATTCCAACGGGGTTTTGTCACTGTTTACCTAACGTTTTAATTGCATTTAATAGGGCGAATAAAGAGAATGCGGGAGAGTCATTTCCGCTTAGGATACTGTCAGTTTACATTTGTTGTGCCTTAAACTTCCTCCTCTTGGAGATTCTTTCCTTTACTAATGACTCTAGGGATATGAATGGAACCATCCTAAGATGACACTGTTCCTGCGAGTCGGAATTTTTATCATTGGGTCAGTGTCATATATATAAAATTATTTTTATGTTCTTGTAGAGAAGAGAATATGCAGTTACATTAAAATATATTTTGTTTTCATTTCGGATATCCATCCATACATCAATTTAGCAAATAAAATATTTTGTCCGACATGGTATTCTTTAATTAATTACTGAAATATTATATATACATAAGAGTTTTTAAAGAATAATTATATTTCAACGTTTCAGCGATATACATGATTAAAGACTTATAAATCACATTTCTAACCTTTGTTCATTATAATTTTGCTTATTATTTTGGTTGGAAGGGGAAAACATCAAAAGGGCATCCTATCCATACTATAATATAGTTAATAAAAATACTCCAGTGTTGCTTACTTGTAGTCCCTAGCAATGAAAGTTTATTTTACAATACCGTGAACATGTGGCTTGGAAAATTTTCTGATTCAAAATTTTCCGGAGAACCCACATCTCTAAATGTAGGTGCAGCATTTGCTTACTCTTCTTAAAGAAAATCTACAATACTGACCCGATCCTCATTAAAATTTTACTAGAAATATCGAAACTAAAAGACTTATCCTCCTTGTGTTGCAATAACCAAGTGTAGCTTGCCCTCGAAAATACATCATTGTATCCAATTGCATACATCATGTTATGGAGATTAGAGAACCAGGGATCTTGAAAATCCTGCGGCCTGTTCTTCAGATGGCCAACAATCCTATTGTAGCATTGTCTGGGAAATTCGTCTTCATCCATAGATAATAATTTTATCCACCAATTGAGGGTTCTTTTCAAGATATCTCCACTCAAGTGCGGGAATCCTGTTTCCAATCTCACCACTTAGTTAGGAGTCCTGGAAGGAAGGTAGAGCAAATGCTTTAAAAATTTAATTTGAATCCTCTCAATTTTCTCTAGATAACTGAGGGACCATAAGTCAGAGGAGTACAGAGCGGTTGCTCCAACAACGGAATAAAACAATTTTTGAGTAGCTTCCCATTAGTTGCAATTTCTGCTCACCAGAATCTCCTTCGTCTTCCCAATGGCCTTGGATCCTTTTGAGACAAAATATTCAGATGCTTCTTTGAATTTTCCGGTTCAGCCAAACGGAACTCCCAGATAAAGATAGCTGTTGACGTATAAATCATGATAATAATCATAAAAATAGTGCAGAACAGTCCATCATTACTGTTTACAGTTGTGACTTATCAGGTTTGACATGATGATATGTTCGATAGCAACAGCTAAGATAATTTTATCCTCTTTTTAAGGTGTGCCAACCTTCGGTTCATTTGCTCATATTTATTAGATTTATTATTTTTTTACTGAGAAAAATATTTGGGGCCGCAAAGGAATATGGGGGTATTGTCTGGCCTGAACTATTGGAATTGTATGGCAATACACCAGGAGGAGTGGTCGAAGGCAGAAGCGAAGGCCACGGTCCTTCAAAGGCTAGGAGTCCCATATTGGCAGACCCTGGCAATATACCAGCAGGAATGGTCAAAGGCAGAAGCGAAGGGCACGGTCCTTCAAAGGCTAGGAGTCGGGAATTGGCAGACCCTGGCTATACACCAGGAGGAATGGCCGAAGACAGAGGGAAGACCACGGTCCTTCAAAGGCTAGGAGTTGGGAATTGGCAGACCCTGGTAATACACCAGGAGGAATGGTCAAAGGCAGAAGCGAGGGCCACGGTCCTTCAAAGGCTGGGAGTCGGGAATTGGCAGACCCTGGCAATACACCAGGAGGAATGGCCGAAGACAGAGGGGAAGGCCACGGTCCTTCAAAGGCTAGGAGTTGGGAATCGGCAGACTCTGGCAATACACCAGGAAGAATGGTCGAAGACAGAGGAGAAGGCCACGATCCTTCAAAGGCTAGGAGTCGGGAATTGGCAGACTCTGGCAATACACCAGGAAGAATGGTCGAAGACAGAGGGGAAGGCCACGATCCTTCAAAGGCTAGGAGTTGGGAATTAGCAGACCCTGGCAATACACCAGGAGGAATGGTCGAAGGCAGAAGCGGAAGCCATGGTCCTTCAAAGACTGTTGTGCCCGATTGTTAGGTAGTTATTATTCCATTGCCAGGATTGAAAGTGTAGCAACATCATATGTTAATTGTGTTTATCATATGTCTATTGTTTTCTATATATGTCATTTGTTTTTATTGTTCAACACACACGGTTCTTCAGTTTATAAATTATGTTTATACTGTAGTACATTCATTCAATAAAAATGTTGTTCGAAGTTTATATAAAGTGTATCTTTCACTGGCGACGAGGATGGGATGTAAAATAACAGAAACATGCCCCAAAAAAGACGAGAAGCAGAAGATTCTTCGTTCTATTTGGGCGAAGAAAATACCTCTGGAAGGATTCCATTTAAAATAGACAGTTTCGAAGGTAATGAAGCAGAGGAATGGAAGTACTGGGAGCAAAGGTTCAACATCGCACTTCGCGCCAGCAACACTACCAGCGAGGATATGCAGCGAGATCTACTATCCAGGATGGGCTCCCAGCCGTTCAGAATCTTGGTGGATCATTACAGTCCTGATGAAGTATGTAATCAGTCATTACACTCTTTGCTCAAAACTCTAACACACTACTACAGTTCAAAGGCAAGTACCCTCACTTCACGTATTATTTTTGCTAGACGTTGCAGGTTTGACGGGGAAACAATACTTAGTTTTGTAAATTCACTAAAAAGTTTAGCCAATCGAAATAAATTTAGACGAACATTTACGAGACCAATTTATTATTGGAATATCAAATGACTTTTGGCAAAGGGAACTCATTAGAGTTCACGGCTCTGGAAAAATGAGTTTTTCTGCCGTACTTAAGTCGGCTTTACTGTTAGAAAGTGTTGAGTCCCGACAGCGCCAGCTTCAAGGTTGTCTGTGACAAACAATAGTCCCACTATGATTAATAAAATTAAAAATAAGAAAGCACCTCTGGAATTGCGAAAAGGAGTGCACTGTCTTCGTTGTGGCAGCAAAATTCATAACTCTGGGCCCTGTCCAGCTGACAGAAAGAAACGATGGAGTGGTGCACATTGTGGTGTCCAATTCCACTTAGTTCATTATGAACTAAGTGGAATTGGACTTCCAGTGATGACAAGATCGTTGATCAACTCAAAACTTCGTTGACAACATCAGATACTTTAGTCCATTACAATCCATACTTACCGATAATTGTGTGTAGTGATGCAAGTGACGCAGGCCTGGGGGCGTTAATATTTCACAGATTTCCTTATAATTCTGAAAAGCCGATAGCATACGCATCCCGGTCATTGACGAAAGTAGAGCAAAAATACAGCGCACTGGAAAAGGAAGCATTGGGACTGGCAGCAAATCGTTTGACTAGATGGACACTCATTTTGTGCCAATATGCCTGCTGATGTTCTTTCTCGACTCCCACTTGCAACATCTGAGGGTTCTCCTGTGGAAAACCTTGGTCACCCTTCCAATGGCCACTTACTTCACTTAAGGCTGGAAGATTCATCCCTTACAAAGAAATCTCTTAAAGCTGAGACGCTAAAAGACAACACTCTCGTTAAAGTTATAGGATTTCTCCAAAAGGGCTGGCCGACAACCCGGAAAGATGTTCCTCAGGTTTTGGCTACGTTTTATGAAAAGAAAGAAGAACTTTCTTTCGAAGAAGAGATCCTTCTTTGGAAGGGGAGAATTATTATTCCGAGCAGTCTACGCCCAACAGCACTAAGGAAGCTACACACCGGTCATCCTGGAATATCTAGTATATGGGCTATGGCAAGGTTGTATATTTGGTGGCCTCGCATAGACCAGGACATAGAGAATTTCGCCAAAGGTTGTTAATCCTACCAAGAGAATGGTGAAAAAGAAATCGAAGCGCCCTTATATTCATGGTCAACACCCGACCTCCCATGGACTCGTGTTCATATTGACTTCGCTGGGCCTTACGAAGGGAAATTTTGGTTGGTTCTTATAGATGCCACCTCGAAGTGGTTAGAAATCAAACCAATGCAATCCTCAACAACTTCCAAGACAATTGGAGCACTAGAGGAGATATTCTTCTCAAGAATGGGCTTGCCTTCAACAATAGTTTCGGACAACGGCCCTCAGTTCACTTCATATGAATTCTCTCAATACTGCAAGGCGAATGGAATTCACCACATCCGCACGGCACCATACCATCTTAAAACAAATGGGCTTTGTGAGAGAGCAGTGAAAACATTCAAGGGTCGATCCGCGGCTTCTCGAAGCAACGGGCTTGACCAAGAAAAGCGACTGCTGCAGTTCCTTTTCTCCTACAGAACGTCTCCTCAAAAGTCAGCAGGGAGGAGTCCAGGTGAAATACTGTACGGGAGGCGGATGAAAACCACTTTCGATCTTCTAAAACCAGATCTTAAACGCACAGTCGAGGAAAATATCTGCAAGCAAAAATCTATCCACGATCGCAGATCCCACCACCGTGAATTAAATGAAGAAGATTGTGTATGGGTCTTAAATACGTCTGGGAAAGGTTACAAAGAAGGCCTCATACTCCGAAAGACTGGAAGGTACTCCTATCTGGTTGAAGTTGAGGGAAGAGAAAGGAGACGCCACACAGACCAACTCAAATCCTAACGTCCTGAGATTTAAACAGAGTTGGGCGTAATCGTAATGATAATTACGATTACGATTATAATTATAGAATCTAGAGATATAATTAAAATTACGATTATAATCGTAATTACAGCTGTGATTACGATTACACTTGTAATCACAACTAAAGGTATAATTACAATCGTAATCACAACATTTTTCTGTAATTATAACTGTAATCACAAATTATTTCTGTAATTACGAATATAATCACAGCTGTTTCTGTGATTACACTTGTAATTGCAACTAATTTATCTGCAATTACAAGTGTAATCACAATTTTTTTCTATGATTACGGCTGTAATCACAGATGTTTCTGTGATTACAAACGTAATCATAAATGTTTTCTGTAATTACGAATGTAATCACAAATTTTCTGTGATTACGAACGTAATCGCACCTTTTATTCTGTGTTTTCCACTGTAATGACAACTTTGATCTTGTGATTACAGTTTCAATTAGGGTTGAAAAAATTACCGATCGCTAAAAACTGATACCTCAGCATAATTTAGCGCTACCTTATCCACACAGCGCTATAAACTAGCGCATAGCGACGGCAGGGCGGTAATCGTTAATTTGGGGGAGAAATGTAGCAACATCATATGTTAATTGTGTTTATCATATGTCAATTGTTTTCTATATATGTCATTTGTTTTTATTGTTCAACACACACAGTTCTTCAGTTTATAAATTATGTTTATACTGTAGTACATTCATTCAATAAAAATGTTGTTCAAAGTTTATATAAAGTGTATCTTTCAGAAAGGAATTAATTGATTGGTGGAAATTGTGTAAGCCTTGGTTGTACAAAGTCATAAAAGTTACCAATATTTCCAAAATAACTATTATTTTGATTAAAGTTTGAAAGCATCTGAAATCTTAAAAAAGGTTACTTTGCAAAAATGGGTATCTAAAAATAGAAGAAGTATCTGACCTCAAATGAAAGGTGCGGACAATTAGGAAAAGTTTGCGTGAAAATGAATGTTTCTCTACATTAAGACTCATTTTCAAAATCTGATAGAGAAAGTGATTCTTATTTTGAATCAATCAAAGAAGGAGTTTATCCCATCTAATATCTAGTATAATATATGAAAACAATAATTCCAACATGGTTTCTGTGAATTGTTGCACTTAAGATTGCAACACAGATAGAGATTGCTTATAAGGGTGCGTTTACATCTGACACTTCTCGCAGGAAATATATGTCAGGTGTCGGATAGATATTCTCTTGAAGGTTTACATACTGACAGAAATAGCTAGACATTTATGTCATGGACATGTATAGGACAGTTCTGGATTTGTTCTAATTTGCGATAAATTCACCAAAAGCACAAATAATCAGTGTTTACATCTGTTGGTATAGAAGTGTCGACAATACAGCTAGTAGCCAAGATATTTATCTCTGAAATTAAATTATTCTCGTAAAAATCTGTGTTTTGACCTGGTGGTATAGAAGTGTCGACACTTATAGTTCGTGATAGAAATATATATCTCAGACATAAATTGCTCATGGTTTACACTAGTCGCAATTTCTGTCTGATATAAATTTCCTGCAATAACTAGCAAGTAAAACCCACCCTAATATAAATTGTTACACTCATAGATAAAGGTGATTCCAAAGGCAGCTAGTAACCGGCTGGCCACTGTGTATGAAGTATACTCTACTTGACTGAGAAGGACTGACTGCTGTTCAGACCCAGATGCTAACAGAAGGGGCTGATGCCTTTTCTTTTTTCTAAAGAAAAGCCACCACCCCACAGTGGGAATCGAACCCACAACCTTTGGCATGGAGTGTTAAGTGCTCACGCCTTAATACTCACGGCCACCTGGCCCCCAAATACACATTTATTTCTAATTATAATATTTGTTTTGTAGTGTCAATATACCTACCTCAAATTGGATATGATAAATCATCAATTCAAATACAAATATTATTTTATGCTAAAAATTTGTTATTTTGAACACTGAACGTAAAAAGGACCTTTGTTGGAAGTTCCAATGATCCTGATCAAAATTTTGCAAGAAATAATGGAATTATAATGTCAACGTGCAATGGTCTGGGTTTCTGGTCTTGAAAACGTTGCACAATCACACAATACACAATGATCAGTACTAACCAGAGGCATATATAGAAAATAATTTCGGGTCCACCAGGTGATTTGGGGGGGTATGGATACCCTCCAAGATGGAGGGTAGTCTTGGAAAATTTTAGATATTTTAGTGTAAATTGGTGAGTTTTGAGGTCCTACATCACCTAGTAAAGCAGGGTAAATTTTAAAGATTTTTTTTTTTTTTTTTTTTTTTTTTTTTTTTTTTTTTTTTTTTTTTTTTTTTTTTTTTTTAAACAAAATGTTCTTACCTAAACGGCAAAATTAACTTATAATATTTTATTTTGAACTGAATAATTTTTCATTTTTGTTCCATTTCTAAGATTCGTAAAATCTTTATGCTTCAATTTGCTCTTGCCCTGGTGACCCGCCCGGTTTTATCAATGTACCGGAAACGTGTGTAAGATTTAAAAAGTAATGAATTTATGTTTTTAAGAATCTTCTATTAAGCGGTTACTTTTCTATAATCAAGATTTTTGCACCTAGGATAAAATTCCAAGCTAATAGGGTTTGATCAATGGGCTTTTTTCTTATCGGTCATTCATGTCATCTCTTCAAGAACACAAGAATTATAAAAAATCCCCACTCTCGTTACTTGCGAGGCTTAAGACTTTCCATTTTGCGTCTAATTTGTACCATTTTTATTATTATAGTGTTATCGAGAAAGCCTTGGCGATACATAAGGCGTTGGCTCATTTTTTTTAGTGGTTATAGTAAATTCCCCGAGTCAAAACATAGGCGTATATAGGAAATAATTTAGAGGGGGGGGGCTGAGACCATTTCCGGGGTATGAAACACGAACAATTTAGAACTTGAAATAGTTTTAGCCAACTAAAACGTTATTACAGCCACAATAACGTATTTTTTTATGAAATAAGTGATCTTATTTAATTTATTTTTAAGGGTTTTATGACACATTTTACCGATCGAATCAAAATTTCTGGGGGGGGGGGATGCAGCCCCCTTTGTATACGCCCATGAGTAGAGATGTGAGGTGGAAAATTTTCCAGAAAATTTTCAGCTATGTTTTTCCGGAAAATTTTCCTTTTACAAAAGGCAATTTTTTGGTAAATTTGTTCTAGGACATATATGAGCTAACCATATTCTGTTATTTTAGCTAATTTCTGAACCATTTAAACAAAAACTACAGGTTATAATTCAACTTTTTAATCTACATGAATAAAATTAAATGTGATTATGTTTTACCAAACAATTGTCATATTGCTTATGAAATAGGTAACTAATAAAAAGGCAATTCACCCTATTTCATAATAAAAGAGCACTCACAGAAAATTATTCACTCATTTCTCTTAATTTTTGATAAACAAGGTTGTAGCGGAAACCAGAAAAAAGCTCCACCACTCTGTACTAGCTGCAACAGTTTTAAGAAAATTCGCCTCATGTAAACAACACTAGATTGGAATTTAAAAATAAATAAATAAAAAAAATTAATACTGCTCTTTGTCAGGAATAATGGTTAACCAGAAAAAAAACAAATGTGTGAACTTTCTACATTTTGTAGAAGTCTATGAGAGACAACAAAATTATAGGTAAAAGCAAATAAATTTAGATTAACACAAGGCAAAGCTCCTATCAGGTTCACAAAATCTTCATTTGATGACAATGTCATCCTTTCAAATTCTGCATCTTCTTCTGTGTAGAGAGAGAAAACAGTTATTTTTGAGAAAAAAAGAAGTTTAGTTGCCCAACTATATTGGGTTGCTTTCAACACAAAATACTTATCAACCAGTAAGCATAGGAACTAATGTTAAAAAGTTAAATATATAAAAAAATATGCAAATCGATCAAACAACAAACTAATTAAAGAAAAACTAAAAACATAGTGATGAAAATATTTGTGAAAATGTTTAAAACATGAATCAATAATACAAATAAAATTGAAGGAACACACATTCTCGAATTCTTCATTTTATTTATTAAAATTGCAGTGTTCCACAGTTAGATGCTTGTAAAATTGCGATCAAAATCGTATATTATATTTAATTTTTTCCCATAAATTCTTGAATAAACTTCGATCTTTTGTTCTGATTTTCAACATATTTTAGCGCGATTCCTCCCTTGCTCCATAGGGAGGAAACCCGCTTATGAGGTTGACCACAAGACGCAATCCAGAAGTGCTGACTATAAAATGTCTCATTTCAGAACCCATTTATATATATATATATATATATATATATATATATATATATATATATATATAATTAATATATATATATATATATATATATATATATATATATATATATATATATATATATATATATATAGACCGAATTTGATGAAATTTGGTACAAAACTATGTTTTCTAATTTAAAAGCTTAAGTTCGTTAACCGTTAGAATCCGTCACCAACAGATGCGTTTTGGAGTGAAATTCGCATTGAAAAATTCTTAACACAGACGTTTTAGAGGTTAGTTTGGTACTTACGTATTAGCGTCAAAGCAGGTTAAAGAGGCGTGTCTCGTTCAGAGATCTGGATCATGGATAACGCATTTCTATTGGTCAATCACTACCAGAGATATCATCTATTGTGTTTATAGTAGCCATCTTGTTCCCTTTGTCTTTTTAACGCAATTCAGTTGTGCTTTATTTACCCACGCAATTGTTGTTGTTTTTTTTTGTTACGCGATTTCAGTTTCTGTGCGAGATAGCGACATCAGAATAGCTCAGTCCATTATCCAGCGAAAAACCATCCTTGATCTATATTATCAACGAGTTGGATTGACTAGAGTTTAGATATAATCTTGAGCGAGCGGAAACGCATAGCAATTATGCTATTAATATAAGTGCTACGCTTTTTCGCTAGTTAAAGGTTATATCAAAACTATTGTTAACCTAAATCGTTAATAATCCCGTCGCCATATTGGCGAAATCTGATTTGACTCCTTGATCCAGATCTCTGACACGGTGTAGATCCAGTTCTCTGAGACCCGGTTTTTTAACCTGCTTTGACGCTAATACGTAAGTACCGTTAGTTTTGTTCATTTCAACGGGGTTTTGTCGCCTTTTACCTATCGTTTTAATTGCATTTAATAGCGCGAACGTAGAGAAGGCGGGAGAGTCATTTCCGCTTAGGATACTGTCAGTTTACAGTTGTGATGCCTAAAACTTCCTCCTCTTGGAGATTCTATTCCTTTAGTTATGACTCAAGGTATACGAACGGAACCGCCCTAAGATGAAGCAGTTCCTCCGAGTTGGACTGTTTATTGTAATTGAGCTTTTTATGAAATGTTTCACAAAGATTCGTTTTATGTTTTTGTAGAGAAGAGAAGTATGCAGTTGCATTAAAATATATTTTGTTTCCATTTCGGATAGGTATATTCATACATCAATTTAGCAAATAAATATTTTGTCCAATATTGTATTTTTTAATTAATTACTGAAATATTATATATACATAAGAGTTTTTAAAGAATTATTATTTTTTAACTTTTCAGCTATATACATGTTTAAAAACTTAAAAATCACATTTCTATCCTTTGTTCATTATAATGTTGCTTATTATTTTAGTTGGAAGGGGGAAAACTCAAAAGGGTATCCTTTCCATTATATAATATAGTTGATAAAAATACTCCAGTGTTGCTTACTTGTAGTCTCTAGCGACGAAAGTTTATTTTACAGTACCGCGAACAGTTAGTGGCTAGGAAAAATTTCCAGAAAATTTTCAGGAAAATTTTCCGATTCAAAATTTTCCGGAAAACCCACATCTCTACCCATAAGTCAAAATAAGATTTGATAACAGGTTTTGGATTCCATATTATGAATCCGTTTCCATCGAGGTATAAGAATATCGGAAGCTATTAGGTAGAGGACTTGTATTTACCATAAATCCAATTTAATTTAGAGACTAGTGTTATCGAGGAAGCCACGGCGATACATAAGGCCCCGGCTTCTGGCTTAGCCCGACCCTCTCTCTCTCTAATTAAAATGGACCCCGCCTCTAGAGAAACTCTGATATTACTGCCCCTACTCCGCCACCAACTTCTGCCTGTAATCCCTTCGGGGACCAGGCCTTATCTGTAATCTGTTAATATAATTCTACGAGGGAGAGAGAGAGGCAGACAAACTCTAATTGCATTGCAAATTTCTTTAAACCCTTTGTTATTGGGCGATGATTGGCTTCAGACCCTTTTCTGAAGCGATTTTATAATCATAGCGGTCGTAGATCTTCCGCAGCACGGCAAAGACATTAAATCACTTCTTAGTGTTATTGCTCAGAATATATATAATGCCTAATTACTTAGGGCCACCACACACTATGAGGTCAGGTGCACCTGTCCGGTCTACCTCATAGTGTGTGGCGGAACTTAACTACCCCCTCTCTACCCTTTCCGGCGACCTCACACCTGATGAAAATTCGATTATTTCTACCTCACAGGCGAGTAGACCTCATGTGTGTGTGGGGGTTGTCAGGTGTACCTGATGAGGTCTCAGTTTTCTGCAACTCTGATTTGTGTTGATTTGTTTTACCGTTGTGGAAAATATATCCAAATGCAAACGAGAGTATGGCTAAAAGTAAAATGAATAGTTTTCGATCTAATATTCGAAAGGAGTAGACGAAAATTGACTCCTCAAGATTCTCAAAGTAGCTGTTAGTTTTTCGTGTGGGGATATAGCGGCCCTCATTTGTGTATATTTCTTCTTAATGAAAGGAGATACAAGTGACAATAACTCTATGTAAACTGATTCGGTCATGCGCAGATAATTGCGATAATCCGTTGGTTCATCTCTTAATTCATTCAGCAGATTGATATGGGTGAATTTATTTCTTCTCTGCAACCATTCCTTACACCATTGTTTGCGTCTTTTTCGTTTGTTTTTACGTGTCTCAAATATTACTGCAAATAGAGAGAGATAAAGTAGATCATCTCCTGGAGGATGTTGAAGACTGACAAACCTGTCCGGTACACCTGAACAGTGTGGGTCACAGGTAGACCGGAGAGGTGCACCTCACGGGTGTACCTGTCCGGTCTACCTCATAGTGTGTGGCCGGCCTTAGAATACATTTTCAAACAATTATATTGTTTTGGGAACTCCGAAATAATCGAACGGGGTGAAAATGTTTGTTTAACCTATGCCTAGTATCACTGTAGTAATTGTTTTGTACATATCTTTACATACGATCATTTTTCTTAAGCAGGCATACACATAGTCAGGCAGGCCTGTCAGTTTGGTCTGACCAGTCCGCCTGAAAGCCGGTCGCCTGAACGTGTATATATTCCGGCCGGTCTGTCAGTTAAGACTGTTGAGGCGGCCGGACTACATACACGTTCAGGCGACCAGCTTTCAGGCGGACTGTTCAGGTCTAACTGACAGGCCTGCCTGAATCGTTAGACCTGAACAGTCCGCATGAAAGTTACAGGTTGTTTTAAGTCTCTATTATATGCTTATCAATAACCTGGTTAACACAAGTAATCGATAGAATTCACTAGTTTGAAAATTGTCATATAATATGCAGCAGAGCAATTGAAGATGTTCGACTAACAATAAAACACATACTTAAGACTGCAGAGAAAGAGAAGACATTGACTTGCCTATAGACTTACATGAATTGCTTAACCAGGACATTCCACATATTGATGATATTCTAAAATATTTAAAAATTAAAAATAAGATCTAACTTTTTTAGAAATCTTCCGTAATATTGTTTCTGTTTATTTTTATTTGTCTTTATTATTATTATTTTATTCATTTTGTTTTCATAAACAATGATACATGTTTTCTCCTACTACAGTATCTTTTTGCAAAATTGTGTGCTAAATTTGTTACATAGAATAATCATCAGATTGTTATATTCTTTTAAATAATAAATAAATTTGAAAAAAAAAATCAAAAACCTATTTGTAAAATGGGACTAATTGAATGCCAAACAGAAGTCGAAAACACTGAACTATACTCAAGTAGACAAGAGAATATATAAAAAAGGAGGAGAATTCTTATAAATAACGGAGTCTGCTGGAATGTATATACTTAACGGTAGATGGAATAGTGACTGCCCTGGAAAGATAAAACACACCGGGCCTAGAGATTCTAGTGTTATTCATCTGGTGTAAGTAAACACTTTAGCATTAACGAGTGTTATTCACTTAAAGGTACTGTTGCTCTGGATAGAGAAATCACGGAGTCTGCTGGAATGTATATACTTAACGGTAGATGGAATAGTGACTGCCCTGGAAAGATAAAACACACCGGGCCTAGAGATTCTAGTGTTATTCATCTGGTGTAGGTAAACACTTTAGCATTAACGAGTATTATTCACTTAAAGGTACTGTTGCTCTGGATAGAGAAATCACGGAGTCTGCTGGAATGTATATACTTAACGGTAGATGGAATAGTGACTGCCCTGGAAAGATAAAACACACCGGGCCTAGAGATTCTAGTGTTATTGATCTGGTGTAAGTAAACACTTTAGCATTAACGAGTGTTATTCACTTAAAGGTACTGTTGCTCTGGATAGAGAAATCACGGAGTCTGCTGGAATGTATATACTTAACGGTAGATGGAATAGTGACTGCCCTGGAAAGATAAAACACACCGGGCCTAGAGATTCTAGTGTTATTCATCTGGTGTAGGTAAACACTTTAGCATTAACGAGTGTTATTCACTTAAAGGTACTGTTGCTCTGGATAGAGAAATCACGGAGTCTGCTGGAATGTATATACTTAACGGTAGATGGAATAGTGACTGCCCTGGAAAGATAAAACACACCGGGCCTAGAGATTCTAGTGTTATTCATCTGGTGTAGGTAAACACTTTAGCATTAACGAGTATTATTCACTTAAAGGTACTGTTGCTCTGGATAGAGAAATCACGGAGTCTGCTGGAATGTATATACTTAACGGTAGATGGAATAGTGACTGCCCTGGAAAGATAAAACACACCGGGCCTAGAGATTCTAGTGTTATTCATCTGGTGTAGGTAAACACTTTAGCATTAACGAGTGTTATTCACTTAAAGGTACTGTTGCTCTGGATAGAGAAATCACGGAGTCTGCTGGAATGTATATACTTAACGGTAGATGGAATAGTGACTGCCCTGGAAAGATATAACACACCGGGCCTAGAGATTCTAGTGTTATTCATCTGGTGTAGGTAAACACTTTAGCATTAACGAGTGTTATTCACTTAAAGGTACTGTTGCTCTGGATAGAGAACTTACTATTATTATTTGTTTATTTTTTTTTTATTTTCTTTTTATTTAAGGGTAAATTTTTGTTTACTATATTATAGATATTATATTTTATAATTTACTGTAAAACTATGTTATTTTATGCACATGCTTAAATACAGTTTTTTATCTACCTATCTATAAATAAATTCGCCATGTGAGAGCTTGAAGACTGAATGTGAATTTCGAGTATCAATTCCCTGAGGATTAGAAAGGACTGGAGGATGGTCTGGGAGGAGGGAGAAGAGGACCAATTATTCGACCAGAGGAGAGGTCTCTATTTACTCAGCACCAGGACAATAACAGTCTAATGCAAAAACAATCATACCGTCACGGCTCTCTCTTATCATCTCTCTCTCACTCCTCTCCCGCCGTTTTTTCTTCGTCTCTCTCTCAGATCTTCTTTCCAGAGAGGTCCGTTCGGAATGTTTTCAACCCCCTCCTCTCACCCTCCTTCCCCTGACAATGTAATTGCTTCGAGTGAACCTGTCCGCGAATACTCTCAACCATTTTCTCCAATCGATAACATCCAATAACGGGTTCTTTCTTTTTTTTATCTTTTTCATTTTCCCTTCCTCATCTCTTTTCTATAACTGCTTTCGATCTCAGAGGATTCGGGAGGAATGATTCAGCAAACAACTTTTCATTTGTTTGCTTTCGTTAAAAGCTTTGTCCTTTATTATTTTTTTTTCTAAATTTATAAAAAATTAAAAAGAAAACAGTAAAATGAGATTTTCACAAGTTATAACGAGCAGACAGATGGCGACATTTTTTATATCGCATGCATTACTTATATTGTCATATCATGCGGTGCATCACTGGGGCAAATGACCGATTTAGGAGAGCATAAGTCAAAAAATAAATGTCACATTTAGAGATGAATACTATTAGGAATGTAAAGACAAGTGTCTTGGGGTTCAAAAACAGTACGCTCACTGCTGACAAGCAAAGAGGTCAGAGTACACATTTTTCGCAACAAATAAGTCTAGTTTATTAATAAGCTACTAAACAATTGTTTGTGCGATAGTGAAGGCCTACAAGCATGAGCATCGATTTAAATAGTAAGTGTTAATATTATTTTTCGGAGGCCCGGTGGCCATGAGTGGGCCACTACTCTGTGCCAAGGATCGTGGGATCGATCCCCACTATGGGGTGGTGACTTTTCTTTAGAAAAAAGAAAAGGCATCAGCCCTGTCCTGGCTAGAAAACGGTGGTAACCTATTGATAACCCCTCCTAAAATTCGTAGTTAATAATAATGGACGTTAAAATTTAAATAAATAATAATATTATTTTTAATATTCAAGTAATAATTAAGAATTTAAAGATAAAATAGTACATGCCTTGCACGCGTTAAATTTAAAAGTATAGAAGTGTACATAATTTGCAAGATTAGGCTAGATGAAGTACGAATTCAAACAAAACATGTTCTCTGGAATAATGGGAGTTGATGCATAATTATTTTGTAACCAACCTTATCCAACTTTTTAAATAAGATCAATTTTTTGGTACATTCACGAAATGAGCTGTTTGACGTTTGGCGGGCAAAACTTAATTTGTCAGACTGTTGTGAAGTCAAAGTGTGTATTCCTTTGATCAGGTAATTTGTTTTTCCAGTGTCTTACAAACAGCATACAGTCGACGTAAGTTCGTAGGTGGCTCTAGTCAAACATTTCTGGATGGCTATTTAGCTCCAGTTCTGGATGGGCTTACTTCCGTCCCTGGGGGTGTAGAATCAAATTTTTATAACTAGTCGCCTGAAAATTATTAAGGAAGTATTTGATAAACTAAGAACATACATTAATTAAAATTTATTACTATTAATTTTTTAAACAATTTAATTTTCTACCTTAACCGAAAAAGATTGTGAATTTTCATTTTGAGGGACTAAGCCCCCTTTAGCTGCCACCGAGTAATTTGCCATAGGTATAGAAACCATAGACAAATAAATTCGACACTTACCGACGCAAGGAACTTTCCTTAGTAATAAATACTTCTGACTCCACTGAGACTCTAGAGAGAGAAGAAAAAATCAGGCGACCGGAACATAGTACTGATACTATAGAGTTCTCTGATTCATGACCATACGGCACACTAGAGAGATAGTGTGGTCAGTACTATGCTCCGGCCACCTGATTTCCCCCTTTGCTGGCACCCATTAATAAATTAATTAAAGGCTGATTTGGCCTAGGGACGGTCAGGGAGGCCGAATCCAAGACACGAACGAAGACTCTAGAAGATAAAAATCTTTAGTACTAGTCCACTGCTCTACCACCGAGCTAAACTCTTCCCAAGTGATCTGTAACAGATATAAAAAAAGTATGAATATATATTTGAGTGAGAGTGTTATAATTTTTAGTTTAATGAAAAATGAGTGTAGTTTATCTGACGCCAATAATGCAGTGGAATTTGTCGAGTTATTTAATGTGTCGAGAATTCTTTGACCAGAAATGTCAGCAAACTGTGACTTTGAACTGTAAATTATGTCTTCTGCATAATGGTAAACGAATATACCTGGATAATATATTTGCTGGCTACCTTCACAAGAAAATCTAAATGGTATCTAAAATATCACTTGATATTTTGTTAATATTTTCAGCATTCATTTGGAAAATATTAACTGTAGCTATTCCGAGCTTTCAAAATTTAACTAATAAGGTAGTTATGGAATTGCGCTAACATGACATGGGCGTATATAAGGGGGCCCCCGAAATTTTGATTCTATCAGTAAAAAGTGTCATAAAACCCTTAAAAATACATTAAATAAGATCACGTAGTTCATAAAAATATTTTATTTTGGGTGTAATGGCCAAAACTATTCCAAGTTCTAAATTGTTAGTAATCCACACCCCGGAAATAGTCTCAGCCCCCCCCAACATTTTCCCAGCCTCCCCCAGAAATTATTTCCTTTATGCGCCCATGTAAGATAACACAGTCGGACGTTTTCTTTATGCACTAGCGTAATGTACAAGTGGATGGTAACATTTAAATAAATTAATTTTTAAATTAATTTGTATTAATATAGATTATTTTAAACAATTCCATCAGGAATGGGGCTTACAATCTCCACTTTGCTGGGGAATACTCTAAATTATGGAGCTCCATAGAAGGGCTTTTTCAACGAAAAGCCACTAGCGCTAGAGAGAATCGAGCCCACGACTATTAGTCAAAACAAATATAAAAAAGCAAAACGTTTTATGTACCTATTTTTCTGCCTTGTAGCTCCTGCGGCATGAACGTTTTAGGTTCTTCGTTATCAGCAATAGCATATCCAGGAAAGTAGTTTTTAATTTTCCAATATTAAATACCTAAGCGCCAGTTCTTCACCGGAAAAAATGTCACTTGCCCATACCAAAGGGAATCTAGTATTTGACGAAAGAGATTGATCAAAGAACTCCTGTTGCTCCCTTGATGAGAATATAATCGGATTTGTATAGGGACCAGTCTACTGTTTCACACGGAAATAAGATTAGTTAAACAATTTGTCATTGGCTCGTGTCCGGGGAACCCTCCGTTCTGTTATTGTTGTGCCAATCATGGACACGACCCCTAGGGGTGCGTGTTATCACAGCGGAGGGTGCGACGTGCAACACGCGCTCCCAAAACAGCGATCATACGCTCGACAGAACATCCCCGACCCTCAGGGTTAT
This sequence comes from Gonocerus acuteangulatus, assembly GCA_946811695.1. Lineage (NCBI taxonomy): Eukaryota > Metazoa > Arthropoda > Insecta > Hemiptera > Coreidae > Gonocerus > Gonocerus acuteangulatus. The sequence goes on along the minus strand of OX328123.1, from coordinate 110,844,430 downwards.
CTAACGCGGTGTCATACAGGCTGCATTACCACTAGAGGGGATTGGATAGAATATTGCTCAAGGGGAGGTTCTTTATAAACAGCTGAATTATATAATATCCCTACGGATGACAGAGGACAAAAAAAAAATAATTATTTTTGAAAACGTTTTTTACTTTAATAGTTGATGTTCGATGTTCAAATAAACCCTGGGTAGGATATATAGGAAATAACCTCGGGGGGGGGGGGGGGGGGCTGGAATATTCGGGGGGGGGGCTGGAAGCATTTAGGGGGTATGGAACACTAACAATCTAGAACTTGGAAGAGTTAGCCAACTAAAACGCTATTACGCCCCCAAACAATTTTTTTTTTTAACTAAGTGATCTTATTTAATTTATTTTTAAGGTTTTTATGACATATTTTTACCGACTGAAGAATAAAATATACTGAATTTTACAATCATTGCACGAAAAATCTCCCAGACTGAAAAACAAAAATGGATTTTAACGTCGTTCATAAATGTTAAATAGCCTAGTGTTTTCCAATTTGATATTATTTATTTACTTCGAGAGCTCAAGAGCAAGGGTGATCTAAAAAAACAGGTTCAGCAGCAATCGTGGAAGACAAAGCATTTCAGGCAAAACTAGCAAATGCTTCAAGCATTTATACTGCCGAGCTCTTCGGGATTTACCTAGCCCTGTCAAATGTGTCCATCACTACACAGAAACACATCACCCTATTCACAGATTCTTTAAGTTCTCTGTTCTCCCTCACAGACATTTACAGCACTCATCCAATTGTCACAGATATTCTTGAACAGATAAACACATTACAACATAATAACATTGGGATCACTATGCTGTGGCTACCAGGACATTATAATTTACTTAGAACGACTGATGTAGACATCCTAGGAAAGCTAGCTACAAGACGTCGCACTGAAGATTTTTTACTGGTTACAGAACCCGACATGAAACAGGTTGTAAGGACTCACGTACTCAATAAATGGCAGGCTGAATGGTTATCTTTAAATGAAAACAAGCTTCGGGAGATAAAGCCATTCATAAAACAATGGAACTCCAGCTATAGAAGCTGCCGGAGAGAAGTAGTCCTTACAAGACTTAGAATAGGACATACACTACTAACTCACTCTTACTTAATGACAAAACAAGAAATACCACTATGTACAGAATGCAATAAGACATTAACTGTAAAACACTTACTAACAGACTGCAGGAAACGTGAAAACATCAACATGCCACATGATATGTACGAACTTTTGACAGATGGTAGCCCGCACATATCTATTATTTTAGACTTTTTAAAACACATAAAAATTTACGAAGGAATATAGCAAAAACGTAAAATGAACGTATGTTAAAATTAATTTTATAATTCAATTTTATTTGTACAAAATAAAGGGAAAAGATTTAGTTTATTAAAAATAATTTATTACTTATCTGTTTTTTATTTTATAGTTGACCTTTCTGTTTGGTATTTTTATTATTCTATTTTTTTTTCTCTTTTTGCCCTTTTTTTTGTCTTGTATAGTTGATAGATTCAGTTATTCATTTTTTTATTTAAATGTTTTATTTTTGATGTGCTAGACCTTTTATTTTGTTTGCACTCTACGTGTTTATAGAGCTAATCGCCTAGTTGCTAGCTCTTAAATCATATAAATAAATAAATAAAATAAAAAAATAGAAGAACAGAATAAATAATAATAATAATGAAATTAATAATTTAAGTTAATAAATTAGTTCTCCGTAGAAAATTAAATAGAAACCGAAGTAAATATTAGATAGTTGGCATGGGAGTATATAGAAAATTATTTCGGAGGGGGCTGGGAAAATTTCGGGGGGGGGGGCTGAGACCATTTCCGGTGTATGGAATACTAACAATTTAGAGCTTGGAAGAGTTTTAGCCAACTTAAACGCCATTACACCCAAAATAGAATATGTTTTATGAACTAAATGATCTTATTTAATTTATTTTTAAGGGTTTTATGAAATGTTTACCGATCAAATCAAAATTTAGAGAGGCTGCAGCCTCCCCTTATATACACCCATGATAGTAGGTAAGAAAACAGGGTTTAAATTATAATAATTGTTTACATAATAATATAAATAAAAAAAATTGGACAAATAAATAATATAAAAAGTCCGTCACGCAGGAGCTGCATAACTAAGCACTTTCCTCAGAATTGGGTAGTGTCGAGTCCATTCCTGAATAATTTACTTAAAATAACCTATATAGATAATTAAAATAAAAACAATAATAGTTCTTCTCTTTTGCATTTGTTATGTGCAGCTATTTCAATTATTATTTAAATTTTAACGTCCATTCATTATTAACTACGAATTTTAGGACGGGTCATCTATAGGTTACCATCCTTTCCTAGCCAGGATAGGGGCGGTGGCTTTTCTTTCGAAAAAAGAAAAGGCATCACCCCTAGTGAGAATCGAACCCACGACCTTTGGCACGGAGTGTTAAGTGCTCACGCCTTAACCCTCACGGCCACCGGGTCTTCAATTATTAATTTTGTAATTTATTTTCTTCCAGAGTTTTGTGTAAGCGAGGTACTACACTACGTATTAAATACAAAAAGCTTCACATTTTCATTTATTGATCTTGATGAATAATAAAAGAAACGGGATACAGTAATAATGCAGGAACAGGATACAGCGCCCCCTAGCGGCACACATCAGAACTCCACCGTGAATCGTGCTATTACAAACAACAGAAACTAGTTTCTCATATTACTAATTTAGTTTTACTGCAAAAAACAATTACAAAAATAAAATACAATAAAAATCTAAGGAAAATAGATTGTTCAAGGAAACCAACACTTTGCAAGTTTAAAGCACTTATAACGGAGCTCGTCCCATCAAAAATGACTTGAGAACTGGGCTTTTAGGGACATTAATGATCTTTTGAATAGTCACTGTACGATTACCAAGATTTTGCAATCGTTTTCTTCCCCCTTACAGTAACCCTGGATCGTGGGAATTTCTACATGCCTCATTTTATAAATACTACATGTTTTTTAGATAAAAAATATACAATTTTGGAAAAATCAATGATAGATAACGTATGTGAAGAGAAGAGAAAATACCTGCAAACATATTAACGGGAAAACGTGAGCGCAACGATTTTTTACGCGCGAATTTCCCACCAAAAACCATGGTCCGCTGGATGCATTCTGCTGGTTAACGAACTTGACCTTTCAACCCAGACGACCTATTCTTGTAGTAAGATACATAAAAATCGGACCGTTTTTGGATTCCGTCATAAGTTTGACGTCATAAAAGGGTTTCATGCCTTTTAGGAGAAAAAAAAAATACGATTTTCTACACTATGATCATTACGATGAACTATGAAAGGTTTTTTACTAAGACATCCTCTTATTACAACTCCTACGTCAAGTGAAGGCCTAAATAAACCCCAAACTAAGCCCCAATCTATCGAATCTAGAGCCTAGCCCATGCGTGTAGATGACTCTAAACTGAGAGATACTGTTATCCTGTAGGGCTGATGTCATTACAATCTGCATATTTCATCAGAGAGTGTAGGACGAGGGCCTGATTCTGACCCGGGAGGGGTTGGTTCGAGCGTGACTCGAATCCAGAAGATATACCAATTAACCAAGCTCCTGGGCACAGCTTTAAATTCAGGACCTAAATCCTCCAGGGTAGAGATCCACTATGGCTGTGCTTCATTCACTTTGTCTATGATTGATATACTTGGATATAACCTTTCATAATATTCAACATCAAGAATCATTCGAAGTTACTTCGATTATTGTAAAATAAATATTTGTAATTTTTTTAAACATAAAAATTTCATATGGCTAGGGGGCCTCCAAATTTTGTGTCAAGGTTGAAGCTAAAGTGATCCCATCTAACATGAGCCCGGAAAATCATTTTGTCAGGAAATTATAGCGGGATGTCCTTGCTGAATATTACTCATCTAAAATTAATGGGTATATGCAATAAATTTACAGGAGAACGGAGTGCCTCAAGGGAGAGTACTAAGTACTACGCTATTCAATATAGCAATTAAGTTTTAGACACAGGTGACTGTTGCCAATATGCTGACGAACTAATCATATAAACATCAACCCCTGACATACAGTCAGCACAAGACAGACAGCAAGACACAGTAAGGAACATAGAGAATTGGTGATCAATAACAGAGTTCAAATTCTCAGAAGGAAAATCTAACAAGGGGAATATACATTGGTTGGGTCACCGATCGGGCCCATTTCTTTTCTGGTGATCCTGCATCGAATAATAGTCGTCACGTGTCCGAACGTTTCGTCCAATGCGCTTTTGGAGCTTGGAAAATTCTTTATTTTATATTTCGAGTTTGAAAAATGATATCCACATGTTTCTTACATTAATTAATTTGTTTTAGACAATAGATCAAAAGAAAAATATAATCGATAAATAATATTTCGTCAATTAAATTTAAACAAACTACGAGAAATAAAGGAGACGGTGAATGACTGGCCACCGAGTAAACGACTGACAAGAAAGGAACAAGTCGTGACTACGAGGCTCAGAATTGGCCATTCACTACTTAGTCACTCTCATTTAATGAAAATACGATAGGCCGTATGCAAAATGTAACTAACAATCAAAAGCATCCTGACATACTGCAAGGACAGGGACTGCTTGGACATTCCACATGACATGCATGACTTACTGACACAAGGTAGCCCACATTTGGACAAAATATTAGAACACTTACATAATACAAATACATATATAAAACAAGCTATAAAATAGATCTCTTGTTCCGGGAAGCCAAATTTCATCAATATCGGACCATCTTTAAAGCTTGTATAAATATAAAAGACATATATGTATTGAATACTTAAACTTCCTCAAACTTTCCGATAATTTAAAAAAACATTCAATGAATGAAGAGAAATATTCAAGTAAGTCCATAATCTTTTAGTATTTGAAACCAAAAATATATTTTTTAAGTTTTCTCAAAATTAGTTACCGCCTTGATAGCGTTATCATTCGATTACCGACGCCGAATTACCTATGAAAGGGTGAAGTAGTCGGGATCCTAGTAAAGAAACAAAGTTAGCAATGCAGTTTTAATGTTACGAAATAAAATTCTTGTAGACGAATTCTTCCTGTTATCGAACTTGACCTTTCGTTTTATATAAGGTTTTTTTGTAGCCAATTTCATCAAATCGAATACTTTTTTTAGCCCTTTCCGAAGGAATGTAAAGTATAGAGTTGACACTCATTTTTATTCAAATAGATCCAGCTTCTACATAGTGAAAATGTTCCTAGTTAATACAATAGCGGTCAAAAGTTTTGTTTTACCGTCACGAAAGTTATATTGATATAGCAATCTCGTAAAAAACTATTGGATGAGTTCCAAGTTATGTAGAGTTCATTGCGAATCATAATATCAAATGTATTGATTTAGTATTTATAAAGATTATTTTAAGCATATATTTAGGGATGCATTGTAAACCACCCTTTTGAGAAATGTACCGGGTGTCCCAAAAATAATGGTCATCCGTTGGCTAGAATATTCTCCAATGCGAGATTGGAAAAAATAACCTCCATATTAAGCCCCGCAAAATTGACCTTGAAATAAATATTAAATTAAATATTATTATTCAAGGTCAAATTTTTTTATTGCATATTTCAAATCTACTAGTCATGGGGAAGAAAAAAGTCAACGGCAACATGGGTCAGAAATGACTCCTTATGCTCAAAATGACCATTAACAGCGTTTAAGTGGGCCATTCCATTCCAATCGACAAATGGTGGCCGATTTTGAACATTTCTCTTTTTTACTTGTTCTACTAGCATTTCCTTACACAAAAATACCTCGTTTGACTTTTTTTAAAAGCATCTTCTAGGCTAAAAAAATTATAAGTATATTGAAAAACGTGCCTATCAGAGGCATTAATTGGAGGACAATAACTCATATTTTACAATAGACAGGAATGCCTTCATGTAGTTATTCTAGAAGCTAATCAAGAGCTCTTTGCCTTTTGAAGCTTTCAATCAATCGCTGCAATTACTCATTAGGGATTTCACAGGTCATGTATAAATTTCATGAACCAGCCAGTCCCTCCCAGAATAGAGGATAGAATAATTGCCCTCGCCCTTGGGCAGAAAAAAAGTTTCTTCCTAAAAAAAAACTTAAGTTATAAGATTATCACTTCAGCGCCCGTAGCAATTGGGCCTGTTCTCCAGCTTCAATATGTCGGACTTCATTCCTGAGGCAAGCTGTAACATTGCTTTCAAATTCTTCCTCTCTCGAATTTCTCATAATTCTTTCAAAAGCCCATGTTATTCTCGTCCATTTCGCCTGCAGTGGACGATGACGCTGGGAAACGAACTTTCGTCAGTCCACAATACCCGTTGCAGGACGTCCCAACATGTCCAGCACCCACCTTCAAAACAATGCTCTCTGGTCCTGATCCCGGGCCTCAACAACCCGAACTTGCTGTAATCTGAAGGGGGACGTTCTTCCCGAAGGATCCGGCGGACCGTCATCCTAAGATTCCCGTAGCTTGGGCCAATCTCATCAGCTCCATAGTAGGCCTGGATCGATCGAGGGCAATTATTCTATCCTCCTTTCTGGGAGGGACTCGATAGTTCATGAAATTCCTACATAGCCTGTGAAATCCCTAATGAGTAATTTCAGCGATTGAAAGCTTAAGGCAAAGAGCTCTTGATAAGCTTGGAGAATAACCTCATGATGGCATTCCTGTCTATTGTGAAATGTGAGTTATGGTTCTTCAATGAATGCCGCTGAGAGGGCCGTTTTTCAATACACACATATTTTTTTATACTTTTAAGATGCTTTTTAAAAAATTCAAACAAAGTATTTTTGCGTGAGGCGATGTTACTAAAAAAGTTTAAGAAAAGAAATGATCAAAATCGGCCACCATTTGTCGATTGAAATGGAATGGCCCACTTTTACGCTGTTTATGATCATTTTGACCATAAGGAGTAATTTCTGACCTATGGTGCCGTTGACTTTTTTCTTCCTCTTGACTCGTAGATTCAAAATATGCAATAAAAAAATTTGACCTTGAATAACATTTCAAGGTCAATTTTGCGGGGGTTAATATGGGGATTATTTTTTCCGATCTCGCATTGGGGAATATTCTGGCCAACGGATGACCATTATTTTTGGGACACCCTGTACTTACTAATGCAGCCCCTTACTTTGATAAACGTAAGTTTTTCATTCATAAGGCGTATGCTTACAATAATATGTAGTAGAAATTACTAAAATTGCTTAAATACTAAAATTATATTTTAAAAAGAAACCAATCTGTCACAAAAACCACTGCGGACTGAGTGTTCGACCCGTATAAGACTGGAGGAGGGCTAAGCGAATGCGACGAGCGGAAAATTGCAACAAAAGCTTGAGAGGGAGAGGCGATACGATATAGAGCTTCCATAAATATGATAATACCGGAGCGGACCCCCGTCTATTCTCATGCTAAAGTCTCTCCTCTCATCATGTGTGGCTTATCAGTCTCTGTTTGTGTTGGCCACATTAACTTCGACTTAAACCCTGTTGTCGGTATGTGTGGGGCCTGTGGGGTCAAATCCACAATACAATATTATAATTCGATTGACTAGAGTTTTAGCGTGTTTCCTCCGTCGCTGTAGGTTGAAAACCGCCCATCACGTCGGTCGATGACCTTCTTCAGAACTGTAGATAAGAAATTTGGACGATCTATAACCAGTAGAGGAAGCCCGTTGGTCGCGAATGTCACCATTGCGTGGCTAAGGTCAAGGGTTCTATTACCACTTGTCGTGATGCCTTTTCTATCGAAGGCATCGCGCCTCTCCTAGAAAAAAAGGGTGGTTAACCATAGATAACCCGTCCCAAATACCTGTGTGAGGTACTAATGGACGTTAATTAATAATTATGTATTTAAAATATAACGTCCACCTATACAGAACTCTCTGGGATTATTATTGGGATGGATTACACAGGTAGGTGGACACACCTCGAAGTACGAGTATTCTAGCCTTAAACCCACGGCCACCGGGATTTCCCCTTAAAATTCTAAAAATATTATATAGTTTTACTCTTTTATATTTATCATTCGATTTTCCTCCGAGAGAGGTAATCTCAATTCTCCTTAAAGCAGGAGTAAGTACTTGTGGGTATTCCTTAGGGCAGAGTTGCTGATCAGGCGTCTGTCAGTTTCTGAGACGTGGTTGTAGTAAATAAAACGCTGGGGAACTGTACTTCCCTGTATTCACTAACAAGAGGAGTATAGAGTGTTGGATTCACCGATCTAATCCGTTTTTTTTTTGGTGATTCTGAATCGAAAAATAGTAGACACATGTCCGAGCATTCGGTCCAATGAGCCTTAGGAGCCGAGAAATAAAATAAAACAGGTTGAAAATGCTTTATTTTATTTCTTGAGTTTGGAAAATGATACCGACATGAGTCTTTCACCAATTTATTTGTTTTAGAGAGTAGATTAAAGGAAAAATGCGATCGTTAAACAATAATATATATTTCGTCAAGTAAACCTAAAAATATGTTTACGATTTCAAGTAAACTAGCATTAAAACTTTTTTTTTTTACACAATAATTAATAGCATATTTAAAATCAGCACCCCAAGAAACCCTGATGTGGTAAATATCATGGATAAAAAAAATTCCCAGTCCGAAAGAATTTTACATTTGTAAGCAAAAAAGTAACGTGACGTTTTGAAATTCAATATCTCGCCTTGTTGAGATATTCCGATTTTTACGTCCTTGAGCTCTTTCAGAAGAAGGAGACTCCTTTTTCTAACAATATAAATAACTATTGCCAACGGCCATAGCCACGTTGAATACACCGGTTCCCGTAGATCACCGAAGTTAAGCAACGTCGGGCGTGGTCAGTACTACGTGCTGTTGGCATTATAAAAGGGTGGCAACCTGTAGATAGCCCGGCGCTAATGGTCAAGTTGTAGATGCGCCGTAAAAAAAAAACAAACAAAAAAACAATTGCATTATCTCGGAAAGTACATGTAAAATATGGTTCTCAAGAAAAAAAATAAAATGTAAACGTTTGTACATATAACGTCGACTCCAGAACACGTATAAACATCCGGATTGAAAGGAAATTGTCACTTTAAAGCCTTCGCAGACCTAAGAAATCTGTTGTGCCTCGCCAGACTGCTGCGTTACTAATTGTAGCACTACACCATTGACAAATTCTCTGATTTCCTGCGGTGTAACCTCAGAATCATTTATGCACTACTAAAGTACATAAGGCGCGTAAAAGTGTGTTGTAATCACAAATTATAATTAAAGGAAATCACAAATTACACCCTGCGAAGGGCGTTTGTAGCCTGGCTCATGTTGTGTACACAGGGCCGCCACATGAGGGGGACTGCCGGGTACAGTTGTCCCGGGCTCGGGAGCCGTGGGGGCCCGGGCCGGGCCTCGCTAATTGGAAAAAAAACGTATAAGTTATGAGCTTGTAAAAAGAATGGGGTTTAAAAATATAGACGGGCGTAGCCTATATTTATTGAAATGGGATCTATATTGTTTTTTTAATGTACATAAATGACAAAACAAGTACAGTACCAGAATAGCATATTTTAATAGGAGTCGTAATAAAACTACAAGTACCGAAAGTGACCTTTGCTGCACAGATTGTCGGCTTTTCCAAAGTTGTTCCAAGATTGTTCGGCAAAATGTCCAAAGTACTAGAATTTTCAGTCTAGCTCTGAGAAATGGGGGCCCGGCTCTGAGATTTGTGGACCCGTGATCTGGTCCTGGGCCCGGCTCTGAGATGTGCCGGCCCTGTGTGTAAATGTTTGTTCGTCTTTGCATGACCTGTGTAAAGAGCTACAGTCTCCCTCATAGCTTTTCTAACAAAATAAGTTTTGTTAGATTCTTATCTTTCCGACTTAGGATACGGTTTGAACTACATTGCCAAATGCCTAGGCTTTCAGTCCTCGTCCAGTCACCAATAATCCTGTTAGCTAGCGTTAGAGATATTTCACAGGCTTTATATATGTTAATAAGGTTAAGAAAACGTAAATTGCAGCCGTTGGGCCGAAATTCTCCAAATCCGAATTTCCACATATTTCTTATTTTCCCCTAGACCTACCGCCTAAAGAAAGTCCGATATGGACCTAAGACGATAAAGGTTGATAGCCATAATGATGCTGCTGGTAGATATTACTGACTAGAGGGAATAAACCCTCGGTCCTGGTATTAGTGGTGGCTGGCAATAACACGGGCTGGTCTCCAGCGGGGCTTAACTCGCTCACTGATTAATTGTCTTTTGATGAATATGTATGAATCTGGGACAATAGGGCCGGCTTTTCCTCCCTCCCTTCTAATATATTGTTTACTATTCGTGGCTTTGTCCCCTCCCCTCACTATATACCAGCACGCCCACTGTCACCCAGCCTTGTGGTTATTTACACTCCTGGCTCATGGTGTCTTTTCAAAACGCTCTTTTTCGGATGCAAATCACTCGAATATGCTATGAAAAATGTAGCCACTGTCAGAGGGTACTTGATATCTTTCCTTTATCAAAAACAGTCCAGAGCTAGGTGGAAAAACATAATACAACGAAAGGAAAACGAAAATCATTCCTATTTCGGTCTAAGATAAAGCTTCAATTAAAGAATTCGCTCATGATATCAACCTAAATAGATACATTTCTTTGAAAACTGCCAACAAAATTAGTAATAAATACATTTAAAATGTTTAATTTGTTATATATCTTTAAATGTGATGTTTAATTTGTAAGACAGTATCTTAACATATCTACTAAGTACAGGATTATATGATCTCATATGAAGGTCCCAAAGACAGATTAATGTAACTACATTCTTATCCCATGAATAAGTTCATACTCAGAATAGTTTATAGTTAAAATTTCTTTTGCTAATTTTAATTCTTATAGTAACAACTTAATTTGAAATAAACGAATTCTATATTCAAATATGACAATTTACAATAACTTCCTGGTTTCTTAGAAGACTTCCTTCGCTGTGCTTATCGTCCACAATACGAAGCACTTAAAATAAATAAATAAATGTGATGGTCGATTTTTTTTGTTATACTTGTCCCAATCGTCGGCTGAGCTTTTATTATTTGAGTTTAGTCTGCATTTCTGATTAATCGTAAATCGATATAACCCACAGTATCGAATGGTGTCGGTTGAAGGTAAACCAAAAGAGAGGAGAGGTTTTACGAAGATTGCGTGTTTTCTGAGCAATTTCAGTTAGGTGTGTTAGGAGTTTCTGTAAAGATAAATCTGAATTAATATGAGGTGAAAGGATGGCTTTATTGTCTGCATTTACAGCCTTCAGGGTATCGAGATATACTATATCAGCTGAGTAAAGGGCATGAGGATAGGTTCAAAAACACTACCCAGTGCCAATACCACTTCTACAGGGATATGGTCAGAATAGGACGCTCATGGAGCAATCATTATTCGGCAATTATGACAGATACCTATGTATTAAATTTAGGAGGTGGAACTACTTTGTTTTTGTCTTAGATAAGAATTTCACGAAAAAGAGACCATGTTTTGCTCAAATACGGCAATGCAAGACCCTACAGGGGTAGATTAGCCAATCATCCGTCTTGCAGCAAGACAAGGGCTAGTAAGTCAGTTCTGTAGCTAATCACAAGTTGGAAGGACGTCCTGTGTGCCTACGCAGAGCCCATGGTGGAATGTGTTAGCTGGCCGGTGTCTACAGCTCTCATAGCCTATTCTAGCAGCCTCCATGATTCTCAGACGATTCCAAACGCTGAGACTCATTACTATCTTCCTGCTGAAGACAGGTAGTATGGTCTATCCTCGTATTTCCACTTCCTAAAGCCTATGTCTTCTAGCGGCATTTCCCAAGTCGGTGCGGCAGGTATGTTAGTTTTGTTCCCCCACACAAGTGCTATCAGACAACCTATTTACTTATATGATTCTAAATTATCAGTATTTAACCAACTAACCAACGAAGAAAGCTTAAAAAATAAACAATTAGAGATATTCCCCACATAGAGTAAGAATGTGGGGAATATCTCTTATTGTTTATTTTTTTTTTAAGCTTTCTTTGTTCTAAAATGATTTTCTTATAAAGCTTAATGATACACGATGACTCAGAATAAGATGTCTGAGGGATAAGAGCTAAGGATGATGTAAAGGGTGCTCCAAACGTTAAAGTATACAGGGTGTCCCACATTGAGATGTCATAACTTTAAGGGTTTATTCTGCACCTCATTTGTAGTTCAGGGACGCAGAAATGAGCGTCCTATCTCAACATGTAGCAAAGCTATTCAAACTTTTGTATATTTTCAAAACTATTGGGTTTTCTTATGAAAAACTGTGTTTTACGGATTTCTGGTCTATGTATCGTAAATGACGACCACATTTTTAGAATCTACATTAAATTTCTAATAAAAAGCATCCATTATTGAAATGTTGTCATGTAAATTAGGAGCTACACTAAGAGCCATATAGATGTGTCCTATTGTTATTAGGATTTTCTTAACTCTTTCAATATTTTCTTAATCAGCTATTTGTAGACTTAGCGGTTTGCCTCCACCTCAAAAGTTGCCTTATTTAATAAGCTTTAAAATGGTACCCTGTTCTTTTAAAAACCCTGTTTAAATGGTACCCTGTGCTTATTTAAGTCTATTTTTTCTGATTTCTGAGCCAAAACCAATACATTTTATTTAGTGTGAAGAAGCCATTACGAACACATTATTTAATTTCACGCGAATATGGTGATGTCCCATCCTTCCAACATTAGGTACACAAACTTTTTGCTCTGATTAAGGATTAGGGGACACCTTGGAAAGAGTGAAATGTGACAGAAGAACATTTTGGAAATAATCACAATTATTGTTAACATAATAAATACTTATGTTATATTTTTATGCTTTCAGGGTCTTGTTTTATGGAATTTCTATTTTAAAGAGTAGTATAATAGTCTTTTCATTTTAATCTATTTTTTTCGTTTTATATTTGCAGAAGAGAGTTTTTTACAAATACAATTTATAATGAATAACCCAGTTACTTATAAGCAATAACTTATAAGCAGAAATTGTAGTGTCTAATTGTATTAAATAGAATAGAATTAAAAATATAAATTTAATGAAACAAGACCCTCAAAGTATAAAAATATAAAATCTGTATTAATGGTGTTAAAATAATAACAATAATTGTGATTATTTCAAATATTTTCTTCTGTCATCTTCCACTCTTTCCAAAGAGTCCCCTAATCCTTAATCTGAGCAAAAAGTGTGTATACTTAATGTTGGAAGGATGGGACATCACCATATTCGCGTGAAATTAAATAATGTGTTCAGATTGGATTCTTCAAGCTACAGCAAATGTATTGGTTTTGACTTAGAATTCAGAAAAAATAGACTTAAATAAGCACAGGGTACCATTTAAACAGGGTTTTTAAAACAACAGGGTACCATTTTAAAGCTTATTAAATAAGGCAACTTTTTAGGTGGGGGCAAACCGATAAGTCTACAAATAGCTGATTAGGAAAATATTGAATGAGTTAAGAAAATCCTAATAGCAATAGTTCACATCTATATGGCTCTTAGTGTAGCTCCTAATTTACATGACAACATTTCAATAATGGGTGATTCTTATTGAAAATTTAATGTAGATTCTAAAAATGTAGTCGCCATTTACGATACATAGACCAGAAGTCCGGAAAACACTGTGAATAGCTCTGCTACATGTTGAGATAGAACGCTCATTTCTGCGTCCCTGAACTACAAATGTGGTGCAGAATAAACCCTTAAAATGATGACATCTCAATGTGGGACACCCTGTATAGTCCAAGAGCTGGTAACCGCACGTTTCATGAAGTGTTTTATGCACCTTAAAATTGTTTTAGCTAGACTTACCGTGGAAGCCCTGGTACTGCGCATACAGGAAAGGTGCAAAAAAATATTGCCCAAAAATAGTGATTTATTCAGAAGCCAACTATCATTAATGGAAAAAAAATGCAAATTAATGCAATTTTACAATGGATAATAAATAAGGCAGACACCTTTGAGGGGAATAATATGTAAAAAGAAAAAAACAAACTTAAATTGTTTTTATTCTAATATTAAATGAGTGTTTTATTCACGCTATCATTTAAACCGGGACAGCTGTACAACTTTTACACGATCTTGTACAGTACCAGATCATGTGAGCAAGAACCAATGAAAGCGCAAAGAACAACCGCAACTACCCAGATGATCGGTGCTCTCACTCACTCTTACGCAGTGTATTACAGTCTAACATAAGCTATATTTATTTTCATGTCCTGATAAGTAAACCCCACAAAAGTGTCTGTCATATTATAATTATTTTGAATTGTGTTTATTGAAAACGCTGTTTAAATCGCAGCGTGAATAGAACACTTCATTTAATATTAAAAAAATTATGTACTTTGGGGTTTTTACATTTACATTTTAACCCCCTTAATAGTGTCTGCCGTATTTATTATCCATTGTAAAATTGCCTTAATTTGCAAATTTTTTTCATTAATATTAGTTGGCTTCTGAATAAAACACTATTTTTGGGCAATATTTTTTTGCACCTGTCCCCTATGCGCAGTACCTGGTGTTCCACGTCAGTCTAGCCAACACATATGTACCTTCTTATCTACCCAAGAGGTACATTATAACAACATTTCAAGGCGGATAAACCACTTCACGAAATGTGCGTTAACAGCTCTCCGACTATAATATTCTTTGTTTATTATTGAGAGTAAATTGCTCAGAATTACATTAAATTTACATTATCATCACCAAGATTTTGTAAACGAGTCTTCTTTCTCCTGAGACGAGGACACCTTTGGCAAACATTTGCCAGGACACAAGAGGAAAGCAACAATAAACACAATCTGTTATTTGTCTGTTTGCACAGTACCGGGAGAGAGTGTTGGTAAAACAAGCAAACAGTGGCTTAGGTTCGGTGAGTGCTTCTTCAACACCTTAAGCTTATACTTCAACCATGATAGTCTTTTAGAAGCAATCATCAGGGCATTATAACAAATATTTAAGAAATATATATCTACGGGTATAGTAAATATAAAAATATTTAAGTAATATTGACGAAGAAAAAAATAATTAATTTTTTGATAGTTATTATTATTATTATTTGCCGATTTGTCTGCTTGAAGTTTAAGCCTTTATCAGTGCTATAAAACAAAGAGAACGGAGTTAATACTGATTTATATACAGAGGAAATGAAAGGAAAAATATTATAAATACACAAGGATGATTGTTACATACTATAAATGTGTGTTGCAGCTTAAATTAAAGGTAGATTGATACAGATTTAAAAACATATGAGTAACAAAGGAATAGATATAAAATGGATAGTACAGAATGAAATTAAGCTTACCGCCTCATTGGTGCCGGACTGATATTGGACTAGCATAAGCCAAGGCCGGACAGTTTATCCAACTCCGGAAGAAGGGACGTTCCCTGAACGTGTCGAGGCCCATGGAATGTCTTTTATATACTATCCCGCATTGCATTAGATATTTTGTCATTTGCTTGTTTTTACTGAATTGCTTTGTTCATGTTTGTCTCATTATTAATTTATAAAGAGGGGTCTTGATTTTTTTAAATAAAATTTAATCATTCTTTAGTGAATTAGCCATGGTTCAGAGTAATACTGGCAAGTAGAATTGCATATATACTGGCAGTTGGGTCTATTTGTATTCATACTAAATGTATTATTTTTCTTCTTATATAATGGTAGTTTTAAAGTGATATTACCTTATTTGAGTATTTATTAAAGGCCATAAAATAATCTAATAAACAATGGCTTATACTACATGAAAATCCTTTATATGATCATAAATAGTTACTAATAAGAGGTGATGGATGTATGCCTCACGGATGTGCAATAATTTCTGAATCTAGTGGATTACAGTTTAAGAAAAAGAGCGTGAGGGGGTAATAAAAGGGAGGCAGATATGAAAGGTTATAGTTGTTTATTGGTGGGGAGTGGGTTTTATAAGAATGTTTTCAATAAATGGAAAATGTTGGACTAGGTAGAGAAGATGAATTCTTTATCAAGTGTGTCATTAACCGGATTATTTTGAAGATGGATAAATATAGGTTCAGAGGTTGGATCGAGGTTTTTCGAGGTTGGATTCAGTGGGGAGGATAGAGAATTGTTCAAAGTCAAAGTTACGTCCGTCTGTGTTAGCATGCCTCGATAAGACGGTATTTATGTTTTTGTTCTTAACGTCATATTTTATTGAGACTGTTTTTTATGGGGATTTTTGTCTGTTGAATATAGATGCTATTGCTATTAATAATAAAAGAATTCCTAGCCAGGATAGAGATAATAATAAAAAAAAAAAAAAAAACCGGATTTGTTGCTTCGGGTCTATCATGAAGTCTTGTTATTGAACATGTTATTAAATAATTATTATTAGTCAATTATTTTATCCTTTTCATGTATTTTACTTTATCATTTTTATAATGTATAACGTAAAATAAATAATATATATATATATATATATATATATATATATATATATATATATATATATATACATACACAGGGTGAATCGCAAGTTAACGACAAACCTGAAGGGGTAGAAACTAGACAAAAAATGTAGTTCAACACCAACAACCACACATTTCCATCTCACTCCGATCCAGACATATGCCGTTCTAAATGTTCTTTAGAAAAAACGTGTTTTTTGTAGTACAACTTCAATTTTCTCTGCTTGTACACATTTATTTTCAACGATTCATTACATTTTTGAAAACAGCATTAAATTTACACAGCATTTAAGGACAACGCACATTCAATGTTCACAAGTATCTCATCCAAACCGTAATATCAATCCCAAAAGTAGAAATTAACAAAACCTTCTGATTAGCGGCAACTTTTGGAAAATCACTACTCTTCCAAATTATAAGTTATACCGTTGAAAAGATGATTAAATTTTACAACTTTTGTGAGATTCGGCAGTCTGCAGGATTTATTTTGGAAGAGTAGTGATTCTCGAAAAGTGTTCGCTAATCAGAAGGCTTTGTTAATTTCTAGTTTTGAGATTGATATTAAGGTCTGAATGAGATAATTATGAACATTGAATGTGCATTGTCCTTAAAGAAAATGTAATGTTGTACATTTTTGTTCAGTTTCATCCCCTCAAGGATTGTCATTCAACTTGCGATATACCCTGTATATTTTTGTTTTACGGTGTATCCCCATCTAGGTCATTAGCACGGGGTTATCTATAGGTTGCCACCCTTCCTAAACATCCATGGTGAATCCAGGTAATTTTTTCAACGGGCTCTGAAATGAGAAAACTCATCGAATAAGCGTTTTACATAAATAGGCGATTTACCAAAGCAAAGTCCATTCCATTGTAAACATTTTACAATACAAATACCTATTTAATTTTGAGATATTTTTCGAGAGAAGTCAGACATAATTATTAAAACTTCGAGCGGATCTTTGCACCGTCTATGTGGATGTATCTTCCGTTGCTCTCCTCGACGACTGTCACCCCCTCGGTGCACCCCTCTCTGTTATTCAGGGGTTTGACATAGATTACGAGCGTCGCACCACAGATGGGACCCACAAACTAATGTCCCATCCCCATATGCTCAGTCGACCATATGCTATCAGTTTTTCTTGTACATATTCATGTGCGGGGGCGGGGACTCCTGTCCCATCCTTCTTGCTGTCCTATTGTTTAGTGGCTGTATTTGGCACACTTCCCAGACACTGATACTCTCCAGGTCCCAGGAGACTTAAATGCGGGCTTATGTTATAGAGGCATAAAGGCAATATGATAATACACGAAAAAAACCCATTTATTATACCCTCTGTTAGCAAAGACCTAAAGCGTTCTTAAACATTTTCATCAGTAGATTTACCATTTATTCACTATAATCAACATTTTTGTTTTGAATTATTAAGACGTAATCAAATTATTTTTTTCATAATTCTATTCAGTAAATCAATAGAATGCAGACAGATAAGAATGCAGATACAGCTAAAATTATATGACCTTGAAGAAGAAGAATTTTATGTTATTACTATAATTATTATCATTACTTGGATAATGATAAAGAAGTCGACCAGCTTTAAAAAAGAAGAAGATTACTTATATTTCAGGTTCAAAAAAAAGAAGCGTGTCATAGAGATTTTATCAATAAAAAAATTTAAACCAGGAATTCTCCATGGTACAATCCGAAAAGGCACCAGAATTGTTCTTGTTTCATATATATTTTTATGTGTGTATGTATATATATATATATATATATATATATATATATATATATATATATATATAAATATATACACACATGTACCGGGTTCGAGCTATTCTATTTCTTTATAGATGAGCACTCACCTTTACGTAGAAGCGGGCAAACCTTCACTAGAATTAAGAATAAAATGGCTATGCATGAATTATATCACAAAATGCAATTTTTTTAACCACGCCTGCACCTATTCCTTGTTGAACAACCTGTACTACGATAAATACGTGCAGCAAAACACTAGATCTATATCCCTCATTGTAAGATACAGCGAATATACTGCACAATCACCAGTTTTTAACAATACATTATATTCTAACACCGTTGTAGATTCTCCTCCATGGTGCATTAAAAATTTAAAAATTGACACAAGTTTGACAAATTACAATAAATCAAGCCCGATCGAGCTATTCTGCTCCACCTCAAAGGGTATTTCGTTCGATGCACTTAGCACTAGAGATGTGGGTTTTCCGGAAAATTTTGAATCGGAAAATTTTCCTAGCCACTATATGTTCGCGGTACTGTAAAATAAACTTGTATTGCTAGAGACTACGAGTAAGCATCACTGGAGTATTTTTATCAACTATATTATATAATGGATAGGATACCCTTTTGAGTTTTCCCCCTTCCAACTAAAATTATAAGCAGAATTTTAATGAACAAAGGATATAAATGTGATTTATAAGTTTTTAATCATGTATATAGCTGAAAAGTTAAATAATAATAATTCTTTAAAAACTCTTATGCATATATAATATTTCAGTAATTAATTAAAAAATAATATATTGGACAAAATATTTTATTTGCTAAATTGATGTATGAATATACCTATCCGAAATGGAAACAAAATATATTTTAATGTAACTGCATACTTCTCTTCTCTACAAAAACATAAAATAAATTTTTGTATTAATGACACTGACACATTTAATAAAAAAGCTGAATTACCATAAAAATTCCAACTCGCAGGAACTGCGTCATCTTAAGGCGGTCCTGTTCATATCCCTACTGGCATTAGTAAAAGAATAGAATCTCCAAGAGGAGGAAGTTTAAGGCACCACAAATGTATCCTAAGCGGAAATGACTCCTCTCTACATTCGCCCTATTAAATGCAATTAAAACGATAGGTAAACGGTGACAAAACCCCGTTGAAATGAACAAAACTAACAATTTTGAAGCATTTATTTCTCCGATTGACATCGCCCATTCGAAAATTACTTCAGAAACTTTTTTTCAATAGTATGTAAGATTCCAAATCTTTTCATGTATGTTAATGTTAACATTTTTTTTCTAACACGTCATTAACTCCATGCGAAACAAACATTTAAACACCTTAGTATAGATGAATTTCAAACATGTATAAAAACAGTATTTCAACTGATTCTCACAATTCAAAGTACCAAAACCAAAAATGAGTTACAAAAACTATGTATCCATTTTTCTCGAAAACGGTTACAGATATCGCCTTAAAAATGGTTTCATTTGTTTTCCTACATATGAGAACGTATTAAACGAATATCTGCAAGCATATAACCTCTAAAACGTCCGTGTTACAAATTTTTCCATGCGAATTTCGCTCCAAAACGCATGTGTTGGGTGGCGGATTCTAACGGTTAACGAATTTTAAATTAGAAAAAAGATGTTTGTACCAAATTTCATCAAATTCGGTCCACACAGCTATATATATATATATATATATATATATATATATATATATATATATATATATATATATAAATGGGTTCTGAAATGAGACATTTTATAGTCGGCACTTCTGGATTGCGTCTTATGGTCAACCTCATAAGATTTCATTCATGCTGATTAAAAAGTTGAATTATAACCAGTAGTTTTTGTTTAAATGGTTCAGAAATTAGCTAATATAATAGAATATGTTTAGCTCATATATGTCCTAGAACAAATTTACCAAAAAACTGCCTTTTGTAAATGGAAATTTTTCCGGAAAAACATAGCTGAAAATTTTCTACCCCACATCTCTACTTAGCACATCTCCTACATATCCTTAATCATTATTTTAATATCCTCCTCAATATTACGTCCAAGGGTTATGAAATGGTTTGAATAATAAAAGATTCCAAGTAGAGGGGAGAATTATTTATGATCTTTCGTAGGATACAACAAAAATAATAAATAATTCAAGTTGGAGGAATGGAAACCTAACATATATATATATATATATATATATATATATATATATATATATATATATATATATATATATATATATCCTTGGTGGTTGGCAAGGGAATATAGGTGAAATATTTTTTGTTTGTTGCAATTGTACAATCGTAATGTGTGTGTATGCCTAATTGTGGGATATTTGTTACACCTTCCACTTACCTCATTTTCGCTACCATTTCTAAAATTGTTCTATTGTAAGACATTGAAGGGGATTAATTGTTCCAATATCATAAGTTACAGTTATAATTGCTAATCTTTAGCCTGTCCAAAAATAATTATATAAGTGTCCACCGCAGGTCAAATTGGAATGGTAATAGACCGCCAGGCCTATATGAATAAATTCTTAATTTTGTTCGAATGTCCTCTGCTTGACATTTATAATCCATTTCAGGATATAAAAATGACAGATACCTATGAGATTTCTTTCCAATTTTCTCAGGACCATTGGCAGCCATCATTGCGACATGATTTCACATCTAAATTGAAACTTCCAATTAAGATGTCATATCCCAATTATCCGCATAAAGGGTTTCTGTCATACTTCTATCCCCCTGGTCGTCCTGAAGACTTATCCTACGTCAATCCGAGGATTATCCCCTTCAAGTGTGTGTGGTCCCCTATCTGGGACTAGCAGTCGTCAGGGGAGACGGGTTCTGCTTTACAGCAAGGGGGGCAGTATATCGTTTTGTAGCTTTTATTAGTATGTTTATGCCTTTGCGATGGAATTAAGAGGTTGCATTCATAAAACAATTTTTAAAGTGTTTCTTTAAATCTTTATCCATCCTACCTACCAGATGCCGGAGATGAACCCCGTTATAAGTTGCCTATACTCGCCATATTTTCGTCATATTGCAAGGAAACTCAGTATTCGTTTTGGTCATCTAAAGAAACAAATATGTTCTGAAAATAGACTAAATCGGTTCATTAGGAGGGGGGTTTTTACTTAGGACCCAAATTATCAATTTGCCAATACTGGCCGTAATTTTTGTTATAATTCAACGAAAATCGGTAGTCGTCGTGGCGATCTAAAGGGGAAAATGTGTTGTAAACATGAACTAATAAGGTATATGAAGAGGAAGGGTTTACTCCGGACCCAAATTACTAATTCGCTCTAAACATTCGCGATTTCTATTCTTTGTATTGTAACGAAACTCGATATAGATCGTGGGTATGTAAAGGCAAATATTTGTTGCAGACATAAACAAAATCGATCCATCGGAAAGGAGGGGGGTCTTTATACTACGTTTAATTCGACTTAAGCCGCCAAAAGTAGGTTAGATTATTTTTTTTTCGTACGGAACATCGACATCTAGGCCATTAGCGCCGACATCCAGGGTGCAGAAAGGAATTTTCCCAGCGAGCCGTGACATGAGACAATTCCTGCTGCCGGTGGGGATCGAACCCACCATCTCCCTCATATGAATCTAAGGCGCTAGCCACTAGACCACGGGGAGACCCCGTAGGTTATTAAATGTAGAAATTTACTATTCACTTTTCAATGGAAAATAAATGACTCCCGAATCCTGGTGTTAAAGGAAAAGATTATTGTAGAGTACGGATGTACAATAACTGTCGCTTTAAGATTGATAGGCCTCGCTATAGCCGGCTATCCGACCCTTCTCGTCGTCACCATACTCCCCTGTCTCTCCCTTCTCCAAAGAGACTGGATTTTGATTTAAAGAGGTTTTTTGAGCCTATGACGTCATAAGAGTCTTAATCGGATTTCAAACATGTTTAGTGTATTATCTTAAAAATAAGTACACATCAGTGTTCAAATAAAAATTCATGACCTTTAACCTGTAGACATGCCTCAGCTAACGTTATCACGTTACATAGGTATATATATATATATATATATATATATATATATATATATATATATATATATATATATATATATATAATATCCCGGTATTTTGCCAGCTGCCTCCTACTAGATTAACTACCGCGGGCCATACGGGTAACTATTAATTTCGGAAATGAGCCCGTGCTTTTCAATGAATATTACGACTGATAGGTAACTGATTGATTGATTGATGGGGTTGCAAGTAAACTTTCACTAGCAATGGTCCGAATTTGCTGGTCAACAAACACGATCAATTGCTTTTTATGGGAATTTGGTTTATGTGATGAGTGATCCGATAGTTGCTTTTTAGAATGTCAGAATTAAATGTATTAATCTACATTGAGAATGTCCAATTACTGAAGCCCGTTGCTTTATCTTTGCTCTAAGCTCCTTCCAATGCAATGGAAAAGAGCTACCCAAAAAGAGAATGTTT
Organism: Gonocerus acuteangulatus; assembly: GCA_946811695.1. Lineage (NCBI taxonomy): Eukaryota > Metazoa > Arthropoda > Insecta > Hemiptera > Coreidae > Gonocerus > Gonocerus acuteangulatus. Next base: position 110,821,689 of record OX328123.1, on the reverse strand, counting down.
AGGAAGACAGACCAAGTAGATTGGCGATGGCGTAGCAACATTATCCGGGCTTGTATACTTAATTCTTGGTCTACTTCTGTTACCTCTCCTTCTTATCTCTTCGTTGATATCTTTCTTACCTCTTTCCCTTTACGTTCCCCCTATTGTATTCTCCTCTCCTCCCTCTTCGTCAAAAAGACATTCAGTGCTCTTTCTTCTCTCTCTCTCTCTCTCTCTCTCTCTCTCTCTCTCTCTCTCTCTCTCTCTTTCTCTCTCTCTCTCTCGCTCTCTCTCTCTTATGCTCTCTCTCTCTCTCTCTCTCTCTCTCTCTCTCTCTCTCTCTCTCTCTCTCTCTCTCTCTCTCTCTCTCTCTCTCTCTCTCTCTCTCTCTCTCTCTCTCTCTCTCTCTCTCTTCCTCTCTCTCTCAGCATTGGTGTTCTTTTTATCAATATTAACATCGGAGCCTTGGACGATCTCCTTTGCGGCAGGTCAGTCGACACTTAGACGATCAATAGAACTTCAGTCTGTTTGGATCGATTGCTCACATCAAGGACGTGACAAGGTTAAGAGGTATTATCCAGAACTAATAGTCTGTAATCACTCCACTTATCACAGAATATTAATCCAAAAAGGTTTCGATCATTTCCTAAATATTTAATAGCTACTACTATTAGTGATAATGGAGGAAAGTAATTAGATCATTATGGAAATCATTTAAAATATAAATGAACCTAGTTTTTTTCGGGAGTTCGGTCTAAGAGAACAGTGGAGGACCAGAGGACACCTGTACAGGGCTAGGTAAAGCTTTTGGGATCATTTGACCCTTGTTCAAGAAGTCAAAAATCTGAAAACTAAAAAATGAAAAATTCTTGGCTTAAATTTAACAGTTTCTCATTTTTTATGGAAGTAATCGGCTTAAGATCAAATCCGTCAAGAGGAAAATGGCTGATAATATTGTCGAACCTTCGAGCGCCGTTCAGCATAATTATCGAAATATTTCAAATAATTTCTATGTTCTTGGGAGGTTTGGAAAAGAAAAATTTACAAGAAGCAGGTTTTTTTAGTATAGTCGGCATAATAACCAGTCTTCAAGTAACGCATTTTCAAAGGAATCACAAACTCGGCGATAGAATCCTCCAAACTGTAGACAATTTCAGGAAAAGCCACAAGACGGAATGGGAAATCAAAATATTCGAAAGTAGATCTGAAGCCGGTTGGAAATTGACTAGTAACTATTGGCTGATTTTACTGAGCTTCTGTATAGCCTATACTACAATGCCCGTTGTTGTAGACTCAATATTGGGGAATATTTTTGAATCGTTTCCTAGTACCAGAGTAGGAATCCCATTACAGGGGCTTATAAATTCTGCAGGACCGAGGACACTTGGAGGTATATCGTTAAGTATAGTAAGCATCCTGTGGACTTACGTTGTAAGTTTAGGACACATGTGCACAGAGTGGGGACTTTATATGTCCATCATTTACATCAGAATAGAAATGGAAATAATTTCCAAGAAGATATCCATCATGAAGGCTAAAATAAATGAAGACGAGAATTACAAGGGGAACCTAAAAGACATAGCGCAACATCACCAACAAGTACTCAGGTACTTTTTCGCTTTCTAGCTTATTAAAATTTCATTATCGAATCATTGTCATAGATTTCAATTTACTGACAAGTTGATTTTCAGGTTCTTAGAAATAGTTATTGATGTCTTCGGATTGCCTATTGCTCTGCAAAATACTGTTATGTCAATATGCTTCTGTGTTAATTTGTACTCCATGACAGCAATGGTAAGTCGGATTTGGAACATATAAATATTTAACAAAATTGTCAACTAAAGTAATTTACACTGAAAGTGCCGATCATTGCAGCGCTATTTAAAACAATTTTCTGTCATTAAGTTTACCTGAATATGAGTTTCCTGGGCCAAGAGATGATTATTATAAACTCCAGTAGTATTTCATTTTAACCTAGCTGGTGTCTGGAAGGGATGGAAAGGGAAGATTTCGCAGATCAACATTTGACCTAAAAGAAACAGTTTAACTGGTATGGTCCTTATGGGGGTTTTGGGCTCGCTCCTTACGATGAGCGGGTTGGTTAACCTTCAATACATCAGGTTCAAGGACATTTGAAAGTGAAATAGGGGAAAAATCTGAAAAACATGTTTTTGAGGTCTGTGAGCCCGAATCCGCAGTTTGTTTGACTGCCTCCCAGAAAATGAATTTTTGAATGTTTTTTTTTTTCAGATTTTTTCCATGTTTATTTCTCTATTTGGCCTTCAAATGACCTCTAGATAAAGGCATAAAGGTCAAAATAATTATGTATTCAGACTCGGGGGCCTCAAAAACATACGCATGACATTTTTTCCAGATTTTTCTCTATTTGAACTAAAATGACCTTAAATCTGATGGGATGAAGGTTAACCCACCCGCTTATCGTCATTACCGACTCCAAAAACCCTGCCAGGACCATTCCGCTTCGAGTGTTTGTTTTTTTTTTAGATAAAATGTTGACCTGTGTAATATTTGGTGGTATGTTAGGTTGTCGTCACCAACATTCATCGTGGTGCATAATCTTGGCGAAGGCACTATATTAGTGTCAGATTTTTTTTTTTTTTAATTTAGTTCTTTATTGCTTTAAACAACCTCCTTTCTCCCTCTCTATAGCAAACACGCTTATAACGTCAACCCATTTCCGACATACGGTGGTGAAATTTCTAAGAATTTCGGGTGAAAAAGGCTTATGTGGAAGAATTCTTATGGTTAACGAACATGACCTCTTAAATCAGACAAAGTACATTTGTACCAAATTTCATCAAAATTGGATCATTTTTGGGGCAGCTAGAGTGCGAACAGACGAATATATAGGTATATATATATATATATATATATATATATATATATATACATACATATATATTCTTTATTTTTTGTTATATCTATATATTTTACTATTCTTTGTTTTAGGAAAAGCAAGAAGATTTACTACCAGCTATACAAAACACCTATTTTCTTATTCTTGGTATGAGTATAGTTTACTTCGTATGTCAAACTGGACAAGCTCTTGAAAATCAGGTTCGTTTGTTGTTGATTTTAGCAAACACATGGTATAAGAAGAACAGAAAAAATATAATAATTTACAATATTTAATTATCTGATATGTATAGGTATAAAACAATTGAAACAACAACATAGGGAAAACATTTCTAGTTCAAAAAGCAAATTTGAGGGAGCATTAAAAAAGTTTTTTGGCTATAATTTGTCATCTTTTTTTTTGTGTGTATTAAATTTGGTCGATATCTAATATCTTTGATAAAGGTGTCATTATGTTCGCATACTTTCTACCACTGATAAAGGTGTCTGTCAGCTGGCTAATACTTTAGTATTATAAATTATATTTCTAAATTCACGTAAATGTTTAATTAATTAAAATTGTTTAAAGAATGTGTAGATGATGGGGGTTTGGTCATTTGTTAAAGAAAACTACATTTTATAATCAAAATGTGTAATATTTATTTGCGGACGTTTCGGCTTGAATTACAAACCATCTTTAGGCCTTACGCACAGATGAGCCCTGAAGATAGATTGTAATTCCAACTGGCCTAGTTGGTAATGCACAAACAAGTTAGAGCGTATTATTAGGTTCTTGACAAGGCATTAAGGGACTAAAGTTTGGCCTGATACTATGTTATCATAACTTTCATAAGCAAACTAGTTTTGGGAGGGGCCTGAAACTTGATCTCTTTTTTTCAACGTTAGTTTTTATTTTTTTTGGGGGGTGGGGTAACTTTAACAATTTTTTTTCAAACAATTGTTCCTACCAGGAACAATTATATGTTGTTTTTTTTCGTTGATGACCCCATAATTTAAACACTAAGCATTTATTGTTAGTAGAGAATTTTCGGAAAACCCAATATATTTTCTGAATCACCTATTATTTTATTCATTTAAATAGTAACGTCCATTTATAGTTGGAATTTTAAAACGGGATATTTACAGGTTACCATCCTTTTGTAGTGGTAATTTTAGGAACGGATTGCTCACGCCTTAGCACAAGGAGACCCGGTGGCATCGACAGCTGAGCCTTGAGCACTCCTTGTCTAAGATTTAATTAAAAAGTAATCAGTTTTTTTATTTATTTTAATAATGATTTTTTTTATTCTTAAATAAAAAATCCTTCTCATCCTTGCCTGTGAATTCGATTCTCACTACGGCTTTCTCCAAACAAAGAACTTATTTAAGAAGGACTTAGAGGGACATCGAGCTGTTTTAGCTCATGATCTCTGTTTATTTTGAAATTCACAACTTCCAAACCTTTTGTCTACATATCATTGGACCTAGTGTGAGATTAACCACCTTGAATCTATTGTGACTAGCGCCCCTTGTTAACTTCCTTCCTTTCCTGTAAACTCGAGCAGCCTACTATAGCTCTAAACATTACAGTCACTGATAATGTGTTATAGATAATGTTTTCTCCTTTTGAAGACACCAGTGACAAATAGAGTCGTTTATTATTTCCATCGTGTAAAAGTGTTTTGTTAGTGGTCCATGTACTCCAGTGCGTCCCAATATGCTTCTTAGGTCCAACAGTTAGATGCAGTACTTGCCTTTCCCTCAACAGAATTTCAAAGGGCGTACTGCTCCTCTGGAAGAATAAACGGGAACCTCTCCCCCATTATAAAATCTCTGAAGACTAAATCATGTAAATATTCATCGCTTGTACATGTACGTATGCATTTTAGGAAGCATAATACTTTTTGCAGAACGACATGCTCTTTGACGATCTTTATGACTTGCCTTGGTATAGTCAAGGTTTGCAGTTTCGACGAGACTTGAATATGATCATCAGGCAAGCCCGTATGCCCTTCGTAATTCACTATCATCAAAAAGCGCCTTTGGTAGTGAAGACATTTATGGAGGTGAGATCATAAAAAATATACATGTATATATATATATATATATATATATATATAATAAATAAATAAATAAAGCCTTTATTGCATGAAGAGGAACAATACAAACAAAAAACTATTTCAAAGAATAACCAAAATAAAAGTAATAAAAATTTAAATTCTTTTCCTCTTAAATTACTATTTACAATATTTACAAGTACATGTTTCTCATGCAGGCCTCCCCTTGACGGGGATATATGTATATATATATATATATATATATATATATATATACATATATTATGTCTGAAATTATGTATAATATTTTGTGAGGCTCTAACCGGGGAATAAAGTAATCACATTGAACATTTACCCGAAAAAAATATTTCATTTTTATTAAAAATGTTGAAGTCTACTTGGAAATATATAATGATTTTTTTTTTAATTTGAAATAATTGCTAATGGTTAACTTATAAGTTTTCATTTCTATGTTTATCTACCACGTGCACATTTTAATTTGTGACAGTTTATTTTATTGATCAATGCAATTTATATTTATTTTACAGATGGTCAACACTTCTTATTCATATTTCATGATGCTGAAGTCGACAGTGCAATAATATGCTCTCATTATTTAAATATTTACTGGAATTTAAACACAAAATTGATCTCGATATAATGCACCAGATAATTGAGACTTCATAATGTATGTGACTAACTAGAACAGAATCATTAGAGAAAAAAAAAATGCATTTTATGGAGAAGCTACTTGGAAAAACAGCTAGTTAAATTTGTGTTACATTCTATCTAGAGTTATTTACAGTATACATTAGTAATATGATATTTTCCTAAACAGTACCAGCTTAAAATAGATAACCGCATACCTATTGTTTTTCATTTCCTTCAAAACCCTTCAGTCCTGATTTCGAACTTAAAGTCTGTGCTTTTCATGTAAAATTGAACAAAAGTATTCTACAATAAAATATAATTGTGTACAGTTGAGTCATCAACTTTTAGAAAACAAGAGCGAAGATTTTATTTACACCTTTCATAGCTAATAGGTTGGCAAGAATTGGGTATTAATCGATCGGTGAACAGCGATGTTAACAAAATGATTTAATTGTGGTCAGATTATTTCATAAATTTATTTAACATGTAGGTATAGAATCTTCCATGCTCCTGGGTCTGATAATGGAGGGAGATTCATAATATGTAAGCAGACCTCTCACTTCACCAATAGGAGCAGACTAATATGAGAAAACTGTGATGACTGTTTTATTTTTGTGGGGAAAAGTATTTCATGAATAAAGCTTAGTTCTAAAATAATACTAAAACCAGCCATATTGGAAGTCCAACTCACAGGATCTGCGCCATGCTAGCACGTTAGTCAGCTGAAAAGCTTGGACTGCTGGAAAATCTTTCGTGAATAATGCATACACCTTCTCCAATGAAATGTCAAAGATTAGCAATATTTTAGGCCTCTCAATGCACAGGAAGCTGATAGGATCCGAAGCGGAAATCTTACATTCCACCTTCTCAACGTTCGCTCTAAGAAAACACTGTTGGAAGTATTATTTTAATTATATTACTTCGTTTTACTAAAATGATCGTTTTATTGTTAAAATGTAATTACAAAAAATAAAGCCAACTGAGACAAAAAGCGGTTCACAAGAAATAATCCGGTACCGTGGAATTTAACAAACACAGATTTCTCTAAATGGGGTGGTTATTTTTACAAAAATAATTCCTCAAGAAGCTTTATTGCACGGAATTTAATAGGCTTCGGAATAGTGGCATTACATTTGTCACGATTTGCCAACCGGTTTCGGTGTCAATTATTTATTAATTATTGCAATATTAAACCATTTTTTTTTAAATATCTTCTTATCCCTTTTATAGAGACGTTCTCCATAATTGATGGAGAAGAAGCAGAACAGCCTTACGACCACTTTATATTATATCTAATACTCTGAACAAGCACAGAGACTGACTCTAATCAAGCAGATTATGCTTGAACGACATTATATAAAACAAGAACTGATTCTGATTTCAATAAGGAATTCCTGTCATTTATAGATTCTCGTCCGTAGGGACTGAAAAGCTGCGGAATGAAACAGGTGGCTTGATTATGGACCATCACTGACCCGTATTGTTCTTCCGAACATGTGCGAAGTTCGAACAGATCCGGATCTGCTGGGATTTAGATGCGAATGAGTGCCAAAAGTGAGAGTAAAAAATGGACTGTGAGAAGTTAATTTTGCTTGATCATTTAAGGAAATATCTTTTTGGAAGGAGATTTCGGTATTAGAATAGTATGTTGTCAAGAATGTATCGAAAATTATCCTTTCTCATTCGAAAATAGGAAAAGTCAACGTCATCGTCGAACTGAAATCGTTCCACAAATGAAAAAATTTACCGAAATCATTTTTTGGCGTTAATGTGATTTAACCACATTTCCCGTCTTTGTCGATATCGCCTGAGCCATCGATTAATCAAAGGTGATAATTCCAAAGCGAAAAATCCTTCATCAGAACCACGAGAAAAACCTTTCTGAAGAGCCATTTCGTCTACTGCGAATCTGGACGATTACTGAAGCAATGGACGAGAGGCATTCGCACGATTTCGTAAGGTCGGCGTACGCCTGAATTCGTTGCGTCGCAGTTCGAAGCTTTCCGGCCCCAGCGGACGAGAAACTTAGAAAAAATAGAGTAATGTATACAGAATATAAAAATAAGGTGTTTACAAAATTGCCGTGAGGCGCAGTGAATATAAAAATTTCCAATTTTCCATACAACGTGGAGATATTGAATTTGGCACTGGGAGAACTGTTCGCCGCAAGCACCTATCAGCTATATTCTAGCACGACCTGAACATATGTAGACAAATACTGATGGTTACTTGCGGGTCTGAGGTTGTACGCTGGATCTGGGCGTGAAGAAGATCTTCTAGGGTCTTCGTGGAGGCTGCAGCGTTTCCTAATGAGACTGTCGCAAACATTCCTGAGTATGTATGCTTACGCTTTGTTTTTATACATGCACTCGCGAGGGCAGAAGCAAGAACACTCCTATGAGGTTGCTGTAACACTGTGTATACTACTTTATTTTGGACAGCTGATTGATAGATACTGCTCTCTTAGGAAAATTCCTAGCAATCATGCTTCCTGCTACAATGGAATGGATTTTGCACAAAAGAAAAAATAGATATCAAAAATTACGTCCTAAAAGAGTTTTTTTCGTATTCCCGACAGTTAACTTTCTTGGACAAGGCTCCCTTTGGAAAAGGGTGACTCAGTTATGACCACCAAGGGTTGATTAAAGTACTAATATCGCTGCTTAAAAATGGGGATTGGTAGTAGGAGGGTGACAATTTACGTTTGTATGTATTTTTCTAATGCCAAATCATAAAAAAATAAAAATAAATTTTGTTTTCCAAAAAATAAAAAAACATTTTTTGGGGTTGAACACTTACCCCAAATATTACTTAGGGGTATGAAACCTATCGAATATACTCAAAAACCCCATAAAAATTGGCCAAGCCATTACAGAGTTATTTACAAATAGTGTGAATTATATATATATATATATATATTTACGGTAAGAAGGTAGGTATCTAGGTAAGAACTAGGTAGGATTGATGAAGATTTGAATACGTTTTCCAAAATTCTTTCATGTGTGCAACCTCAGTATTAGATTCCTTCGGCAAGTGCTGAAAAGGACGTGCTCGTGTTTGTGATTGACTGCATTGATTTCAGATATAATCAACATCTTTTTTTTGGTTTTTAATTTAAAAAGTAATACATAAAATTCGCGGAGATAATAGTAACGTCGGGTCGTATTAAAAGAGTTCAGTAAACCTTAACCTATAAAACTGTTGATCTGTAACTACTTTTTTAATTTTTATTAATATAAAAAAAATAATTTATTATAAGTACTACATAAATGAAGTATTGTATATCTTCAATTGCATAGTTTCAATGATGAATAAAAAATGGGAATCAGTGGAAAATGTTAAAAATCACATTGAACATTGACTATTTTAGTTTATGTCCATGTAGCCATTAGCAGAAGCCATAACATCGCCTGGAATTAACTAAAGTTCTGTTATCTCAAAATACACATTGATAAGAAGCAATTATGGCAACCGTGATAATGTCAACCATCGATAAAACAACAATGGTGTCCCTTAAAATATGGCGACTAAACTCAAGAAATAAAATACATAAATATTTTTGTTTATTTATACATAAATGCCACAAACTAGTGATTTGTATAAACGTTATTATAAAGAAATTTTATATTCTTAAATCGAGCCTTCTTTGGTTTAGCTAAAACAAAAAATTGTCGTTTTATTGTTTGGCCACGAAACTTGGTATATAGTACTTTAACCAGCAAAATCGGTCCATCTGGAGGGGAGGAGCGCATATGGGGCCCGCTTATGGCTTCGACCCAATGACATAATCCGAATTGAAATCCACACAATGCCAATGGCTTTTAGATTTCATAATTGGTGTTATATATATATATATATATATATATATATATATATATATATATATATATATATATGTATATATATATATATATATATATATATATATATATATATATATATAAGTCTACGAGTTAAATTGTGTACTTGCTATTTACATTTCCAGACTGTAAAAGACAGTTTTGAGAAATAATCAGAGAGGAATTTTGCATAGGGTTATCGGTTTCTTCATTCTCTACTAATTCATGTAAAATTAAATAAAAAAAAAATAAAATAAAATACTGTAATGAGTGATCTTGGAGGGTAGTGTCGCACTCTAGCCACCTGATCTGAAATTAATATGTCCAGGAAGGCCCCTTGGCCTAATTTGCATATTTCATAGGACCGCGCACAAATTAGCAGAGGGTTGGGAGGGGGGCCCTGATCCTGTCTTTAATTAATTTTACCGCCTCCGGGCTCTTATACAAATTACTCCCAATTAATTTCATTAATGGTGGTCGTGGGCCCTAGATGTTCGGATACTCCGGGGTTAAATTGCGCAGAACAAGGCGAGGGCAAGTCGATGGCGATTTTACGGAAGGAAAACTCCAGAGAGAAAGGAGAAACGGAATCTTCATTAATTGGAAATTATATATTTCCCATTTAAATGAATGTCAGGCCGAGTTGACTTTGCGCTGAAATCGGCTGTTACATGACTTAAGGTTACAAACAAATCCTACATGCAGAAACTATTTCCAAATAGTGCTTTTATCTGGCCTGTTTTAAAAGAAAGCAGTACCTACGTTAAAGCGCGTTTCCGTCCTTGTCCATAATGTCACTTAGTAAGGCTATTTTAGAAATAGTTATCATTTCGTTTTAATATTTCGTGAAAAATGTGAACACTTAGGACTCCAAAGACATTTTGGCAAGATTTTAGGTGCCGGAATCCAGCAAATCCCGAATCTAAGTGGGTATATACGATTAAAACAGCTTGCTAGACGGAAAGCTCATCCGTCACGGACAGCCGTGTTATAGATATTTTTCTCATTTTCTTTCCTTGTACGTAAAGGTGTGTAAGAGTGCGCATTGGAATTTTGGACTGTTGGTAGCACTGCAGGGAAATTCAGTTATTGCGTTATAGTTCGTCATTACCTGGATTTGCCTGGATTTTATGAGGTAAAACATACTTTTAGAACTTTTGTATGTAGTATTTATAACTTTAAACGTAAGAGTTTTCATAAACGTAACATATTTTTCATAGCTTTGTATTAAATAAAGTGCAGAATAATAGTTACTCATTGATATGAGTCCGAGCTCGGTTTCTTCATTGTGCTGACACCTAGTGGAAATTCTGTACATCACCTCAAGGAGGTCCAAGAGTACACAGGGCTATGTGAGGACCTTTATGCATCTTCATTAGTACCTGGTCTACCTGAAGTTCCGGTACAACCATCTTACACACCTGTTGATGTTATGATCGAATAGATAACACTTGATGAACAAAGATTAGACCAGCCAGATGATAGTTCAGATCACTCGAAGAAACATCAAAATGAAATTCCAACTGAACACCTGGACCGATCGACTGATTTAGCAACAGCGAAGGAATCAAAAGAAGATCTGTGAGCTTGACATATCTTTGAAAATCAGATGTTGACAAAACTTGACAGGTATATATAATATATATATATATACATGTATACATAATCTTTATTCTCTGGATGACCCAAAATATTCCTACATATTATTCACTTCCTTGAAAGATTTATTTAATATGTCTTTTTATATGTTATTTTATTCATGTCTTTTTTATGCCTACTCAGGGGAACTTCTTGTAAAAAAGAGCTCTCGTCCTCATGTACACCTCTGGAAGCAGGCTTAATCTCTTAAAGCAAACGTTTTACGTAATCTCCTTAGAGAGTACTTGAAAATTCATGTTCCTCCCTATAAGGAGGAAAGGAACGCTATGAAATAATGCCTATATAGAAAAAGCATAAAGGATTGGTAATAAAACAGTTGTGCCATCGCATAAAGACCCTCCCTACCCGATCTACAGCAATTTAAATACCCTTCTTATTAATTCAAACAATTAGACTCATACACCAAGGGTGGGAGGACCGGGACTTTGAAAAGCCGCCAGTTGGCGAGCAGGTTCAATAGGCCATTATGTAAATATACAAGCCGATCAGTCAAACCCAAATGTAATTATTCAAGGAAGCAATTAAAAACTCTTTCCATCTATTCTCTTCCATTACTTTCATTCAGACAATTTGTTCTTGTAGGATGTTTAAAATTTGTTTAACGGGTACGATGTTGCTGAAGTTTTTATAACTTGAAAAAACATTATATCTAGGCATATTTGTTGTAAGCTTTTGTGCTTGTAAAATTATTCAAATCTTAAGTTAATGTGCCATTCATATTTTGAGTTAATACCTTAGAATACTGTTTGAAAGAAAAGTCCATCAAGCAGGAGGTGCATAACTAATCACATTGATATGAAATTTAATTAGTTCACGTCACATAGGTGTGAAATGTGAACTCAACAGGTTTTTTTAACCAGCTGACCCAATGTAAAAAAAAAACAAAAAAAAAAAAAAAAAAAACATTCTCTCGCCGATATCGACTTTACTCCTTATTTTCGAATACTACATAACTTATACCGAGTATACCGAGTTTTGTTGCAGAGAACAAAGAGTGATGGCCGGTATAGGAAAATTAATAGTTTGAGAGAAAATCCCACCAGCTCCAAATAGTCGGGCTTTGCTGGCTAACCCTTGAGCACTCGCGTCACTTGAAGGTACGTGAGCACTCGCCTCGCGTCATGGCAGACCCAAGACGAAATACATGTTTAAAAGGTAAACAGGTATTAATTAATTATAAACACTCATTTATTGAAAACAAATAAGTATATTTATTGAAAAAATCCATAACTTTCAAATAAATTGCATATTATTCCTTTAATTAGCCAATTGAAAATAACCCTCACATCTCCAGATATGAACTTTTTGCCCACTTTTGATTAAATTTGTGCAATCGTACGAAATGTTAAAACTATATTTGCAGCTATATTTTTCAAATATATGTAATCAGAAAATGAATCGATCACAATTTACAGTGGAAGCTAAGAATAAAAATAAAGACACAGTAATATGGCTGAAGTAGGGTCTCACAAAATTGGAACCACAGTGTATCTTTCTAAATATAAGGAAAATCCATTTATAAGAATTATAAATATTATTATTTTGAACGTATAATAAGAATATTGAGAAGAACTAATATTAACAACACATATAATGGCGTTAAATACAATAAATATACTATCTCTAGGACATCGAAAATTAAAAATACATAAACTTATGGAAACTTCCATTCATAGTATGAGAAGGAACAATAGTTCAATCTATACATATTCAATCACAAATGTTTAGGATCATCTATACGGAAATCCTCCTTAGGAACATAAAACACATATTAGAAACAATACAATCATAGATATATCACTAGCCAGTCATACTTTCTCTCACCAGATCATTATTCTTTGTGTCCAATAATTGATGCTCAAGAGGGCATACATGTCTTGAACATTTGTTGCACGCTATAGAATGCTTCAAATCCTTGGTATTAGGACAAAAATAGCACCGTTTGCGTTTCTTGGGGCGTGATGAATTTTGTAATTTTTACGGCTGACAATTAATTAAATTACTTCGTCATCAAAAAAGTTGCCGAAGGCATCTAATTCATGTTGTGTACCACTAAAGCCTAAGCGAACTCCATACATATGCGTTATCAAATTTTCTCTACGGGTGCTCGTTGAAGGGGGGGGGGCTCTTGACCATTTTATATTGTTGTTTCTTGACAAATGCATAGGGTCATTTATCTCATCTGTATGAGATGCCTCCTGCTCTTATGCTGTACCATGTTCACTAACCTGTTCCTGATCTATCTTGTCACCGAAATCACTAATAGAATTAGCATCATTAATAGGTTCTTTCCAGTTTTACCGATCGTATTCCCTCGAAAGCTCCTCATCCGTCACGATCAGTCGTCGGGCCATGATATTTGACCTTGGGGAATCACTAACGTATCCACTCGCCTTGGGTCAGAAAGGAGGAAAAAACTGTGCCGGGAGCACTCGCGTCGGGGTCAGAGGGGAGAAAAAGTCTCACTCGCGTCGGGTCAAAACAGCGATAACAAGGACGACACTCCTCCGTCAAGGGTCTAGCGGTACGAAATAAGGGAGTGTGTTATATTTTGAGAATAGAAGGAGTGGGGGCCTCTTCGGGGAAGGGAAGATTTTAAAATTTTCTCTTAAAAGTAGCTTGGGTCTCAGGTGACCCGACGCGAGTGCTTAAGGGCTAACAAACTCTTGCAGTTGTTTGTTATGGGACTGCTGTAAGCTAACTTCGATTACTTAGAGCATCGAATCAATCTTGCGATACGTAAAGGTACGCAAGGTTATCTTCGTACTCGGCATCGAAGCAAAAGTACTTGTTATAGAATCGAATCAAAAGTGAGTCAGAAGATGATGCCGCATCTGCTGAGGACTAATATAAAAATATGATTTTTGGAAACATCATAAGGACTTAGCACACGGACACAAGAAGAAGAAAAAGGTCAGGGTTCTCTATATTTATCACATCCAATAGTTTCCCATAAAGCAACCCATCTGCAGAATGGGGTGACATTAAATCTGTATTTCCTTGTCTGTAAAAATATGTAGAACAATATTTAATTGTAGTCTCAACATCAGTTCCAAGTAAGTGCTTATTTTCCAAAGCCGAAGGCAACAATGTACGACGCTAATGCTTAGATGCAGATGCATCATAAAAAAAATGTAAAACAGTCAACAAATCCGAACGGAGAAAAACAACTAATTGGTCCGAACGTGGGCATATAGTTTCTCTTAAACCGCACAATTAGATAAAATGTGATTTTAAACAAAAACTTAGTAAACAAGAATAAGGAAAACTTGTTAAAACTGTACTGATATCAGTTCAATAAAATAAACAGAGGGTCTAATAAACATGAGATGGGATTAATATGTTTAGCTGTTATCTAGCGGGTTTGGCAGATATACGACTAGGGCTGTTGACAGAGAGCAACTGATAGTCCTCTTTAGCCCGTGGCTATCTCATGTGTGTGTGTATGGCTCCCAGAGAAATGGGCGGGACGGAAAAAAAATCGCTCCTTATTTTATTGCTTCAGGAAAGTAGTGATTATGCTACAATATGCCCACATTATATCCCTCAGGAATTCAGGAAAAGTTAGTATTTATTCCTGTAATTATAGAATTTTTATTCGATATCAATCCAGTTAAAATATAGATACTTAATTTTACTTGGTACAATTTTTTCAAGAATGTTCTTACAATGAAAGGCCAGATATTTTCAACAGTGAAAAATAAATATACCCCTCTATTCTACTTTGTTGTCTACAGAAGTTAAAGCATTGTTTCTCTCTCTGAGATGGCCGTATTAAAATTTAAAACCATAACTTATCTGCAGAAAATGCATTTAGCTTTCAAATAGTAGCCTTATATCTCAACAGTTTTCGAGATATTTCATTCTCCATTTGAAGCTGTTCCTGCAGAGTGTGTTCTTTTTTCACTGTGCTTAAAGATTAGTTCTGTGCGATTAATATCAAGTATATTTCGAAGAATTTGATCCGCTTTGGCGCAAATAAATTCCTTCTTTACGAAGAACTATGAAACCTGCCGGATGAATATGAAAAACCAGATGTGTTGAGGAAGACCCTAAGTTTAAATTTTATTTGCAAGCGTTTTTTAAAACGCTTATGGAAGTCTCGTTAACATCCACTGACGATTTCCGTTCCTAGGCCACATTTCATGACAAAGAGACGTATAGTATATACTTTTCGAAATCCCGCGACCAGTAATACTGCCATATAGTATCACTGATCAAGAACTGCTTGTTGATTTGTATAAAAACACCCGGTCTGGAAATAAATCCTTCCCCGCTAGGAGTACTTGACCTTTTTTCTCTAAGCCCACTCCAGCTAAACCTCCACCACCACTGAAAACCTACAACCTAACACTCCACAAAGACAAACCTCTTCACCGCCACAGAACGCATGGGCTCAGCAACGTAAAACAGGCCAAGGACAGTTTTACTCTGTCTACTATAACCCTACTGACACTATCAAAAGTTCACAATCCAAATTCAACAATGTGACAGACTTATTTCTCAGGCTTATAAAGCCATATAACTTTTTAACATACATTTTGTTCTCTAAATAAAAGACAGCTCCTCATTTGTGCAATCCTTGTTTAACTGGAATGCAAATGAACTAAAAAAAAAAAAGAAAGTCTGACTCGCAGGAACTGCGTCATCTTAGCGCGGTTACGTACATCTCGAACAAATGGAATATATTAGCATTACAAATCACAGGAAACTGCGAGTAGCCAACTTACACAGAAATGGATAATTCTTAATCTGTATAAGTCAATACAATTTTGTACTAAAAACGTACTTACTCTTTGACTACTGCTTAGAAGGCTCTATTCCAAACAACTAAAAATTCGTTGTCATTTTAAGTATCTTGTTTTACTAGCAAATTCCTTTTACTGTTATAATCAACTGTAAATATGTGCTTCATAACGAATAAAATTCCATTCTGTCGTGGGTTAAATCTTTCTATAAAATAAGAAATAAGGATTACTTCATTCAGAGGCTATGAGGAAGGTCATATAGACCGGAGAATTCAAAACAAACTACGTCATCATGATTAGCCACTGCCATCTTGAGTACCAAAGCCACTCCTAACTTACTATTACCCATACCTTTCACCGTTTTTTAGCTTATTTTACTACTATACTAAATTTACTGATAAATTCAGTTTAAAACAAGAAACAACCAATTAAAAAGTGAGATAAACAAAGAGAAAAACCCTTTCAAAACAACAAAACAAACACTTTTTAAGTTTTAAGCACTTATATATCTGATTGACGTTGCCGCATCGAATATTGCTTCAGAACCTTTTTTGTAGAAAATTTAGTAAGCATTCGAATGGTCACCTTCCACTTACCACGAATTCCCAACCGTTATCGAGATATTTACGAAAAATGTATGAAGATCCGAAAACTTTTCATGTCTATTAATAAAATCTTTTTTTTGCATACTTCCTTAACTCCAAATATAACCAACATTTAAACATATGAGTTGGGATTAATTTCCAAGATGTAGAAAATATTTCAATTGAATCCCGCGATTCTAAGTACCCTCAAAAAAATAATGACTTACAAAAACATTGATTCCACTTTTCTCAGGAACAGTTAGAGATATCGCCTTGAAAATGGTTTCATTCGTTTTCCTATGTTAAGAAACATATAAAACAAGTACCTGCAAGCATATGAACTCAAAAACGTAAGCGTTACGATTTTTTTGCGCGAATTTCGCCCAAAAAACTATCTTCCAGTCGGCGGATTCTGCTGGTTAACGAACTTGACCTTTCAAATTAGAAGACAGATTTTTGTACCAAATTTCATCAAAATCGCACCATTTTTGAGCCGTCAGGAGCGCGAACAGACAAGCATATATATAAATATATACATATATATATATATATATATATATATATATACATATATATATATATACATACACATATATATATATATATATATATACAAATTTGAACCCCCTATATTTTCGTGATCTATGGGGTCTGAAACGAGAAAGTTTCTGGTCGGCACATCCGGATCGCGTCATGAGGTCAACCTCATAAGCGGGTTCTCCCTATGAGTTACCGCGCTAAATGAGAAGAAAGATAGACTTTACTGACGAAATTTCTTTGTAGAAAGGACATCGACTTTATTAGCACTGATAAATACACGACTCCAGGACAGAACGGGCGAACGATCTACACGCGTTGGAGTCGCAATTCTGATTAGGAAAAAATTAGCTCACAATAGTCAGGCTCTTTCTTCCCTTGAAGCAGCAGGAATCACAGCGTGACACCTCACAAGACATGAGCAACATATCTGCACCGTACGAATCGACATTTTACCCGACTCTGCCGGAAAATGTTCCGTTTACAAATGGCTATTTTTTGGTAAATTTGTTCTAGGACATATATGAGCAATCCATATTCCCTTATATTAGCTAATTTCTGAACCATTTAAACAAAAACTACAGGTTATAATTCAACTTTTTAATCCACATGAATAAAATTAAATGTGATTATGTTTTACCTAACAATTGTCATATTACTTATGTAACAAGTCATAAAAATGCACTTCACCCTATTTCATAATAAAGGAGCACTCACTTTTCTCTTAATATTTGATAAACTAGGTTGTAGCGGAAAACAGAAGATGGCTCCACCACTCTGTACTAGCAGCAACAGTTTTAAGAAAATTTGCTTCATGTGAACAACACTAGATTGGAATTAAAAAATAAATCATACAGCTCTCTGTCAGGAATAATGATTAACCAGGAAAAAACAAATGTGTGGACGTTCTACATTTTGTAGAAGTCTATGAAGGCAACAAAATTATAGGTAAATGCAAATAGATTGATAGATTTACACAAGGCAAAGCTGCTATCAATTTTTCAAAATCTTCATTTGATGAGCGATGACAATGTCATCCTTTCAAATTTTGCTTCTTCTTCTGAGCAGAGAGAGAAAATCGTTATTTTTGAAAAAAAGGAAGAAATTTAGTTGCCTAACTCGTATTTTGGTTTGCTTTCTACACAAAGTACTTATCAACCAGTAAGCATAGGAACTAGAGTCAAAAAGTAATATATATGAACAAAAATATGCAAATCGATCAAACAACAAACTAAATAAAAAAACTTTTTTTCTGTATTAAATATATCTTTAGTTGTCAATTATACAATACATAGAGTATTTTTTTTATAATTCTTTTAAATAAAAAAAAACTAAAACTAAAAATATAATGATTAAAATATTTGTAAAAAAATAAATTAATAATACAAATAAAATTAAGGAAACACACATCCTCGAATTCTTCATTTCATTTAATAAAATCGCAGTGTTCCACATTTAGATGCTTGTAAAATTGCGATCAAAATCATATATGTATTATCCGTGCTTCGAAATTGTTAGTTTGGTTCATTCCAACGGGGTTTTGTCACCGTTTACCTAACGTTTTAATTGCATTCAATAGCGTGAACATAGAGAATGCGGGAGAGTCATTTCCGCTCAGGATACTGTCAGTTTACAGTTGATTAGATCCATGCAAAAAGAACTTCAGTCTTTTTTTCCAAAATGAGTTCCGATAATATTTTCGTTAGTGTGAGTGATGAATTCTTTGAATCTAAAGATAACTTCACATTTCTATGTTAGAAGTACTTCAATCCAATACATAGTTGCCATAGAAACATAGTCATAATTTTATTATTCCATGTAGAAAGGGCTTCAGTCAAGTTTTCTCAAGACTACTGATTTTGGACTGAAGCTCTTTTTGCATGGATCGATTCAATTGTGGTGCCTTAAACTTCCTCCTCTTTGAGATTCTTTCCTTTGCTAATAATACTAGAAATACGAACGGAACTGTTCTAAGATGACGCAGTTCCTGCGAGTTGGACTTTTTATCATTGGGTCAGTGTCATATATACAAAATTATTTTTATGTTTTTGTAGAGAAGAGAATATGCAGTTACATTAAAATATTTTTTTTTGTGTGTGTTTAACGGCGTATCAACAATTTGGCTATTAACGCCGGGCTATCTAACGGTTGCCACCCTTTTCTAATGCCAACGGCACGTGGTCGGTCACCCATTCAGGTACTATATTTTGTTTTCATTTCTGATATCCATCATCAATTGACCAATAAAATATTTTGTCCAATATGGTACTCTTTAATTAATTACTGAAATATTATATATGCATAAAAGTTATTAAAGAATTATTATATTTCAACTTTTCAGCTATATACATGATAAAAACTTAGATTTCACATTTCTAACCTTTGTTCATTATAATATTGCTTATTATTTTGGTTGGAAGGGGAAAACTCAAAAGGGTATCCTATCCATAATATAATATACTCGATAAAAATACTCCAGTGTTGCTTACTTGAAGTATCTAGCAATGAAAGTTTATTTTACAAAACCGTGACCATGTGGCTTGGAAAATTTTCCAGAAAAGTTTCTGGAAAATTTTCTGATTCAAAATTTTCCTGAAAACCCATATCTCTAGTTACATAACATTATTAAAGTGTCGATTATCTAATTCAACCATGCCCCCACATATTCTAACCTTCATTCATCAAAAATATATTATTTGAAAGAGACGGCAAGTAAACAGACGGAGATCCCGAGTGGCTAAATCAACTGTTCCTCTCACAATAGTCGGTTAGAACATGACAAAGACAGGATAGAAAGATACTCTAATTACTTGACGAAGATGACACCTTTGACGAGACACAGGTCTACTGTTAAAACAATCCACTGAAGTTCCTAAATTTTATTCTTAGAAACAAGACTTCATACAACCAACTATATTACATTTCTCCCTTTTCATTCCAGGGCTCCAAAGAATAAATCATCTGGAGAAGACCAGATAACGAACTCGGTGTTAAAAAAGTTACCTAGGAAATGCATCAGTTTTTTATAGAGTATCTTCAATGCTTGTCAGCGGCGAGCCTCATTTCTATGAAAATGGAACAAGCCATTGTGATTCATCCACAAGCCTGGAAAACAGAGGAAAAGCGGGGACTGTTATCGGCCAATAAGTCTGCTGAATACAATGGGAAAACGTCTAGAAAGCCTAATTGAAGAAAGGTTAAGAAGCCATCTTCTGAAAAGCATATCCAACAGCCGGTTCGAATTTTAACCGAATCATTATTATTCTTAAAATTACGAACATTTTGAGAAAGTATAACAGAGTGTTTAGACACTGGGCTGTTTCTTACGACAATATCTGGCACGAAGGTATCCAGCACAAGCTAAGGAACACCAAGTCTACTGCTTATCTTTACTACACCTATATTTTCTCATTTGTTTCTTGGAAGGACATTCCAAGAGAGAGTAAAGGAAACACCCCCCCCCCCCCCCCCGAGAATTAGCCCGAAGAGAACTAGGGAAGCTGGCTTACCGCAGGGAGCCATATTCAGCCCATTCTCAGACGAGACACAACACATCAAGACGAAGAGCACCGACCTAAAAGAAGAGATTTTTCAATTGCAAGCGGCAGATAAGGTGTCATCCTGGTTTCGAAAATAGAAACCAGCCATTAACTTGGGAAAATCTTTATGTAAAGTTTTTTTTCACTCAGAAAACCCTAAATGAGGATCTACCACAGCTGAAATAAATTTTCACTAAAGTCTCTGGACACTAAAGGACCAGAGAATACGCTATCTCGGAGTATATATAGAAAGAAGACTAACTTGGCGACACGACATTCACAAAAACCTAGTATCTCAACACGACTATTACCGATTATCCATTAATAAATAGAAAAGCTTTCCTATAATACACCTGTTGTACAATAATATACTAACCGAAAATACTACCCATACTAATCTACACATGCCTGTTCTGGTTAGGCGCAAGTATCGCACACTAATATCCTACTCCTTTCCGATTTTGAAAAATTCTTGAAATCTTCATCTTTTCTATTTAGTCCATTCCTTTAAATTAATTCCACGGTACTAAATATTTAATCAGACTTCCCTGATATTTATGCCTTAGAAATTAGCTGAAAATATTTTTTCATTTTTTAAAAAATATCATTTTCCTAGAAGGCTTAAATATATTTAATTTTCGTCTTGCTGCTGATAACTTATATATGTAAGTTAAATCATTTTTAAAACAATATATTAGATTAAAATAAAGAAAAATAGCCTAATTAATTGAAATAAGTGAATCACTAAAAAATATTATTTAATTAATTTTTTCCCCATATTCTGATGTACTTGAACCCTGCTGATATATTCCACTATCTAATCTTATCAATAAGAATAAATCATGATGACAGGCCACAGACAAGTCAGAATAATTCATACATTGTAAATACAAAATGGCTACTATCACTCCTGAACAAAATGGGGGCTTTGTATGAATTATATATTTATAGTCTTGATAGAGAATATAAGTGTAGTATATACTATTAAACACAATAGATCAAACAGGTTCACGGTGAGAAAGGGCATTAAGGACAGCCCGAGTCCCTTTGTATTGCATTGTAAATAGTAATGCAGGTGGATTTCTCTGGGGGGGGGGGTATATTTTATTCAAATTTATACAATTATATAACAAATAAAACATTCTCTATTTTATTCATATCATAAAGATTGATGGTTTTTATTGTATATAGAGAGCACATTTTTAAAAGTTTTCAATTTCGACGGTTCTTGCATTTTTCGTTTGGAGTGTTCTTTAACATTCCCATTGTTTTTTAATATAATTAATTTTTGTACGCA
This sequence comes from Gonocerus acuteangulatus, assembly GCA_946811695.1. NCBI lineage: Eukaryota > Metazoa > Arthropoda > Insecta > Hemiptera > Coreidae > Gonocerus > Gonocerus acuteangulatus. The sequence continues at coordinate 110,799,943 of OX328123.1, read as the reverse complement.
AAAAAAAATCTATTCTGCAAAAAATCCTTTAACTGAGTAAATTTATGTACATACCTACCTACTCAGTTAAAGGATATTGCCTGTTGAGGATATTGTTACATACCTTATTCAGATATTGTCGTACTCGCTCTAGAGAATAAATTCTACCACTGTTCCTTAATCGATCTAAATGTCTTTAAAATCCTATAGTCCCTTGTACATCGGGGAGTATTTGGGGCATGCTTTATGTAATGAGAATTCATACTCGAGTGTTTATATTTTTATTTATTTATTATTATATATTTTTAGATATTATTTATTGGTTCAGTTGACGATAAAAAATCCAACAGCTTATCGATCTGTTTGGGATGATCCGCTAATATTTCGTCATTTTTATCAGATAACTGGACTTATCTTCTTTGTTTTTAATAGATATGGCAATTTATGAACAGGTATAATGAACGCTGTATATTTGATTACAATCTTCACAAAGTGGAGGTTTTATATATATATATATATATATATATATATATATATATATATATATATATATAGGGGAAGGTGTTGTACCTTTGACCACTTTGCACAGGTGAATTTTTTTTAGCTTAAATATTAAGGCAAAATTCATTTTTTTTAGTTCATTGTAATTAGTATTCTATTGTTTATCATATTTAATTTTTTCATGGCTCTAACTTTATATTTAATATCTTTTATTAATTTTTAAAAAAATAATCGTACAGTGGTCAAAGGTACAACATGTAGTTGTACCTTTGACCATGGGGTGTTGTACCTCTGACCACGTAAAAACAAGACAGCAGTGCAGAAAAAAAATTGAATTGAGTAATATTATAATTAATTGTAAGTTTAATAAATTCAGGACATGAACGTAACCATAAAATATTATTGATATTATGTTATGCTTATTATGCTGAAAAATCCAGTAAAATCGATAACTGTCAAGCAGATATACTAGGAATTTTAATCTTCACTCGTAAACTTGTCACTTAAAGTTTGTTTTTTCAAATATTGGATCTTAAATATTGGACATTTAATACCACAGATCACAGCCACTAATTATGTAATAGTCTTTTTACTTTTATTTTTAACAAATATAAAATTTCCTTTCTTCTTATTTTCGTGGTAGGCGGAAGGTCAATTAATAAAAACTTCACTATACAGTATCACCAACTTTATTCCGTCCCTACATGTTTCACACCTTTATTGGTGCCTCTTCAGGGGAAAAATTACATATATAAAACTTACAGCCTCAATCTGAGGAGGATAACCTTCCACCAGTACGGCCACGTCTAGAATGATCATTGTCTGAAAGAATCCGAAATGGCGAAATATCAGACCATGATCATTCTAGACGTGGCCGTACTGGTGGAAGGTTATCCTCCTCAGTTTGAGGCTGTAAGTTTTATATACGTAATTTTTCCCCTGAAGAGGCACCAATAAAGGTGTGAAACATGTAGGGACGGAATAAAGTTGGTGATACTGTATAGTGAAGTTTTTATTAATTGACCTTCCGCCTACCACGAAAATAAGAAGATTGGAAAAAGGGTCAGTTGAAGAATAATTAAAATTTCCTTTTTCCAAATCATATTTTTCAAATTGTTGCTGGTTATCGACTTAACTCACGGCATTTATCAGACAGATCAACGTCACTTTCTCCGGAAGAAATTTCCGTGTCTGTATCAGAATCTGAACTTTCATTAGAATAATTTTCTTTTTATTTACCCCTTTTTAGGAAGGGGCTTATTTTTATGTGGTGTCTTACGCTTAGGATGGTACTTTCGTTTTTTTCACCTTCAATAATTAGCTTTTCAGGAATATCTGTCAGGGTACGAGGCCGTTCCCTTTAGGCCAGCCCCTATTTAACATGTTCCTTGCCTGCGCTTTTCAATGAGGCCTTACAACTTTAGGTGGAACGATAAGAGGCGATAGGTTAGAACTGCTATACTGAGGATTAATAAAGTCAGTTTGAACTTATTTAATTTATTATTTTTTAAATTCTTTGAACAATTGAAGAAACCAATATTAATTATTATTATTATTTTTTTAATTGTAGCAGAAGAATATAAAAGTTGAATTATGTAAAAATTACTCAGGTGTGTTGTACCTTTGACCTGGTCAAAGGAACAACAACTAGTCGTGGTCAGAGGTACAACACCCCGGCAGTGTAAATTAAAATACATGCTAAAAATTTTTTAGTGGTAAGATAAATCAATTTCAGAAGCTACACCATGTTTTTGTTGTAATAGCTACTTTGTCAAATGATTTCCATCTAAAAATACTTAATACAAAAAATATTATGAGGCAAAACGTCATCAATAAATAACTTACATTTTTATGATACAAATGGATAAGTATTTTTTGCAAGAATCCTCTTTGACTTGAATAATCCAAAGTAGGTTACACAAGCCCTCTAGTGAAGGAGCTAAACACTAATTACACCAAAATTTATAAAATATTGCTACATGCCGCCACAGCCTCGGTGGTCAAAGGTACAAGACGGTCAGAGGTACAACACCTTCCCCTATATATATATATATATATATATATATATATATATATACACACACATATATATATACACACACACATACATACATTCATTCATACATTACATCCATGTGCAATAATATCGTGTTTCACAATGGCATTGTCACAAAATACATTATATATAACACTAATATAATTAAAAAGAACTGTGGCTTGCCTGACCATATTGAATTGGTGTCATTAGCCACCTAGGAAATAGTCCATTATAGTAAAAGGGTATTTTGCTACCCAATACACCTCAAACATGGGCTATCTGCCGTGCATAATTCCGGAGTTAAGGGTTATTACTAATAACTCCTCCAGAAGTACAATTATAAAATATACACAGGTTACAATCCTGTTGTCCAATTTTACAAAATAGTGTAATATATAAGTAAATTAGTTAAATACAAATGACTTAAATAAATAGAGTATTCAGAGGGACAAAAACAAAAGAAAAAAATACAATAGAATAAAAAAAATATGCAAATAAATAAAATAAATAAAATGTAGAAAACAAAAAAATAAAAAAAATCATAAATAAATAAAAAATAAGAAAAGGGGGAAAAATAAAGTAAAATACAGTAAGAAAATAAATAAAAATTAAAAAAACAGTAACTATATATAGTAATTATCACGGCACAATGGAATGAATTATACCCTCAATAAAATGCTTCAGGGTTCCCCTCGGCAAGATGAGTCCTTCACCTGCTGAAGAGAATGCAAGAGCCCTTTAGTACACTCCTACAAATACCCTGTAGGGTATACATTGGTTTGCCAAGAGCCTTCAGATCCCTAGCTGACTTAGGACTCCATACACCCCTCCAGCTGATGGTACAGGAAGTACCTCTCACCCGATCCTGGGAAACACCCATCATTCTCCCAATAGTCTCCCTGACCTCCAGTACCCCAGCATATTTCGCCGACTTCCTCCCATGGAGATCATCAAGCCCAGGAGCGGAATCAACGATCTGGACGTCGACGATGTACACTCTGTTCTCCTTCGTTACGACAATGTAAGGCCTCCACATCCTACCCCGGGCATTGAAGGTTGTCTCTACGTGGAGCTCATAGTCGAGCCGAGAGAACTTGTCAGCCAGCACATGCACCACAGCATCGTGGCGCAGAACCCGACCGCCGCAGAGTGGAGTAATGGCCATGATATCCTGGCCAAAACTATTTACCTATTTTTTTGTAACTGTGGAATGTTTAAAACTTTTTATTAACAATCTAAAAATACATCCAACTAATAAATTATAAACAAATTCAAGTTTTGACAACAATTAGAGGAATTTCTGGAAAATCAGGAACCAATAAAAATGAAACCAAATAACAAAAAATTAAATGATATTTGTGAAACAGAAAAAAAACATTATTTTAGAGTTTATGGAGTTGAGCATACTTTTTTAATAACTGTCAGAATAAGTGCACTATGTAGAAGGAATCCATCTATTAGTCTTTCTAAGATTATAGAAAATCTAACTATTTAATCACGTACACTTAACACACATCCACATTCAAAATCAATTTACAGTCTTCGGAGTTATCTTCATGGTGTTCTGATAGCTGGGGTGTTGGCTCCATCCGCAGCAAAATTTCTAATATCTCTAAAGAAAATGGCTTTGATCTCTTTCTTGACGTTTTCCACTTGCAGCTCAGAAGAGGATCAGACGTCAACAGGAGCCTAATCAGAACGTCCCTGTTGCAATACAACCGGGAAAACTTTCTTGAATAGTTTTGCCTGTACAGCGGAAAATGTTTATTTCAGGCTTCGGCAGCCTCCTCAGATAACTGGCAATAAATAGTACTCATTTTATTTATGAAATGTACTTTTATTCAAACAAATGACCGAACTCCGATCATCTACACCATCTTAATAGCAACGGTCGACTATCTCTTCACTATGCACTAGGGATGAACGGAATCACGCTAAGATGACGCAGTTCCTGCGATGAAGACTTTAATATTACTTATTTATAATCTAAAATGTTTCATTAACCAATTACGACTTTATTCTTTCCATTACACGTCTTAAAAGAGTTGGAAATTATTTATTGCACGCTAAACAACGATTTGATTAAAAACAAAATCACTTTAAGAAGTATTTTCTTACATTTATTAAAAAAATGGGGATGTGTTGGGGTGAGTTTTTATGCGATATGGCAAGTAGAAGGATTGAAATTTACATTAATGCAAATATATCTGCCCGACAAAGCCCGACAATATAACATAATCTACTTTATTCTTTTAAACAAGTATAATTTTTTCGTTTAAGCGTCGTAATGAAAAGAACAACAAGTTTACCGTTATGCTATTGAAACTTGCTAAAATCACAGAGAACTACATACCGTCCACAAGTGTGTATAGAAATTTCAGATCTCTTGTTCAATGGAATCCACAGAAATCACAACATTTTTAAGCATCTTACAACTTACAGCTGTGTACATGGAGCGTACTCAACTCATGGATTCAGACAGGTCCCCTGGGGCGGAAGTGGATAATAATGAACCAGATAAATATATCTCGGTGCGAAAATTCGTAAGCTACCAGGAAATACGTATTGTGATGTTCTCAAGTACAATTTATTGTTTGGACTTTAGGTCATGATTTGATAGTAAATACTCCACAGTGCGCCGTGAGACAAGAAGCACCTCTGAAGCATAAGGACAACCTGCTCGGCAGAGAGGCAGTACATCAATTCTGCGGCTCCTGGATCCTCTAACGGCAGTTGGAAGCGGGCCAATGTAGTCGGGAACAAACTGGACAAAGTCCCTAGCCGGTAAGCCACCCGTACCTGCGGAGATCCAGTGAGTTGAGGCTTTGAATTTCGAAGACTCTCGTAGGGAACCACCATCTAAGGAGGAATATAACTTTTCTGCCCACCTATGTTTCCTTGCACGTTCTGAACGTGGAAGTTTCCGGCAACTTCCGGATTGCGTCATAAGGTCAACCTCATAAGCCGGTTTCCTCCCTATGGAGGGAGGGAGGAACCGAGCTAATTGAGGACCGACGAGAAAATTAAATATAACTTCTTAATCATACTTGGCCTGAAATTAATCCCTCCGCCTAATCATCTATTACTCCCTCCCCTTTACTCTAAAATCCTGAAATCCAGAATGGCTCCTGAAATCCACGGTCTGAATATCCTAAACATTTCCCTATTGGGATATCAGCTGATAGCAGACCTAATTTAAATTTCAGTTCCGTATAATTAGCTCGAAGCCTTCATTAGCCGAACCGATTTTAGTGGGCGGGGTAATCAGTATCTAGTTTTTTAGTGATTAACTAATACCAATGCATCCGAACGTATCAGCTCTTAAATTTAAATTAAACAATTACGCATTAAGGATAATGTGTTCATTAGAATTAATTTAATTCTAGAATATTTTTAGATCAGTAAAATTAAGGCCATTAAATATAATTTTGATTTTAGCTCTGTCCGAAAGAATTGCCGACATGAAAGACTTTTTTAAATATTTCTTCAAATCTTTATTCTATCAGACCTTCTGGTCACTAAAGAAAGAAGCTGCATAACTAAGCTCATTTCTCCCCAATACCAATGGTTTACGCCGCATTCGAGAAGATTATGCTTAAAAGAACATTTTTTTTCGTTGACACCTCAATGAGGTACATAATTATCATGCAAAGACTATCAAACTGATTTCAAAGTCACTTGATAGCTTTGTTTATTTTAATATCATCATCTTATTCTTAGAATATGAAGGAGCTAAATGCATTATTGGCTGCCGAAAAAATAACATAAAAATGTCTATTTATTACCTGTTTTTTTTCATAATTATGGTAACTTTTTCATAGTCCCTAACCAATTTTAACGTTTCTAAATTTTGACATTATGAGGAATGTCATTACAAATGATCCCTGAACTCGAATAAAACTTCTTTAAGAGAAAAATAAAAACTTATTTTAACAGTTATTGAGAAATCTGGAAGATATATATTTGTTTCAAATCCCGAAATGTAGGACTGACTTGAAAATGTTTCCGCAAGTTCCACGTCCAGTTTAAACATGAGAAACATTTGGTTATGTTTGAGGGAGTGGAATCATTAAAATAAATTATTCTCAATATCGACTTACGACGTCTTTTGCGTGTATTTATCGTAAGATATTTCGAGTACAGTTGAGAGATCATAATATATGGAGGATAATCATTTTAAATCTTGGAAAATTTCGTACGAAGAAAATCACGTAGGCTTCCAAGATATTCATTTCCATATTTAAAAGGTGTTTAGCATTCTTTTTCTAAAATGAACTTGTAAACTACGCATTGCAAATAAGAAAGAAGTTGGCAGGTGTTAGTTTTTGTTATTCTTTTTGAGTAAAATTGAGGTCAAGTTGGAGTAGGTATATTTAAGGATATTTTGTTGCCATCCATTAACAATGTATTATATTCGCTTTCCTTGTATTGTAATTTCAGAGAAAAAAAAATGGCTCAAAAATTCTGGAGGAGTTTTCTTTGTATCACAAAGTCTTTGATTTTAGTTTATAATTGCAATATTAAAAAAAAAAAAAAAAAAAAAAAAAAAAGTTTACAAAAGCGATTCTAGTCTCTCATTCGGGATCTACGTACTTCTCTGCATCCGCCTCGCCTTCCTTAGCAACACCAAATCTGCTCTCTGGCACTATGGTATGGCAAGTAAATAATATTGGTAATCAATATTACAAATACAAAACTTTTAATATAATATTTTGCAAATTTTAGAATGTATCTAATATGAACTATTACTATAAGATTAATATCCTATAAATAACTAAGTTTTTTTGAAAATTACAGGCCTTGGAAAAATAATATAATTTTGCACATATAATAAGAATTTTAATAGTGCCTAATTATAATGTAAATTAAAGAAGATGATGAACTTTCGGAAGAAAATATTATTAGTTCTAATCTTCCGCTATCCGGAAAGAAATTTATATATATATATATATATATATATATATATATATATATATATATAAATAAATATATATATAAATAAATATATACATAATATGTATATGTATATATAATATATATACATATATATATTATATATCTATATTATCTTGTTTGCTGGGAATAATATTTTTGATGGAACAGCTTCTCCTGCAGGATGTATACAAGGAATTTTGCCGCATTTTGCACTAAAATATTCTATCAAAATGGAAGTCATATTTGTTAACGAGCAGGACCACCCCAAGAACACTATTTTCGAAGAAATTCACGATAACAATATCCTCATGATTATAGTTTTGTGTTAAAAGGATTCCGGGTATGCTTTTTACAGTTAATTTCACGTGAAGGATTTCTAATTTTTATCAGTAACTTCTTTTCTCTGTATCTGTGATATAATATAATTAATGAATAAAAAAAAAAAAAAAACACAGTAAGAGTAAATTATAAATATACGCCAGATCAATGAAGCAAATGTACATACTTGTTAATAGTAAATAAAGAGCAAAATATTAAGACAATACTAATTTTTACTAAGGCTTTTAAAAAATTGTTAGGCAAAATAAGTTAATTTAAAATGTAATAGAAACCTACTTTTTTTCTTCTTGATGATAATGAATACAGTCAAAATGTTTCTAAAAAAAGTGGAGAAAATAAATACTTTGAGGTTGAATAAATATTGTTTTTAATGTAGGTATGTATTAAATTGTGCCCTCTTATGAATTTATTTAGGTCTTATATTCCTATTCTAATGTTTATCAATTTCTTATTTATCTACACTGACAATGTGCAAATCAGGTACAAATGAAATAAATATTAATAATAATTGAAATTGAGTTATTTATTTGACCTATATTTATTTGTAGAGTAATCAAAGAGCTGACCATGTTCTAAACTATGAGGTTCTTTTTATTAATTTAGCATTTTTGTAATATTTTCTTCTTGGCACTATTATTTCTTCTAGGCACACCTCCCTGCACCCATATTGAGAATCAATTTAAAAATGCTGTGGACTATAAACTCAGATGTAATAGTAAACTTTTATCCATCATTAACCAACCATTTATGTATTATTAAAAGGAAAAGTTGTAGCTAACAAGTTAATAAATCAGTCTCTAATTTATACATCTTTGTTTGAAATTTGCAGGCTGGTATACATTTAACTTACATAATTTCAAGGAATGCTTTATGGAATAAGGTATTAATATGATTTCCATCGATAATGCAATGTAAATTTTTCTTGTTCCATAAGATTACTATGTGATCGAATTAACCATATCTTAGTTTAATCTTTATCCTTAACAGTTTTTGTTAAACAAAATTGTTAGGCCGAAATGTCCTATATCCATGTTTTTAATGAATGTTTTGCCTCATTTTCTCCTAGATCTTCTTTCCACATTGTGGATTCTTAAATCCACGTCAATATTCAAATGATGGGATCCGTCCTCTTTCTTTTTGACACATTTCATGTTAACGAGGTCTTCAGGTTATAATAATATTAATGTGTTATCACTGAGTAACCCCCCCCCCCAAAAATAGGAATATACTTTAATTGAAATTTACTAACTTACCTTACAACATTCCTGTAGAAATCTCATTGAACGGAGGAAATAAAAGGAAGATTTTATTTTGAAAATATCTCCAGAAGGCAGCACTCTACAGGTTTTAGGGCTGCAGGTTAGAAGTTTTTCCACCTGGAACTGGTGGCGATTGGGCGGGGCATGCGCAATCAATACCGCGCAGGTTGCCATGACTACAGGGAAAAAAGCGAGGAAAGCCTTTATGCGCAAGCGTCAACCCTCCCCCCTCCCTCCTACCCCTACCCGCCCTAAGATCTCTAATCATTACCCCTTCAATGAGGCTCGCACTGATTCCAAGGATAATGGACCACTTCAAGGGTCTTCTTGCTTATTTATATCCTATCTTTCCTTTTTTATTTTTACTCATTATTTCTACTTTTTTTTATATCATGTCGAAGGCGTTGAATTTCTCTTTAAACTTTCAAAAAGATAACCCAAACAGGCTTTTTACAAAACCAATGCAATGGTTGCAAGTGGCATTTCAATTTTTCGAATTGTCCTTTTCCTACATTAACTGTTTTCTCCTTCCCTTTGTTTTTTTCTGTTTTAAATATACTTTGTTTTCCCGTTATACCAGTTGTAATTTTTTAAAAAAACTTACCTCCGAGTGATACGCAGCCTGGTATCCTGTTATGTTTAGTTGTACCGACTAACCCGGGCTAAATAATTTGGAGACGGTATAGTGTTTCACCAGTACGGAATTGGTCAGGCCTCGATAATTAACGAAACCCAAGCATTTCTGTACTGGCTTTAATTTAAGTCAAAATGTTTGAAACAAAAATCAATTTGTATATTAATTATAATTAATAAAACTACATTTTAAAATAAAAATTAGTTTTGTTCCAAAGATATCAGCTTAAATTTCAAGTCTTCATGGATGCTTTGGGAAGAGGAAGGCCTGATGCATTTGGCAGTCTCTACATCTCCCTCCCTCTCTTCAAGCTTTGCTGCCCCATGTACTACGAACCTGGAATAGATATTTTCTTCATTGATCGGCATCAACTAACCTGTCCGCATTTTTTTTAAAATCCTTTTAATTTTTGTTCGCATCCATAATGATCAAAAACACTTTTATACTTTTAAAATTATAATATACTATTAAGCATGAATTTTAAAACACATCAATAATAAATATTAGGAATCTAACAACTTCCAGTAAAAGGATTAAGTTTTCTATATACTTTTTACTTTATTATAAATAACTATAACATTTCTTAAATTAACAACGTTTTATATTTATAATCTATTAAAATCTACGAATAACGGAGTAAATCCAAACCAAATTTTTGTCTCTAGGTTTTTGGAGGTTCCACCAGTGCAATCTACTTGCGGTCTATTTCTTTATTTTTCATATAATTTCTAGGCTGTTTCACCCATAGTTTATATTCAATGAGGTCTCAAAATAGTATAATTGTAAAAAGATTTACATTATGATGCATCCGATCAAAACTTAAAAATGGTGGGTTAGTCGGCAGCAATGTTCTTATCTCAAGGCTCCTTGAGAAACTTCCTCCCTGCCCCTTGGATTTCGGTGCTAATGGCAAAGATGTCGATGCGCCCACCCGACAAACCTATGTAATGTACTCTATAACATATTCTGCTTTTTCGTACATGGCCACTGCGCATGGGCGCCAGCGGACACTTTTTTGTAACTTTTTTCAAATTAAACATCGCTAAAAAATATTTATGCAAAGGGTTTTTCTTATTTTAGGGCCAATATATTCATTCAATTTTTAATTCTCATATCATCAACTTCATGTTTTAATGAAAATTTCAACCAATTTGTTTTTTGTTTTTTTTAGGTAGGTATTTCGACCACTTGGGTCATTAGTACCGATTTGAACTAATTATTGGAATTAGGACTTTATTTCTTTATTTATGGAGCCCCACATCAGCAAGGTGGTTTGCTAGGACTTTTATACATATATAAATGTGGATGCTTATGTGTGTGTATGTATGTGTATATGTATATGTAGCTATAAGTGAAAAAAGAAAGGAATATAGCATCTAGTGTTTAAGTGCTTTAATTTAATGAGAAAAAAATAAATAAGTTGTGTACATTTATATGTAATTCTATTGAAAAAAAAAATAAAATAATAAAAAAAAGAATAAAAAGAAAAAAATAAAAAAAAATGAAAAAAAAGAAAAAAAAGAAAAAAAGTAAAAATTAAAAAAAATAAATAAATAAAATAAAAAATAAATAAAAAAAAATAAAATAAAATACAAAAAAATATATATATAATAAATAAAAAAAATAATAATAAAAATACAAAAAAATAAATAAATAATAAAAAAAATTAGATATATTTTGTACGGTTAGATTTAATGTAAGGAATACTTGTAAATAAATATATTTAGGTGTAAGAGTATAAGTATATATATGCATATATGTGTGTTTGTGTGTGTGTATGTGTATGAGTGTGCGAGTTTATAAATATGTATATATGTATGTATGGATGTGTGTGTGTATGTATGTATATATATATATATATATATATATATATATATATATATATATATATATATATATATATGTATATATATGTATATGTATGCATGTGTGTATATGTATGTGTGTGTGTATATATATATATACATAGAAGTAGCTATAAGTGAAACAGAAAGGAATATACCATCTATTGTTAGCTTTAAATTAATGAGAAAAAAATTAATAAATAAAAAAGTTGTGTACAGTTATATGTTATTCTAACAAAAAAAAAAAAAAAAAAAAAAAAAAAAAAGGAACAGAATGTGCTTACATATTTCATGAGATTAATTAGTTAAAAACTAGGTTTAATTAAAAAACAAAAAACAAAAGGTTCATAGGACGATTAAAACAGTAAGTTGTTCGTCCTTTAATTCATTCCATTCCATTTTATACATATGCACAATATGTACTACCAACAACCAATTTTTATCACGGTTCCTCCCTCCCTCTGGGGGGTGAAACCCGGATTATGACGTTGAGCTCATAACGTAATCCAGAAGTCCCGTCATTCCCTTATGTAATATTAAGCATACATTTTCTTGGGAAATTTTTAATTATTGTAAATAAAATATCATTTAACATTTGTATCAATGATATATTTTTCTTTACTATGCCCAATTTCTCGCCATTTTACTGGGTGCTTTTGAATTTCATTGCTGTAGAGGGACTTTATGAATTTAAATTTTTCCCCAAGTAAAACATTTTTTAAGGGCCTCACGCTCTCACATAAATTCAAGAACTTTTGAAACGTTTTTCGATGTGTAAGTGGTCTAGCACTGTCATGATTTAACACGATTAAAGTTGACATTCAACGTTTGTGAGATTTTAAGACATAAGATGAATCCATCATTTATACCATTCTCTGGTTTTTCTGTTAATTGGGGCTCTGACTCTACAAACGTTATGAGATTTTTCGTTATTAAAATAAACTGGACATCCAAACCGGGGTTCATGATAAATGCAGCCTCCTCCAATTTTAATTTTTTTAAACCATTTCTGGTTAGGGTTTACACTGATAGAATGTGTAACAGAGCACGTTCGTATTAATTATAATCAATTATCGATATTCAATTTCTATGGGTACTAATATTTGTCCGATTTTGACAAAACAATGTTCGAATGATTTTTTTCGGTGACAGAATAACTAATAGATAAGTCAAGCGAAGGTAAGTGTCGAAAAGTTTGAAATATTATTGGTCTAGTATTGAGTCAGCAAATACGATGCATGCTTTTACTGCACGTGATCTTATTGACTGACCTGATAACAGGTATTGTACTATTCAGAATGGTTTCAAAATATTTAAATGAGAAAGAATTCTAGCAGTATTTTTTTCTGTAAGCATTCCTTTCGACACGTCACATCACTCATGGAATATCACTGTTTAACTTCGTGCACCTTATGTAAGCATATATATCTTTGTTTTCTGCTTATATTACAACAAGAAAAAAAAAAAAAACAAATCAAAGGAATGAAACCTCGTAGTATCTACTGATAAGGACTCCGAAAAAAAAATGATACAAGACGTCTAATTTACTCAAGAGAATGTAATCAATTTTTTTTCTGACAAAAAGAATTGACTTAACAGAGGAGAAGGGATAGACCGTTAGGCAGAGAGGATCAAACAGAGAGATAGCGTGGAACAGTATATCTCAAAGCCACTCTTATAATCTCAAACAGCGCTCCTAGTGGTGAGTAGATGAATATAACAATTATATACATATATATACATAAATAGTTTTGTATTTCATGTACTTTATCTATTAAAAAAGCTACTCCCTAGAGAATTAATATGAATAAGCATTTAAATGGATCGACTAATGCCTAAAATGTATAATAAGATGTAGCCTAGAAGCTGTTCAGGTTTAGGAAGGCTCAGCCATAAGCTGGAGGATATAGTCCTTTAATGCAGGTAGGATTCCCGTCTGGATCCACTTAAGTAGCTTGAAAAAACAGGGGCTTCACGGATAAACATTATCAATGGAAATTTAAATACCATTCAGCCTTACTAGCATTGATTCAATCAATCAGATTTAATCATTATACCTTAATTGAAATTAGCTATTTAATTAATCCATACATACGGTAGTCATTTATGTTGGTATAATTTATAATGCCCTTATAATAAGTACGTATTAGAAAACAAATGTTTTTAAAATTAAAGTTTAGGCATTATGTAGATCATGTAATAATAATTTGAGGTATATTAACTTATACTATTATACATTCGCTTCAGGTAAGTTATTTATCATTCATTCTATTTAGTTCTATAATATTTGTTTTATTATCATTCTCAAATGCCTTAAACTTTTCATCGATCCTACCAACTAGATTTTAGAATATAAGTTATATCTATCGATCTATCTATATCTATATCTCTATCTATCTCTCATATATATATATATATATATATATATATATATATATATATATATATATATACATATATAAATATAATTATTATTTAAGATTAATTATTAGTAATCAATAGTGCAATATGGCATTAGTCAAATGGGATATTCATTATATTGGAAATTTATTTTTTCTAATAGATAGCTTTATTAGTATAAATAATTTTAAATTATATTTATTATTTTATGGTTCTATAATAATAATTATCATCATTACAATACTCCGCTAACTAGGCGTTTAGCATGTTATCCAGTGACAAGAAACTCTTTATATTACCTTAATTTAAATTTATGGTATTGTGTCGACATTTTTTTATAATATTTACTTCCATGAGCAAGTAATAATAATTATTAGCTCTTATTAATTACAATTATAAGTTGAATGTTCATGATCAACGTTTAAGGAAAATATTATAATAATAAAATAATAAATGAATACAATTTGTGATAAACTCTTTGAGTGTTTTAAGGCGCATATGAATTTATTCCTAATTTTAAAAATGTATTTTTTAATTTGTTTTTCGCTGTTTTGTCCAATGCTATCATTCAAATTGTCGAGAGTCTAATGAACCAATTGTAGTCAGTTGATAACTGACTCTTTAATTTTATTTTTTTTAAATGTATGTAATATACATGATTCTAGTTTTCAGAAGATGCCTTTTAGTGAGATTGAACGGTTTTATGTTTTTTAAGTAGGAAAATATTGTATTTATTTAATGGCTGCTGTATTTAAAAAAATCCTGTATGCCAGCCATTTAATTGATTACATATTATGCATTCCGTTAGTCTTTTACCTTATGTCTGACGTTGCATATGTCAGAAGTTAGGTTATTATGTCCTGTATGCTTGTCTCGATGATATTCATGTGCTGGTCAAGTGTGGCAAATTCTAACTCGAGCAAACATAATTTGTTATCCTTTGTTCATTTGTACTCTACTTCTTTTTGATTTGTAACATTATGTGGTATGTAAATTGACTGTTATAAATTTTTTAAATGGAACCAAATTGCTGGCATGTTCGTACATTTTAGTATTGATTAATAATTTTAAAATTTCCTTTTTACATGTGTTCTATTTGGGGGTCATTAGCTCAAAATGCATGTCCATCTTTTGAATCTATCGATAGCCTCCTTCTAATTATTATTTAATTGGTTTAAATAGCTTAACCTAAAGTGCTAATAAACGCATTTTAGGAATTTTTGCCTGCTTCAGTTTTTAACAGACATCTATTATTCTAAATGATTCTTGTTTTTGCAAAGTTTCTTGGACATTGACGGTTTGAATATGTATACTTTTTATTATATTTAGTGCGTGTGTATATGTTTATATATATATATATATATATATATATATATATATATATATACAAACATATATATTCATTTCGTCAACCTATCGTTAAGACAAATCAACTCGCTTCAAGTTGGGTTCAAAGCAGATACACTTACATGAAAGTGTTAATAATACTTCAACCACACTTATTAAAACGTGACACATATTAAAATAAAAAATATCTGTTCCGCAACATGCCAGAAAGTCCAAGAAAGGCAGAGACAGTAGAGGTATCTGATTCTGAGGGACAACGTGTGGCCACAACTACGACTCCAGCTGCCTGATTTTCACCTTTTCAGGTACCCAGTAATAAATTAATTAATTATTGGGTGACCCTAGGGACGGTCTGGGACCCCGAATCCAATCCTCGAACGACTTTAATAGAAGAGAGAATCTATAGTGTGAGTTTTCAACTCATGTCTTCCAGAACTTTAGTTGAGAGCCCGAAATAAGAATTATTAATAACACAGGCTCACAAAATAAAAAAGTGCTATCTTCCTAGGACACAATACATATATTCTTATGTATTTCGACAGGCTGAATCCGAATCTGTTTCAATCTAGCACGTTTGCTTTAAGGGAATTTGAAGGACAAATTTCGTATGAAGTCGTTTAAGGAGAAATAACCAAAGCTTCCATGGTCTTGAGGGTAGCTGAATTCCAATCCGAGTTCTTTTTCCACCACATCGGCGCATAAGCAAGGTTATTTTAAGGACAAATATGTCTATTTTGAAAAATGAATTTATGACTGCAGATTCAGCGTGTTGAAATACATAAGAATATATGTAAGGTGTCTTTGGAAAATATCACTTTTCTTTATTTTGTGTGTCTGTGTAATAAACATTTCGTGAGCGAAATTTATATGAATTATTCATGTGTAGGCAGAACATGACCATTGAAGCGGAAGATTCGCCTACGTTCTATTAGGCTGTATTTAGTGTTTGGGCTCCAGAAGAGGCATCAGATAATGGGAAACGTGTAGAGCTATTTTAATGAATTGACTATGATGGTAATTTTCAATTTTATTCTCAGACCTTCTGCCTACATATGACATTTTTTCAGATTGCGGTCACAAGTTATTTTAATATGAAGTTTATATCTTACGTTTTTGTTATTGGTCATGAATTATTCCACACATACTTTTTTTTTTAGATGCCTACTTAACAACATGCATCATGAACGCAGAACAGTTGATAGGGAGGTTTTTTTTTTTCTATTTTAGGAGAATAATTTCGTAGTTAACTGCAAAACACTTAAGGACTCGTTCCAATAGTACAGCACCTCAAGTAAATTGAACAGGGCATTTTCCCCGTAATTATTACAATCAATCACACTCAAATTATTTTTCCTGATACATTATTATTATCATATCTATGTATTTCATACTTCAGTACATATTTACAAATACATTTATTGATATTTCTTGTCTCAATGATTGATATGTTTTCATTTCGCGAACTTTATCTAAACAAGGCTATTTGATTTTTGCGATATCAGCGACTTTTTTTTTCTTCATTTTTTTTAATCTCTTCAAATTGAAGTTATCACTCTCTTATCATTGATTACGGTTATTAATAAAATTATTGCTCCTTCAAACCGAAAAATAAGTGCTATATCCTTAAATCTTTTGAAATGACGTCAATGGTTGTATTTCTTTGTGTTGACGCAAGAAGAACGTTTTCCCCCCATAAAAACAAAAATAAATTGAAATGGAAAATTGAAAAATATGCCCAATTTGCTTAATGTGGGCATTATTAGTTCTGGATTTTTTTTTCACAAATGGAGATCTACTTTTTTTATTTCAAAATTATTTGTTAGCAAAACAATGTGATCGATAAGGGTATAAGCTAAAATTAATTGTAGATATTACCAATTAATAAAGGGTCTCATGGTAGTCATATACAAAATTATACAACCGCGTAAGAATGTCGGATCGCCTTAGATATTTCATATACACCAATTCAAAGTATTTGAATCACCTCTTGTCGTTAATAGGCCAGGACACATCTGTAAATACTTTGCGATACTAGGATGATGAATGTTTCATGGAATATCTCTGGAACATAAAAAATTTCCAAAAATAACAATAATTTAGGTAAGTGTAAATCAAAAAAGTTTCGGGCTATTTTTTTAAAAATACATAAAAAATCGAATAAAACAGGTTTTGTTTTACTCGCTGATAGAGTTTTTATTTGTAAATGTCAAATTTATTAGCTGTTTTTTAAATAAGCAATAAGTATGAAAAAAAAAAAAACCTGCCGATTAAAGCAACGAAACTAACACTTTCGAAGTCTTTAGTACTTATTTCTCCGATTGACGTCGTCTCACGGAAAATTTCTTCAGAACTTTTTATGTAGAAAAGTTAGTAAGCTTTCGAATGCTTATTTTTTACTTACCTCGATTTCCCAACCGTTTTCGAGATATAAATATATCAAACAAATAAAACCTTTTTTTTTCTAATACCTACTTGCTTAACTAAAAATGTAACCAACCTCTAAATATCTTAGTTTAGATGATTTTCACACACGTAGAAATTATTTCAATTGAATCTAACAATATATACGGCAAAGCACAAATCGAAATAATTTAGTTTTTAAAACTATTTATAAACGTTTCTCGAAAGCTGTTACAGATATCACCTTGAAAAATTGTTTCATTCTTTTTTCTACGTTAGACAACCTACTCGTATATAAAGTGTACCTGAAGGCATATTAACTTGAAAACGTAAGGGTTACGACTTTTTTCGCTCCAAAAACCAAAATATTATTTGCAATATTTAACTGCCCCACTTTATTCTATAACTGGTCCATATGTTTCGTGGCCTCTATACTACCTCCTCAGGTGCCATTATTCCTTACAAGTTTGTGCGGCTCGCGATCCACCTTAAGACCGAATGCAGCTTAATATTAAATAAGGGAAACACGACACGTCCGGCATGCGTCATTAGATCAACATCAAAAGCTGGTTTCCTCCCTTTGGGGGGTTGGGTTGGTAGTTTAAGGGCAGAAAACTACTTGGTCATCTCCGCCCTTAGAGTATAATTAAATTGTACAAGTTTAATGTTAGGATACAGAGTCTTTTCAGTATTGCCTGTTTGAAATAGAGTTGTGTTCCTAAAGATGTATTTGTTAGTCTTGCTTTGGAAAAAATTATTGTTATTAAAAAATTGCATAGATATAAGAACCAGATTCAAATGTCCGTAAAAAAGGAAAGAAAAACACACATAAAAAATCTATATATTTTGTTTTATTTTTTTTTATTTAATTTTTTTATTTTATTTATTTATTGTTTTTTTTTTAATTTTATTTTATTATTTTTTTTTATTTTCCTTGCTATGGATGGAGGGAAGAACCGCGCTAAAAGGATAAACAATCAACATTTTACAACGTATAATTTTTTCGGCAGCTTAAAATGCATTTAGGACCTCTTTGTTCCAGCAAGAAACTGAACCAGCAAGAAAGTACAGGTAGAATAAATCAGCCCAAAAATACGCTTAATTTGGCGCTATATGTTTTATTGCGTTCCAGAGTGCCAGTATTGAAGTTATTATTTTTTAATTTTACCGTACCTCAATTATTATTATTTCGGCTCATCCTAAGACATTCCCGCAAACATTAGCGCGCCTCTCCTTAATCTCCTAATGTAGCAAGGTTTTTACAAATGTGCTTAGGCCAATGAGTGAAATAGTTTACCATCAGATTTAAAACTCAGGCTTTGCTTTTAACCTTTGGAAAATGGTTCCTAAAAAAGATAATATTTAAACATTACGTTAAATTACCACATTTCTTTGTTGCCATTAGAATAAGATTGAATACTGACAATTTCATCCCTTTATGATCCTTCTGGAAATTGATGACATGACCCGATGACAAAAGTTCATAGAGCCGATCCTATCTTATCGGGACTTGCCGCTAGGGGCGGGTCTTTTACTGCGGCTTTAAGGATTACACCAATGGATTTGTACGGATATCTACCTTCAAATAGGGCGCTCATCTACCTTCATGCCGCGCCTATTCTTCGTAGATTTCTTCATTTACATATCTATGTGTTTAAAAACTACAACTAAAAAAGATTATTTCATAAAGACGAATAGTTACAAAATGAACAACTTGGTGAGTGTTTCCCTCTCCCCTGAATGGTGGAACCAATTCGCTGAACCTATGAAACAATTTCAACTTGCTGACTAGCAATGCCAGTGTTTCATGATCGACCGTTTCATAGCTCACCAAAAAACGGCACACTTGAAATGTTTTTATACATATACAAGTTTAAGGCGAAGAAGTAGAGTGATATCATACTTACTGGGTAGAAGCGTTTCGCCTTCTTCCCTATGATAAGGTAAGTATTTTAATTTCCTATTTTTTTACATTGCATCTGCATCTCGGCTATTAGCCTATGGCTATCTAAAGGTTGCCGGGAATATTTTCAGCGAGCTCATAGAAAAAAAAACTTAACTCGCTGCAACCGAGACCCGAACCCGCATCTTCTAAAGGTGTAATGCTACCTTGTGCGATCAAAAACAAACAATTTATAAATCAATATTTTTCAATTTTTATGTTGGTATAGTTGATTTTATTTGTTGACCTTCCGCCTGATAAGTGAATAAATGCATTTGACAGGGTCACCCTTTAATAATTAGTTTTATGTAAGTATACGTGTATTTTTTCCTTCATATATTTCTATATGATTCGGAGTGTATAAAGTAAAGCTTTTATTTTACCAAAAGCTCATATTTTCAACTCGTCTAATTCGATCGTTCATAAAAGATGGGGAAATATTTTATTTTTATTGTAATCACTGCCTTACTAAGGATGTATTTTGTTTTTATTCTTAAACGATTAGGCTTACTTAATTTTAGAAATATCATATAAATTTACGTTTCATGTTGAATCATGGGCCTCTTTAAGCAAAAGAAACACTCCACACAGCTGAGTATGTTAACGGTAATCGGTTGATTTTATGAAAAATCCGATGGAAAATTCATAAGTAGCCCAATTATCACCTGTTTTAAATAAAATGGATTACTGTAGGATGTCATATCAGAGCTTCACTCGTTCGGCTGCAAATCTCCTAACGAGCCGCTAAGTCCGCTTTGTCGGAAAGCATTTTATCTCATTTAAATATTTCATAAATCTCTAATTCGTTTACAAATGCGTTTGGATAAAAGATAATTTTAATTAATGATAATTAAATATAATTTCGATGGAATTCCGTCTATGGCATTAAAACCTTTTATTAATAAACACTTATTTTTTGAACCTGTTTTATGAAATAAATAATGAGGAGAAGATAACAGAAATCAAAATGTTTAAAAAAAGATAACATCATGTGTCTTTGAGTGTAAGTCATATTATTAAAAGTCTTAATTTGTTTTATTGGAGTAAATATGTGTCCCTCAAAATGAAGAGCATTAATAGTATATTTAGTTTCACTTTTAGAGACCATATTACTAAATTATTATTTTCTAATTAATTCATTTCATTTTTCTTAGTATCAGTTAATTTAAAACATTCTCAGACTGTCTGGAGTTCCGACGCCCCTAAAAGGGAAGCACACCATGCCTACGGTTTTAGGTTCTTTCCCACCAGGGTGGTGGATTACGGACAAGGCATTATCGCTATTCTGGCTAGGAAAGGGTGTTGTAATAATGTTTTCATTTGTAATAATGTTTATGTAAAATAAATATAATAATATATGTAAAATACGGATTTTTGGACTAGTTGTCTACAACACCCGCTTGCTACTTTTCTGGCAAGATTAGGCCTTATTCATCTTCGTGAGAAAAGCTACTACCCCATTAAGAATCGAATCCCTCATCTCAGGTACAGAATGTTCATGCCTTAATTCATTTTTTATGCTTGACATTTGATTAAATATCGTCTACATATATATATACACACACACAGTGCACAGCAAAAGTTTTCATACACCTAAATAATTTGAGAAAAATATGCAGTTTTCTTTTCTAAATCAATGCTAATATTTAAAGAAAAGAATATATTTCTTGTAAACATTTATTAAACCATATTTTCATCAAAACAACTCAAAAACATTATAGATATATATATTTAACAGTGTAACAAATAATATAATATAAGAATATATGTAGCAAAAGTTTTCATACATTTTGGAAAAACATTTTTAAAGCTTTTTTGGACAATCCTTTTTAAACTTTGTGGGAAGAATTTTCCTCTTTTGTACTGCTCTCAGCCACCAAGGCATGGATTCTACCAGCTTGGTCGTCACTTCGAAGGAAATATTGGCCCATTCTTCTTTTCATTTAGTTTTAGATCAGTAACTGTGTTTTTTTAATTGGCGATGAAGGTGGGCCCACAAATGCTCAACGGGGTTCAAGTCAGTGCTCTGGGGAAGCGTTTCCAACACCTTAGGACAATTATATTGAAGCCATTCTCGAGCCAGCATTGCTTTATGCTTAGGGTCATTGTCTTGATAAAACTTAAGAGTTTGTTCTATCACCAGTTTAACAGCACTAACTTTTAGATTGTCCCTTTAAATATCAATATATATTCGTGAGTCCATAATCCTGTCAATAAAATCCAAATTACCCTCCCCGCCAGCTGACATACAGCCCCAGACAACACACTAACACCACTGTGTTTTACAGTCTCAGTCAAATTCTTTTCGTCTAGTGCTTTTCCAAGCTTCCGCCAAACCAATGTTCATCTGTCTGATCCTTTAACGTTATACGTGCTTTCGTCCATGGGAATAACGTCATCCACGAAGTCTGGAAGCTTCTGCCAATATTCTTTATAAAATTGTATTCGGTTAATTTTATTTTTCCAACTTACCCTGGCTTTAAATCCATTTCTCCTCAGTATTTTTCAGATGGTATTTGGCCCAGCTGATGTCCCCAGCTGTATATTCATTGCATTTGTTAATTCTGTGACCTCCGTTTTGGGATTAGCTTTAACTCTACGTACAATTAGCCTCTCAGCAGTCTCAGAGAAAATTCTTGGCCATCCCGATCGGGTCTTATCATCCAATCTTTCATCATATTTAAAGCGCTGAATGATAAACTGGACTGTTGAAAAGGGAATTATGGTCACTGCACTGATTCTGCGGTATGACAGTTCTCTGAGGTAAACCACTCTTAACTGCTGTTCATTAGAAGTGCTAACTTTGCACCGGGCCATCATAAACCTAAGACATTGTCTCAGAACTAACTGGCCTTTAGAAGCAATGGCATATAGAGGAAGGATTAAAAACTAGTGATTCTTGCATATCAATGCTCCAGATATGGGATTAAAAGAAGTAATTCCAAGCTGTATGAAAACTTTTGCTGGGGTTCAATTGGATCTTTCTTCTTTATAGATAGTAAATAAATATATATTATCCAGATTTTATTTGTTTCAATTACTAAACATGTCTACTATATTGGTAGAAATATTATGCTATCGTGAAAATTTTTTTTCTTTTAAAAAGAGAATAACAGAAAGCATATTTCAACGACTTTGGTGAGTGTATGAAAACTTTTGCTACCGACTGTATATATATATATATATATATATATATATATATATATATATATATATATATATATATATATTTTAAGTCTATTCTCATATTTCTTTTGCATACAGATGTATAAAATTTAAGACACTTCAAGCACCTCTTGTGAACAAACTGTTAATCTGAGAGAAAAATATAAATGATAAACGATATGGTTTGATGTTTTATCCATGCGTGTTTTCAAAAGGCAAAGGTAGATACTAAAAAAAGTCTAGAAATCGAATAACTTTTGACGCGACAAGAGCATACAACACTTCTTGATCCGCAGAAAATATACTTCTTCATGTTGCCTAATCACTTAAATAGGCTGAAAATCTTTATATTTAGGTTTATAACCTAACTTAAGCAGGCTATCGCCTTAAAAAGTTAGGATTCTTAAGCAATTATTTTGAATTCGTAGGAAAACATAATTTCGGAAGGACCGAATGTATTTTTTCTAGAAACATGGTAAAAATAAAAAATACTTTATATTGTGTATCATTTATTATTAAGCGGTCCCAGAAAAAAACACAAAGAAGTAATTTTTATTTGAAATAATTACATTTAAGCGTTTATATCTCTGTTCTACTGAATTTAGTTCCTTTTCCCTGATTCCTTAACAACCCTCCCTAGTGTCAGTAGTTTTCTAAGATTCGCCTGCCAGTGTAGTAGTCCAGAAGCTAAATATAGGATACGTCTCACATCACAGCGATCCTAGTGATTGCGAACACAAAATGCCTTACATCATCTTGCTCACTATAAGACCAAACCCAAAACCAGAGCCACCACGGGGGGGGGGGGACTGCCGGGTTCAGTTGCCCCGGGCCCGGGCCTCGCTAATTGGAAAAAAAAAATGTATAGGTTATGAGCTTGTAAAAAGAATGGGGTTTAGAAATATAGACGGGCGTAGCCTATATCTATTGGAATGGGATCTGTATTTTTTTGTAGATAAACGAAAAAACGAGTGCAGTCCCGGAATAGTATATTTCCTTAGGAGTACCAGTGCTGCACCGATTGTCGGCTTTTATTCTCATTTAGCTCAAAACACAAGATGAAAATAATTGTAAAAAGTCCAAACTCCTACAGCAAAATACTAGAATTTTCAGTCTGGCTCTGAGAAGTGAAGGCCCGTGATCTGGTCCTGGGCCCGGCTCTGAGATGTGGCCGCCCTGCCCAAAACCAAAAATTATCCCTCATTGGAACTTCTAAAAAGCTCGCTGGCACAACATTAAGATCAAGACCGGCCGTCTAGTCAACACTAATCTCATCTGAAATAATCCTGATACAGTTGCGACTACCCTTGCCTAAACAAAGGGCAAAAAAAAGAGAATATATATATATATATATATATATATATATATATATATATATATATATATATAATAACACATAAAATAAAGAGTGGTTGGTAGAAAGAAGAACAGAATATTTAAAAGACACATTTGAAAATTTATTTGAAATAAAAAAAAAAAAATGAAAAATTTGACAAAATGATGGTTAATAAAAGAACTACATTTCTTTTGGAAATGGACATTTATGCCAAGAATTGTTTTTCTTGGGTTCGAAGACGGTTTAGTCCCTTGGGTTGTTTTTAATTTTTAATGATATGATGAGGAATAGTTTTTGTTAAAGAGGGAAGGGCGTAGAAGAAGGGTTAAACTCAATGTCAGATCTTATGTCAAATTTAAGTGATTTCAGGGATATTTAATGATATTTATAAACGATTTGTACTTCATCTGAATAGAAATGCCCTGAAAAAATAAAGAAGTGATGACAGACCGAAATTATTTTTCACACTCAATTAGTATTTATTTCTATCGGTTTAATACACTTTAACCAATTAATACACTTTAACCAATTAATACACTTTAATCAATACTGTTAGAAATAGAAGATGAAATCATACAAAAAACGGGCCATTCATTACAATAACTTTCCATAATAAATAATAAGCATTAAGCATATTTATTTACCTAATAGTGTATTTCATTTTTTATCTGGCTTGTGTGATTTGATTTTGTGTACAGTAATCTACGCAGTGATATTGATGACAGATTATCACTTGCTCGTTATTGTGAGTGTACATTGTTCAATCTGTTTGCACAATCTATTTATGAGCTGATAGTATGGCGCCATATCCTGCAGTCTACATTTACTTTTTTTCCCTAAAAGCGATCAGTTAATAATTGAATCGTTTATTTCAGAAACCCGTCAAGTGTACTTTTTAAAATTTTGGGAAAACTAAAAAAATCTTGCTAATTTTAAAAACTAACCTCAAGCATTATTTGTTTTTTCAATACAATGAGAAACACTTTGATGTTTTCCGTAACCAAAACCTTTAATAATTTTAAAATTAGGAAGATTTTTTTAGTTTTCCCAAAATTTTAAAAAGTACACTTGACGGGTTTCTGAAATAAACGATTCAATTATGGTGTTGGAGACTCGAAAGACTTTGAACGATACGAGAAAAACAATTCACATCATTAACGAAGGCAAAATACTAATAACTTATGTCACATCGAGTTCGAATGATCCCCAAATTAAGGGTCCTAAAGTCTGTCATCCTTATCCAGTTTTTTTAAATCTATTTTTTATTATTTTTAATGCTATATATACTAAATATCTTATGTATTAACCTTATATCTAAAAATAAATTCTCGACATATTTTGTTTGTGTGAATCATTTTTTTGGGGTTGGGGAAGGACTGGGAGGATTTGGAAGGGGCAGAATTCTCTTGTCACTTTTTACGTTGACAGAAATATGTTTCAAAACTACTTCAGAAATGTAGTATTTCTTCTTTGTGCCGGTATCAGAATACCCGCTCTTTCCCTACTACAGAATCATAAGTATACGCTGCGATTAATTCCGTTAAAAAGGGATATACTATTCTATCTCAATCATTTTCTCTAAAAACATTTACGTAGTTATATCAAGGCGACCCGAGAAATTGTTTAAAATCATTCTCAATCAAATAGTCGATTCAAAAAAGGTTTGGAATAACATGAAAAAAAATATGAGGATTTAATAATGCACACTAGGGTGGCCCTTAGCTATAGGGATTATTTTTAAGTCAACATTTTGCTGCTCCCACTCCCCAATTATGTCTGTTCCAATTAACAAAAAAACTAGCAATGCAAAATTCTAGCGCAATCGGACAACTGCTAGGCAACCCTGAAACGCTTTAAAATTGAAACATAGTATACGAAATGATTAATTCCGTTAAAACAGGTATATACTGTTCTATCTCAATCCATTTCTTATTGCAATTTATTTAGATACATCCAGCAGGCTACCCAAGAAATTGTTCAAAATCATTCTGAATCATATATCAAAAAATTTAATTCTAAAAATTGCAGAGATAACATGAAAATATTAAAAAAAAAAATAAAAAAATAAATAAATAGGTTTTTAATAATAGGTACACAACTTGTATAAGACAACCGCATTTTTATTTAAAACAAAAATTTCTCTAGAAAAAAGGCATAATTTGAACAATAAAAAAATACAAATATTGAATATTATGTTTTTTTAAGGGAAGATTTAGTAGCTGTCGGGTATTTTTCCCGGTCACCGGCAACGATCTGCAAAACAATATGAAAAAATCGATTTTTGTGAAGGAAGAAAAATCATTTTGATGGAGAACGTACCTATTCAGTTGATTTTTTTTCTTCCTCTTCTTCGTCACTGTCTGCTTCCAGCATAATTTGAGCTATATTTACCTTAACCGCTGTTGGAACGTTGTCATCAAATAAGGATAAAGCCACGGTCTCGGGAACTAAGCTCCAGAGATGATTGGGAAAAAGTTTTTTGCAGCAACCTTACTAATTTCTGGATCAATATCCTGATAATGTATCAGTTGATACATGAATAGAACGTACTCTCGCGCAAGAAAAATACATGTTCTTCTTATAGACTTTTTCTCGCTATGAGATTGATTTTAAAACAGGTAAATTTTGAATGTATAAATCGCCTTTCCCATCCTCCTAGGATGACTTACAGCTCCTGGTACACGAAACGATACTCCTTTCTTCCCGTGCATACGAGTGCGTTTTCAGGAAGCAGGTACAAACTTGATTGTTTATCTTTTTATCCAATATTAATAAGAACGCGACTAATTTAATTTCCATTACTAGTGCTTACCTGCTCAAAAGTGATGAAAAAATAAAATAACTTAAAAAACATTATCTGAAAAAATTACTTTCGGACGAAAATGTCAATATTTCAAGGTCATTGCGAGTCATATCCTTTGCAGGTCCTTGGAGTTGTATGATTTAGCTAAAATTTTCCACAGATCGTTATTTTGTTGATTGGAATAAGATAGAGGGGGGGGGGAGGTAAACTTTTAGAAAGTTGAAAAATAAGGGCCACCCTAATGGTCACAGCTAAATTCGGTTTGCGGTCGTTCCATACATGTTTAGAAAATGGCTAAGTTCAGAATTTAAGAGAAAAAACTGCAAGTCGAAAAGAAATGTAACACTTCGAAATTTGTCAATTTTTCATTATCTATTTCTCTAAATTTTAACGTCCAATATAATTAGCTCAGAATTTTTCATTAACCTCTTTCCTAATAACGACTTCTAAATGAGGAAAAATTGTTTTCGCCCTATTGACATCGAGAAAAAATGCTCCAATCATCTCCGGTCGAAAATTAAAGAATAAACAAATGGTAGTAATAGATAGGAATTTTCGATATTTCCACTCTTTTTGACATGGATATGTCTTAGCTATGGTCTAGTAAGACGCTAAAACTGTAACGCATCGGCTACGTCCGGACGATGGTACACGAGGGTTCCATTGCTATAGAGACTAACCGACGTGGTTACCGTACTATCTAAACCGTCAAATTTTCATAGGTTATGAGGTAAAATCATTGGAGATTGAATCAGTAGAGTTAGTTACAGCGTTTTATAGAGGGATTAGTCATTCGGGAACGTGTGTGTTAGGATGTCGTCCGTGGACATATCCATGATTCAAGCTATTTCCAACAGGGAAATGTTTTAATTCTATATCACGTTGGCTTCGGCATGAAATTTCAGCGGTTCGTCGTAGGATCGGTGAGAGACACATGTGTGTATAAATTCCAACTGCTGAGCGGTACGGGACATCGGTGTCCCGTAAACATCTATACATATATATATATATATATCACGAAGTCAAAAAATTTGTGTAGGCGTTCTGCAACGGTAATGCTTTAGATTTGTTATTATGACGATCACTGACGGCTCTCAATTCATTGCTGGCACCTGAAACCTAGGAAATGATTTTCTCGGCCGGTTATAAACACGAATTGTAGGGACGACAAGGTGGGGGAAACATTCTTCAAAAATATCGGTTTTGACGATTCTGGAGCACTGTAGGGAGCTCTGATTGACCGCCCTACAGTATTTTTTTTTTAAATGGGTTGAAATATCTAAAAAAACTTAATTCATGTTATGTAAACAGTTTATACATCTTATGTTATTGTATATTAAATATATTATTCAATTAAAAAAAATGGCGTAGAACTTGTATTTTTGTTGGCGTGCCAGAAAGTAGTTGAATTAAGACGCTACTTGTTAATTCGTCTAAAACGATTTACCTTCTTTCGAAGGGAGATATTTTTCTCTGCGGGATTTGCTAATAAATAGTACCAACGCAACTAGTTTCTTCCTTCTCTCAAGAGCCTTTGCATTGGCAAGTAAATGTTTTTCTTCAACTAATGAAATGAAGCCCCTAGGCGCATTGAACTGTACCCCCTCCCAAAAAAAAATTAACTAATTCAACGAAAACTGGCCAAGTTCGAAATGCACAAATAAGTGAGAGGGTATAATTAGGTTCTAGACAATGATACCACATTCGATGGCTTTCCGAAGGACTGGTGGGTCTCCGAAGGAAGGACAAGAACAAAACCTCCTGGGAGCTGGGTCAAACACAACTTTTCCAGACTTTTCGATGGTTCAATAGTATGTGAGGGTAAAAATGGGTTCTAATACTTCCTGTAATATACACGCAGTGTGCGTAGGCCGGAACTTGGTATGGCGCACGACCGTGCACGTAGATAAGGTGGGTGAAATTGGAATAACCATTTTTTATTTATTTCTGTATCTCACTTATTTAAATTATTTTGTTCTCCATTTCTGTGTTAATACTGATAAATTCTGGACAACAGGAACCGTTTCGAATTAGATGGCTTCCAAACAATTCCTTAATAAACCATAAATAAACCTTAAATAGACCATTGACCGCTGGAATAGGGGGCATTCAGTGCCCCTTTACGTACATCCTTAGGTAGAAGTCGGATACGCTATCTACTCTACCAGGAGGAGACCACTTTAATACTTATTTGGATAAATAGAACGGAATCACAGTTTCGTAAGACTTTTTCTGTTTTTATTAAAGAGATTTTACATTTTTTTATTTTTTTTTATTTTTTTTTTATTTTTATTTTTTTTTATCATGGAGTTATGATATTAAATCTCCGTGCCTGGGGTTATGGATTCGATTCCAATGGGGGTTACTGGCTTTTATATAGCTAGCAACTAGCTGACCTGGCTAACGTTGTTTTGCCATATAAATCGTTTCTAGTAAAAATTAATTTTGTTCAGAGCCTTCTGCTCAAATTCAGGAACTTAAATATGCTTTAAGTCCACGCGACAAACCTATGTAATGTACTGTATAACAGACAGTCTTCTTTTTCGTACATGGCCACCGCGCATGCGTGAAAGCCAGCGGACACTTTTTTGCGACACTTTTTTAACGCTTTTTTTCAGTTTAGTCATCACTAAAGCATATTTATTTTAATATACTAATATTTTGGCAGTGAAATAATAATCATGTACCTGTTACAGGGTCTCTTTGTTTAATATTTATGCAATATCCGTATTGTCACTTCCAGAACATTAGCAGATATTGGATAGCATCGTATGACGATGTGCCTGGCGAACCGCAAATTGAGGTTAATGTTCGGAGTCCTCGCCTACCATAATATAGATTTGTAAAAATTGATGTGGTTCGTTTGGCATTGGTAGCAACGATCCCACTTTGTGATAAAATTGGCCTTTGACTTTGAATCTTGAATTAAATTGTTAACAATTTGCAACATTATGTTTTACTATTTCCGTTGCTCCGAACAATGTCATTTGGAAGCATGAATTGAATGTTGGAATTAACTTCAGGAACAGGTTAGAATCTGGAGCCATATTTCTCTTCGTCAAAAGATCGCATGTTGAATAAAACTACTTTTTATAATTAAAATATACTTATTAGTATAATTAAAGTACTAATATCGTTATTATAAAATGGGGATTGGTCGTATACGGTTGAAAATTTAGGGTTGGTTGTATTTTTTAATGCTAAATCATAAAACAATAAAAATAAAATATTTTGTCCAAAAAATAAAAACATATTTTTTGGGGTTGGCCTGCCTTATAACTTAGGGGTATAAAAATTAGTTATAAGCCTATTCTCAAACCTACTGAATATACATATTAAATTTTATCAAAATCGGTTAAGGAGGAGTGTAAACACTAAAACTGTGACACGAGAAATTTATATATTAGATAAGGATGAAAGCATTAACCTTATCCTGGCTAGAATGGGATGGTAGCCAGCAGACATGCTGTCTTAAAAATCTAATAATAATGGGACTTTCAAAAATTAAAATCAATTTATCGTACATTGTTTATTATTTTCTTGTCGCGATGATTTGTAGTATTTCCTTAACAAGAGTCCATTCATCCAACCATAAATACTTGTTGAATGTAAGTCTAGCATTCCAAAATATTTAGTTTAACCTACTGAGAGGTATCCAATTCATAATTTAAGAGTAATGGGCGATAAATTATTCGTTTTTAATTTATATCAACTTTTAGCTTTTTTAGGTAAATGCGTTTTGTGGGAAATTAGGCTTTATTATGGTGAATGGTGATTGTCAGCATAACACAATTATTTAACAATTTTTGAGAGATATAATTAAATATATATCAAACTAGCTGACTACCCGTGCTTCACCACGGCCGATAAGTAGTTTTTATATTGCATTAAATAAGGTATGATCGAAATTAACGCTACTACATAATTTAGTACAGCTTATTATTGCACGGACTTTAAAGTTACCCAGGAACTACTACATAATTTTGTACAGCTTATTATTGCACGGACTTTAAAGTTACCCCGGAAACACCATGTGGAGGTAACCGTGCTTGTTTCCGTTGGGTAGTAAAAAAACAAAATACAACAACCGCTTAAAAAGTTAAGTAAAAACAGACAAATACACGTTGAAAAGAATAAAACTAACAACTTTGAAGCTTTAAGCGCTTATCTCTTCGATTGACATCGTCCCATCGAATATTACAACTGAATCTTTTTTGTAGAGAATTTAGTAATCTTTCGAATAGCCGCCTTCCACTTACTACGATTTCCCAACCGTTTTCGAGATATTTTAGAAAATATACTGAGATCCGAAATCTTTGTATCACTATTTATACATATTTTTTTTCTATATACTTCTTTCCTCCAAACGATACCAAAGTTTAAATAATTTGCTTAGATGAATGTCAAATACCTGGTACAAGATTTAAGTAAACTAATCATTGTTTCTGAATACCCAAACAGAAAATTAGTTTGGAAAAGTATTTCTATCAATTTTCCTCGTAAGCGGTTACAGAAATCCTTAATAATGGTTTTATTCATCTTATGAACTCGAAAATGTAAAGTTTCCGATTTTTTCCTGCAAATTTTGCTTCAAAAAGCTTATTTCAGTAAACGGATTCAGCTGGTTAATGATCTTGACCTTTCAAATGAGAAGAAAGTCTTTGTACCAAATGTCATCAAAATCGTGCCATTTTAATGTCGATGAGGAACTTTTTAATAATTCAATCCCCCCTAAAAGTACTTAAACATTCGAATTTCAAAAAAAGCTTACTTAGCTAGTGTTTACATTCCAAACGGATTGTACGTGCAAAATTTCAAATTTTTGAGTCAAGTGGTTCGGGAGATTATCTCGGATGGACCATCACCAGGGCGTAAACTCTATGAGGGACAAAATCACAGTTTATATCTATTAATTCAAGGTCTACCATCACAGTTGAAATTAACCTCAATTAAAAATAATACCATGAAATAGATAATGTACGGTAACAGCTGTTCTGTTATCTTCCTAGCAACACATGCTGCCTTGGCTTGACTGCTCTAACCAACTAAATTTTAATCCCCTCTAAAAATACTTAAAAATTCGAATATCAAAAAATCCTTTCTTAGCGAGCGCCTACGTTATATAGGGAGTGTCCATGCAAAATTTCAAAATTTTCTGTCGAGCGGTTTGGACTGGGCGTTGATAGGTCAGTGAGTGAGTGAGTGAGTGGTATTTGACAAATATATAGTAGATCAGAAATTGCTCTTACCTGTGGACATCTTTTATCTACAGGTATCATCTGTGAAAATGATGTTGGATATATCATTTTTAATTTAGTTCATCTACACCAAACATAATTAGATTGCACAATTAATAGAAAAATTCTTGCCTCTATGTCATTTTAGTATTGTAATGTTTATTTATTTACCCACAATATAAAAAGTAGTCAAAGGGATACCATGGTCGCCGAATTTAACATTTTGTTTTAGACTATTATTGATAATATTGACAGTTCATATTCCTTTTTCACAAAAGAGAAAATAGCGCCGAAGCAATTTCCATAGCATACTGAATAATCAATTTACCGAGATACGAAATTAAATTAGTCGAGTTGACTTAAATTTGAATAGAAGTTATTTATATATTTCAGTTGCAATTTTCTGCTAGACGTATGTTTAAGATAATTAGTCAAAGGAACAGAATAATCACAAACACTGTACTATAAGTAGGTACAGTATTTTGTTTTTATAACACACTCATTCAACATATTTCCACCAGTATAAAACTCATAAATTAAGAATAAACTTACATCAGTTTAAAGTTTATTGGTATCTATTTTATAATTCGAACATCTCCAAATGGCTTTTCTTACTGTTTTGTTATGATATATTTGATTTACCAAGCCAAGGCAGAAAAATATGTCAGATTAGTAGGAACATTTAATAATACAAGAAAAACAAATGTATTAATACTTTTCTGAAATATAAGGAAATGCATGGGTATTTGAGAGGAAAATGCTTGTAATAATTTTATGAATTCGTAAAGCTGCAGTTATTTCATTCCTCCTGTTTATTATGATTATTTGAGGAACCACGACAGAATAAAATATAGAGATTTCTTTCGCACAGCTGTTGAAAATGCAACCGACAGGGAAAAAAAAGATCTGTTTTTCTTTTATGGTCTCTTCCCGAGGTTTGAGGAGCGGGAATGATGTGGAGGGATGACTTGTCAGAAAGGGTAGGTAGGACGGAGGAAGGGAGTCAGAGAGAGGAAGAGGGGAGGAAAAAAATCAACAGGTGTATATATAACCGGGTGGGAGGGGATGGCGAGGGGGTAGAATGGGAGGGGCTAAGATGGCACATAGACCACGCCCACCTAGTAGGAACGGCGGAGTGGGGGGAGGGGTGGCAAATCCAGTCTGCCCCGAGACGCCGCACCGACAAGACCGGCAGGCCCGCACGGTGAGTCCCTACTCCACTCTACTAGGATTAGGGCGTAGGATTATACTCTAAGCCCGAGTATATCCCCTCCCTCTTTACTACCGGCTCCTCCCACACCACCAGGCTTACCTTCACAATGTCTCATCTTGTTTTAAGCCCTCTTACTTCCACACATAACATTCTTTCATCTTTAACTCCTTCTACAAGCTATTCCTTTATGATCCTCAAGGTTACAAATTCAGGAACAACTCTCATCATCTTTTTCGATATAGTCATTTTCTAACTATCTCATTTAACACATTATCGTAATATAACCTCTAAAATCGGCCTCTTAAAATACTTCCAATTAGTAATTTATTTTTTTAAATTTAGATTTCTAAAGTATATCTATTGTATACTATTTTTTTTTGTATTAATGATTCTACTATTTAATAAGCCTTCAACTACTGGCGGAAATAATTTTAAATTTCCAACAAATAATAACCAAATATTATAACCATATATTTGAGTTTATTTATAATATAAATTATGAAAATATTACGAAGTGAAATATGTACTAATGAGGTGAATACAGATTTAAAAGAAACGTTAATGACATTAATAAAGCACCTCATAAGCTAATAATATCCGGAACCGAAATAACGATAAATTTGTATTAAGTAAATAATATATTTATAGTTATTATTGCTTTTGTAACTATAATTATAACGCAACAACGATTTTTTTTTTTTCAAAGGCAACAATTTTCAACTGGTTACCACTCTTTTCCATGAAGGATAAGCGTATGGCACTCGTACTTTAAATAAACTCCCACGATGGAGGGTTACTCCAACGTGGAAAACAGGAAGGATAAGCGTATCATCTTTTTTTTCGGAAGAAAAGCTAGTAACCCTTGTGGTAATTGAACCCACAACCTGAAGCGCGGAACTTGATTTCTTTATCATAATTATTAGAAGACCTACTCATTCAACTGAAATTACAATATATTTTATACTTGAATTAACTGTTAAATTGGTTAAATCGCCAAGGTTTCGAAAGCAAAAACTAGTTAATGGTATATAATATAAAAATAAGTAATAGTAACCACTCCATTTGTTATAGAAATAATTGTAAATTTATGTACCTAACGGGAGTCAGTACAAACATTAACTCTAAATAAAATAGAGGCCTTATATTTCAAATGACATTTAATCGCTCCTCTTAAAATAAAACAAATTAGAATATTATGCTCGTTTTGTAGTGTAAATACATTATTTGTGTTCAATTTTATCATATGCGTACTTTTGTTTTTATGTCAATTAGTGTATTATTTTAATAGGAAATTAACTTATTCATTGTTTCTCCTTATTTTAAGGCGAATCCGGGAATTTAACGTGTAGTTCATCTTCGAATCATTTGAATACTGTTAAAAACAGACACTTTAGCGTATAAGTTACACATTTTATTAATTAAGGGAGATATAGTTCTTTACACAATGGCCAATATAATGAATAGGCACAATTCTATCATGGATAAACTGAATCGAATAGTACTTGAATCAGTTAATAACTAATGAAGTATTTTTATTATTATTGTGGGATTTTGTGTTTATGATTGAATAATACATAAATACCTGATAAATGACGGACATAAACTCCATTTTAGGCTTTTATTTATATATTGTTTAAAATAATGAAAGGTCTTGTAAGTATTGAATGAAGAGCAGCATAGAATCTAAGAAATATTCTGCTATTTGAAATATACTTCTATTTCTTTTGTAATCATTCACCTTTGTTACAACTCTTCCTATTGCTGTTTTTTTTCAATTTATTTTATTATTAGGCAGGTTTACAATAATTACTTTCCCTTTGTAAAATGTTATTCTTTGATTTTTTACATTATCAGTTAGCAGGAGTGTGAGGTTTTAAAAATTAACTTTTAATGTCTGTGTGCGGGAAATTCTACATTGGGCAAACTTTTACACTAATTTACATCACAAAACAATAAATATAGCACGTATATATATGTGTAGTGAAAATGGATAACAGTGAAAATAGAAACATTGTATATAAGCTGAAAAGATATATATTTTTTTTTTAAGAAGATAGAATGAAGAAATATCAGAGAACGAGCTTCGTTATTTACAATTGTTACTACTCGTTCAATACGCTGTAAATAGAGCTCGTTGAAAAATAACTTCCACTTTTTGAGAAATATTGCGCCGAGAGAAGGAAGTAATTTATTTCACTATGTAACATAAAACAAAATAATTGTAGTGTTGTCCGCACACGTACACACGCAGTAAAATATAAAAATGACAAAAACTTAATAACTTTATAAAATTCTTGTGCGATATATTATTGCAGTCATACCCAAGGTTTTTCTTGAACAAATACAGCTGATTAAATACCTTAAGAATTAGTTAAACCGTATAATATAGTGTTTTTTAGAGGTATGTATTTTAAGTATTATCAGTAAATACCTCCTTGTTAGAGCTATGCTGTTTTTTTGCTTAAATCTAACACATAACCGCTTGTTTTGTATTAACGTGATTTAATATAGAATTTTGTTTTTCAGATTGTTCTTTTTTAATGAGTTAATTTCTGATTAGTTCGAGTTCGTTTTAAAGTAATTCGGTTAAGACTTGTAATAAATCAGACAATTTTGGACCTATTAATTTTTTTTTTCATTTGAGTACGAATTCTATAAATATTGTAAATTAAAGTCTTGGAATATTCAATCTTTTTTTCTTAAAATAATATTAGGTATTTTAGATTTATTAACGTACACACTTTCCTAAAATTGTAATATTATTGTTAAAAAACAATAACGTTACAACATTTTATGATCGATATAGATAATTCGTTCCTGAATAATAGCTTCCTGAATTCAGCATATAATAAATGTAGAATTAATTCCTTATTTGAGAATACATAATCTTCCCAAAACAAACTGAGTAACAACGATTTTATTATAAAAAACGGAAAATGATGGGAGTCCTACAGCTAAACCTAATTCACCTGAGAAAAATATAAATTGAGTTTAGGTAGGAGAATATAAAGGTCAAAAACGGGAAGGAATATTCTATCATTAATATATTAAAACACTATAAGTAAGATAATTTGTATATATATATATATATATATATATATATATATATATATATATATATATATATATATACATTCGTACAAATGAAAATCCAAGGTGTTAGCCAAAGGACCGCTTGGAGACCGTAGTTTGCCAATTAAGCAAAACAAAAATTTGAAAAAGAAGCCACGGACAATGTATACCGCATATATAAATCGTTGTAGAAGTTCCCGCTCTGAGCGTTCAGCCGTGAAAATACATTGTTCCGCTTCATGAAGCCAAACAAGTTTATCTGCAGATAAATGTGTCGATGAGCCGTTTAATTGAAGCTTTGACTTCTATGGATGAATTAACAAGGAGTGAAACGTTGCCGGGTGGAGAAAATAGCAAGACAATCGAGCGTAAAACGGGATGAACTGGGTTCAAATCCAAGTCTGGCGACATATTGTTTTAAAACTCAGTCAGATATGTAATTTTAGCGCGCTTCCTCCTTCCTTCCATAGGGACGAAACCCGCTTATGAGATTGATCTTCTGACGCAATCTAGAAGTGCCGACTAGAATATTTTATGTTTCAAAACCCGTATTTTATATATATATATATATATATATATATATATATATATATATATATATATATATATATATATATAGCAATCTTATTCGGAGAAATAGGTGTTTTTATGGAACAATTTTTGCTTCGGAGACCGTCAGTTTTTTTTTATGGTGCCTAATATCTTGCATCGGTTTGATTACATTGTCATTTTTACAGCTGTTTACACTTTTTACGAAAGATAAAAACAAATCATTAACTTTGTTTTCTTTTCGAAGACACTACAAATGTGAATGAAAACTCATTCAAGAAGCTTGATTTTTTTTTAAATTAAAAATATTCAGATAATGCTTTACATATTTTTGTACTGTCCACTTCCGCAAATGCTTTTAATATTCTATTCTACATTCAAGAACTAAAAAACCGTAAAGCCATCAATTTGTTAAAATAACAAACCAGGAGTAGATTTGTTGCTAGTCATATGGTGGCTATAACATCTGCTCGCCTCGCATGCTCTCCCTCCCTTCTGGATTATGCAAATATCGTCGAACCAGTTGGTAATTATTCCGTCGTTAGTGCAAGTGCAACTCCAATCCATCATTGCTAATGTCGGTCATGATATGCCTATTTGTAAAAATTAAAAAAAAAAAAAAAATCCTACCATTTCCCCACCAATAATCAATTAAATATTCTTAATGTCATTAATTAGCATTTTAGATAATTTCCTGGCAGCTTACTTAATGTTATAAAAGATAATATAAAAGAAAATACCATGGGCGTATATAAGGGGGGCTGAAGGTAATGCAGCCCCCCCCCGAAATTTTTATTAAATCTGTAAAAATGCGTCAAGAAAACCTTTAAAATAAATTAAATAAGATCACAGTTCAGGAAAAAATATAAATGTTTTTTTCGGGGTAATAGCGTCTTAGTCGTAGGTACATGTACTATTCCAAGTTCTCGAATGTTTGTATTCCATACCCCCTAAATCCTCCCAGCCCCCCCCCCCGAAATCCTCCCCCCCCTGAAATTATTTCCTATATACGCCAGTGAAATATAGTAATAATTACAATCTAAGTAATGAGGAATAATTACATAAATGATAAAAATGCAAATTGAATATATTGATGGAATTACCCTGCAATAGTTTGATCCTTTTTAAATCCTTCGGTTTAGTGCTCATGTACAAAACGCAGGAATGACAGGAACATCGTCACGGTAGTGTGTTTTTTGTCCGATGCATGTGTAAACGATTTCTATAACTTAGAATTCTATTTTGTTATATTTTATAATTATTCATTTCATTTTATTTATTTATTTATCTTTTTCTTTTGGACTGAGACTGATTTTCATAAAACTGTAAGGAGACCATCGCCAAACGTTACGGGGCTCTGAAAACAAATAAATAAATAAATAACGTAGAATTTAAACTGTTAATACAACGCTCTAAATGGAATAAACCAACGATTCTCAAAATGCAAGCAGCGAAAAATATGAAGGAAAATACATATATAAGTATATTAAAAAATAAGAAAAATTTAAAATAAATAAATAGAAATATGAATAAAAGCGTATCGTAATATCACTACATTCTTGATTGGTTACGTATTACGAGAGTGCACATAATTTAAGTTAAAACTAAAAAATGAAAAGACAAAAAAAAAAAAAAAAATAATACCATCAAAAACGACACAAATACAATGAGAAAGATAATATCTGCAACAAAAATAATTCGGATACTTATAAGGTTTGCCCTAAAAATCTAAAGCTACCAAGAATCTTATTAAGACGTGTGTCAAGTCAATCTGTTCTTTTTGCGGGTATCGGAAAGTGATATTATTTTGTGTCTACTTTTCTCTGAAATGGCTAAAGAAACATTACTTAAGCTCTTGTTTAAGACCAAGTTTTACTGTACCCAATTTCATGATGAACATTGTTTAAATTAAAATTGAGATTAAATCAAATTAATGCTTGGATTAAATCCCGTACGTTACAGACGACTTTTCTTATTCCTTACCCGTTATACATCCGCTCATCCCATAATCTGCGCATTTGACGGGTATGTTGGTCTCTCTAAATAGGTCTAGAGAGCCGAGCAACAATAAAACTAGGTGGTTCTATTTTTTGCTATAAATATGTTAATCAGGATTTCCCCGTGATTGACGCCTCAGATTCTCATGCGGGAGATGAGGGTTCGAGTCCCGTCTGAAACAGGATTCTTTCAACCGCTGGAAGAATTCCCCGATCCATCATGGATGTTAGGTAAGGTGGCAATCTGTAGATAGCACGGCACCATTGGTCTAGATACAGAATTCACGAAAATGTTTTGTTTCATTGACAGCAATATACTAAGATTCTACTCCAAGCTTCTTTTTCAATCTAACTTTTTTTTTGTAGTCGATAGGTCCTTAAGAGAAATATATATGTATATATATATATATATATATATATACATATATATATATATACATATTTTAATTGTTTTGTCCTGCCAATTGGCCTTCCTAACTATAGAGGGAGGCTAAAAAGGATTTAGACTAAATTATATGTCCATCGTTTAAAAACGCAATTCTCACATATGAAGACAAAATAATTTCATTCTTTAAAATACTTATTTGGTCCTGGCGCTAATGGCCAAGTTGTAGATGCGCCGTTAAAAAAAAAAAAAAAAAAAAAACTTATTTGGTCCTGCAATGTATTGTATATGAAATACATTTATTATTATTTCTATATAGAAATTACAGTAAATAATAAATGTTTTAATTACAATTTAATGACATACATAGAGAAGTAATCGTAAATGGTAAATTACACTACATTCGTTTGACAGTGGTATTTGAATGGGAGGTCAGACTCAAGACACGGCCCAAGGTTGAAACTTATCTTTCGATTGGAGCTGTTAACGGGACCACTTAAGAAATAATGTATAAGTACCTGTAATTTAAATGATTTTATTTGTATATGCTCCATGTCTTCTACAACAAAAGCATTCATAACTTTAACATGAAATAAATTTGTTGCACATTATAAATAAAGATCATAAATCTAAATTTTAATTTTTCCATTTATAAACACATAAAAGATACTAACAACTCATATCTTACTTACTTTATGTATTAAGACAAGTAATAATTTCTATAACATCGAAGGGAAACTACCACAACGAAATAATAGTCCTTGCAAGGTTGTGAATCGGATATAAACGTTTAACTCGTATTTATCTGGCAACAAAAACGAACGAAGTTGTTCAATATGTATCAGTGATCTTAACAATAAAACATATTTTAACTTGCTGTCAATTGTATTGTGACATAAATATTTGCAGTCCTTCTGTCACCTGGTAGCTATCATATTGCCAAATTTATTAACATATCTAAACAAAGTATGATAGAAAATGTATTTAACAAGATTAATAATAAAACAATGAAATGAATGTTTCCCAAATGGCTCTAAAATTTACTCTGATTCATTTTCATTTATTTATTCTTTCTATTTTTTATTTTTATTTTTAACTTTTATTTTATTACTACTCACTTACGTATTTATATTTAACTAAAATAAGTTGCCGGAGATCATAATTATCATAATTATAAGATTTCAATCTTTCTTCTTATTAGTGATTTATTGACATGAAAATGTCATAGGGGTGGGGGTCTCCACATTTTTCGTCACGGATGACACAAAAGTGTAATGCAAATGACGTAATGTGTCATATGACTGAAAATAGGTTTTGACGAAAAATTAAATTCCCCTATGGTGAATTACTGATTTAAAGGAGTATTGTATATTAATGGGAATATGGAATAAATGACAAAAAGAATATATTACAAAAAATGGCTGTTTTTTATTTATTTCCAAATGACTTATTCGTGACAAAAATGTCTGCATATCATTTTTTTAAAAAAATCAATCCGAATAGACATAAAATTTGAGACTAAAACATAGGATTAGTTTCCACGGATATAGATATGTCGCTCCTCAAGAGGCTTTGTATGACATGAAACGCGTAGAGCACCTAATAACGGGTAATTATGACAAGTTGAAATATTTTTTAATATATGACCCTTCGCGGTTATTAAAAAACAGTGTCACCAAAATAGTAATTTATTTCATATATTTAGAAATATATTTTTTCCCTGTCCAATAATTTATATTCAACTAGCTGTTACCCGGTGTGCAATGCTACACCTAATTTATATTAAATATCTGTAGCCGGGCGTACCATACTACACATGCTTCATATTAAATAGTTGTAACCCAGCTTCCATGGTACGCCTACTTTATATTATATATTAAAAAAAATTAATTATTATATGATATTTGTCCAAATCATGAGAATATAAGATTATAAATTGAGTGCTCGGCTGAAAAAATTATTTTCCATTTTTTTAGAGAAAGTGGGGTGGAAAATAAATTAATCCTTATTTTTTAAAAAGTATACTTATTTAAAAAAGTACCCTTATTTTAAAATGGTATTACAGTTAAATGATTCCAAATAATTTAATTGCAATACCGTTTTAAAGAAAATCCAAACCAAACTCCCTGTGTTTAATTTTTTTAAAGAAAAAAAAAATATATGGTCCATAAATAAATATTCATAAAAAAATAGCAATAAAAATGAGGCATTTAATTAAGGTTATGATTAGTTATAAGTTGTAATAATCTATAACTGAAACTATATTCTTTATTTTCATTGATTTTTTTTTTAAATATAATATTTATTTATTTAAAGGGCTTTGCATCTAAAGCTAAAACCTCAATGTTGCACAAATATAATATTAATGTGTTATATTGTTTACCTGTTCATTTAATAATCAGTACCTGAGTTTTTTTATGAATGAAAAAGTAGGTAAATGGGGCAGGGTTTATGTTATTTATGCCAAAAGGAAAGTTTTAAAAACATAGTTTGTTGTTTCAAATACACTTTCACATATTTTTGTTCACTTTTTTTTCCTTTCTATTAAAGCTTCTGTTTCAAATTTTATGGTTCATGAGCTCTTCTATGAGGATAGTCCTTCTATCATAGGAAATAGGGGCCTCTAAGAATAAAAACAAATTTAAGAAATTTTTTTTTTTTTTGCAGTTATAGACAACAATGAATTAAAGGTATTTGGGAATTTCAATAACGACATTGACTTGGCGAGCAACAATATTTTTACCAGAATTGCAACCGTATTTAAACATTTAGTCCAAGAGCTGGTAACACACTTTTCAAGTGTTTTATGTGCCTTAAAATTTTGCTATAGTGGGTCTCTAGTGTAGATAAAAAGGTAAGTATGTGGTTGCTGGACATACCTTGAAACACCTGGTACTGCGCATGGTAATCAGTAACAAACTATGGGCCAAAAATAGTGTTTTATTCAGAAGCCATAATTCTTTAATGTAAAATTAAGGCAATTCTATAATTAATAATATATAAGGCAGACACTTTTAAGGGGGATAACATATAAAAAAAGTGGGTTTTTTGTAATATTAAATGAAGTCTTTTATTCACACTGCTATTTAAACACCATAAGTGAAAATAATTACAAAAGGACAGAGACTTTTTGTGAGGATTAGTAATCAGCAAACATGAAAATAAATTCAGCCGGTGATAGACTGCAATACACTGCGTGTAACCGTAAGAGTGAGTGAGAGCACCAATCATCAGGACAGGACAGTAGTGGTAGTTCTAGAAATAAAGCAACTTGCCTTAATTATACATTAAATATTGTTGGCTTCTGAATAAAATACCATTTTTATATATTTGACATATTTTTTTAACACCTTTCCCCTATGTGCAGTACCTGGTGTTCCAAGTTATGTGCAATACAGCAATTCCAAGGTGCATAAAACACTTCATGAAACGTGCGTTACCAGCTCTCTAAATGTAATAATGCTGTTCTAAATGGTGACAGTCAGAGGATATAACTATCTCAGACAAACGAAAGCATATCTCAGAATATAATGATTAAATTATTATGGATATTAAATTAATAAAAAATTGCATGGACAATTTAATTACTTATTTATTTATTAGAACACCACAATTCACGTGACTTCCTCTTCTTATAAAAATAATATTTCAATACATTAATTTATCTGCAAAAAAAAAAAAAAAAAATAGCATGCAAAAGAAATATTATAAGAAGAAGAACACTTTATTAAAAAAAAAAAATTAAAGTGAGGCTGCCCAAATTAATGGGGTTGCTAAACCACACAGCTCTTATAATAATAAAATAATGTTTCAAAATGTGGTGAAAATTAATTAATTTATATACATTCATTTGTATGATTATAAACATTTATGTAATTTATTATGTACATCTATCTATATGCAAATAAAAAAATAAGTTAAATATAACAATTTGCATATGTATGTAAGAGGATTTATTTTAAGTTCATAAATTTAAGTCCCTTACAAAATGACATTTTTTACAAAGGAGTTTAAAAAAAAAAAAAATCTTTTTGTTTTAGAAGTTCTTTATGTATAAAACAAAACTTTCTATCTTTTTGGAAAGTCTTAGAACTATAAACTTCACTTAAAGCTACATATTCTGTAAATGTAGACTCTTCCGTAACATCTTTTTGTTTAATCGATTTACAGTATAATGCATTACTAAATAACCTAATAAGAAAACCAATGGTGGATTTTCGTTCTAAATGATCATTTAAGAATGTAGTCTCTACATCCATCTGTTCAACATTAAATCCTTTTGATATCTTCAACTTTTTTATTTTCAACAAAATCTCAAGCATTATTTTGTTTCAAACTATCTATTTCTCTATCTGTAGCTTTTACACAAAAATCACAATCGCTTGATCTTTATCAGATTCACCCTTTAGCCAATCCAATACAGCTTAT
The DNA here is from genome assembly GCA_946811695.1 of Gonocerus acuteangulatus. Lineage (NCBI taxonomy): Eukaryota > Metazoa > Arthropoda > Insecta > Hemiptera > Coreidae > Gonocerus > Gonocerus acuteangulatus. The sequence goes on along the minus strand of OX328123.1, from coordinate 110,756,140 downwards.
GTTTTCTTGGATAACATAAACATGCCTAGCGACAATGATTTTATTATTCAAAAGTACTTTATATCCCACATCACTATAACCGATTAAAAATTCATATATTCACCTTTTTATCCCATTTAGAAGTTATTTGTTCTGGTTTCCTAACAAAATCTTTACTACCATATAAATTAAAGTTAGAAACATCTGGATCCTTTCAAAAAAATATTTCATAGGGTATTTTATTCTCAATGGTGTTAGCTAAAGAGAGATTTTTCAAATAAGTTGCTGCACTGACCATTTCTGGCCAACATTTTTTTCTACAATAGCTTCTGCCAGTAAGCAATGAGATATATTGTTCTAGTAAATCACACACAAACACCGTTTAATTCATGAACATATGTGGGGCAAGGATTAATTTTGATACACTTTTTTTTTGGTAGCCATAATTCTTACTATTTAAATATTCCTTACCAATGTCACATCTCATAATACCAATTCTCTTATTTCCTAAGTTTTTAATAGTTAATATAATAGTTTAAATCCTAGCAATCTTACTATAATGATCTATAAATGAAACAAAATATATTTCACCTTTGAGACTCATAGTTAGAAAAGGTCCACATACATCACCGTCAACAATTCCAAAATACTTTTAGCCTTGTTCCTACTTTTTTCAAAAGGGACACGATTCATTTTACAACACAAGTTTTATAAATTTATATCAGGTCCAGATAAACTGATTCTTTACTCCCTTAAATGTACTTGAAGTTCAAAACTTGATTCCTTGATGTTTCATTTCAGTTTTTTGAATTAAATAAAGTTAAGCGTTTTTCCACATACTACAACCCTCTCCATCAAATACCAGTACAAACATATTCATTTATTAATTTAAGAGAAACAGCGAGTGAGAGATTACTTCATAACCGACATTCATATAACCGACATTGCAACCTTCCTTCTCTACTATAGAAATAATATAAAAGCGCCTCTTAATAAATGTATTGAAAATATTGAAGTTTTGAATAGAAACATGAATACTTACTTATATGATATTAGTCCAAATTATGATTAGATAAACACAGAACATTTTTATGATATACTTACTTATACGATATTACTCCATATTCTGGTTAGAGCCCAGTGTTGCCCTAGGCAATCAAATCAAAACAGATTTGATATGAAGAAAATTGATCTGATATTAAGAAAATTGATCTTAAAATCAGATCTTGTCCAAACTCTGAGAATATAAACCTACCATTTAGATAAACAAACAATATAAACAAAATAAAAGTAATCAGTTATTTTGCAAAAGAAAAACTTTTCGCCCAAAAAAAAAGAAAAAAGTTTTGTATTGCCTTTCTTCTTTGAAGAAGTTGCAACACTGGAAGAAAATGGCTATTTCGGAGAATTTACTCCTTCATAAATGACATTTTCGAAGGCGTAACTCCCGAACTGTGAATCCTAGAAGATTTTGAGCTAGACTACGAGATTTCCCGGATCAAGACGTATCTATGTGCGAAGTTTGGTCAATATCAGTCAAACGGTGTGGATTTGTATAAGGAACAAACAAACAGAAAAACACACAGACACGTGATTTTTATATATATAGATAATTGATTACAGGCATAATCTTGTAAGAAAACAATTATTGTCAATAAAACAAATAAATTATTTATCAATAAAGGAATGAATAATCGATTGGTACTCACAAAACCTTATCTAGAAAAAAAGAACAGGCTTAGATTCGTCTTGTCAATATAATGTCAAACAATGTAATTTTAATGCTTCAGTGTTTACCATTATGAAAATTAACATCAGAACAACAACTATAACAATTTAAACGAAATTTAAAAACACATGCTAACAAATAATATTATTATATATATATATATATATATATATATTTTTTGGAAAAGATACTTTTATATATATATATATATATATATATATATATATATATATATTTTTTTTTGGGAAAAGATACTTTTATATATATATATATATATATATATATATATATATATATATATATATTTTGAATGCACTCGGTTCTCCTCAATATTGTATTTTGGTACGTAAAAGTGAAAAAGGCACAGTCCCGACGAAATAAAGGTGTTATTTTACGATTGCCCGCCGGGTTGTGACAAATGCTTCTCCCAGGCCAATAAAGATAACTTATCGCTTTCAGCTTGTTTACCTTACAAAAAGAGAAGAAAAAAAAGTACTGAAAAAATAAAATAAAAAAGGCAATGTTTTCTGTTTACAAGTACGTCCCTGGGCCTTGTGTGACATAACCTTTATTTTTCAATTGCATCTTACAACATAATTAAATATTATAAAACATATCAATATCTCAATTTATATTTATAGACGATGACGAATTGTTTAAATTGTATATTTATTTTAATTACATAAAAAAATATGCAATTTAAACGATAATCAAAATTACCTGAAAACAACTAACCATTAAATCTATTTTCTTGACTAAAGATATTTAATGAAAATTGTGGTAATATTTCGTAATGAGTTTGCGTTAGTGAAAAAAAAAAATTATATAATTATTTAACGCACAAGAATCATTTATTTTAGTTATTTATAAATATTCAGTAAAATAAGTTTTATATATATATATATATTTCACATAAATGCAGTAAACACCTCAATTCGTAAATTAAAGTTTCGGTCTATTTTGGATGCATATATATATATATATATATATATATATATATATATATATAAATTAAGTATTGACCCAGTAAACTTTATAAAAAGGGCGATTGGGTATATTTTATTTTGCAATATCTTTTATTTAATGTTGTTTATAGCAAAACAAACCTTTTCAGCATATTCTGATGACATTGTAGTTGCACTCATGAAATATGTTTTAAACATTTCTTTAAATCTTCATTGTGCCTACTTACCTACTGTTACAGAAAACGCCAACCGTTAAAATTTCTATACCGGCTGACCAAGACTTCCCATCCAACCCATAAAAGGAGCCATATTATCATTATTTTTTGGGTTCGTCGTTGAAGAGATATCCGGTCGAGAATAGAAAAAAGTGTGTTTTTCCCAAAATGACAGACATTCAAGAGCGGATATTTCGAAAAATAAAAATATCTCGAAAGTCTTTATTGAATAGAACTTGTAGGAAATTCAATCAGCTTTCATTTGTTATAGAATGGTCATGTCGCTAGGACGCAGGGTTTCCGAGATGTAAGTAAAAACCCGAAAAATGGGACTGTCAAACCCCCCCCCCCCGGCACAAAGGCTACAGGGCAAGGACTTTTGATGTGTTGACCTCCTAACTAGTCGAAACAAAGTTATGAAGTTAAAAATTGTGTTCCAAACATTACCATCTATAACTCTTAGTTTCCTGGACTATTAATCGCTAAATTTCTGATTTCGCGATGAACACTGAAATTATTTTTACGTTTGAAGGAAAATACATAAAATAGCAAAGTAACATATATTATTGAAGGGAATGCAATTCTCTACAACCCTATAACCGTTATTTATAGTTATCCGGTCAAAACGGGGAACAAATATGCGGCAAAAGTGTTTTTCCCCAAAATGACAGACTTTCAAGAGCGGATATTTCGAAAACTAAGGATATCTCGAAAACTTTATAGAATAGAACTTGTGGAAATTTAATCAGCTTTCATTTGCTGTAGAATAGTCATGTCGCTAGGAAGCAGGGTTTTTGAGATATAAGTGAAAACCCGAAAAATGGGACCTTCTAAACCCCCCTCCCCCCGGCACAATGGCTAAGGATGAGGACTTTTTATAAATTGACCTCCTATCCAGCCCAAACAATGTTACGAAGTCAAAAATTTCCATCTATAACTGTTCGTTGATTGGACTGTATATAACATATGTTTATTATAGAAAATACATTTTATAAATAACCCAAAACATATTTAATAACCTCAACTGATAAAAAGTTAAATCTTTGCAGGAAAATGTACGGTATTCTCTAAATTCTCCAACAAGCTCTCCTTCTCGTACCTCCTCCATATAAATCCGCATAGATAGGAATCCAGCATGCTCCTCCTAGTCCAGCATTCTATGTAGTTTCTACATGTGACCAAAATAAAAATATTTTTCTTCTTCTTCTTCTTCTACATGTGATCGAAGCCCAAATAGATTCAACCCTATGTATGTGAGCACATGGTGTCACGTTTACCAAGTTTTTGGAATGATTCATTAGATTATGTTCATATCGCATATCCTTTACTTTCTTCAGTCCTTTGTATGCTTTTCAGCACATGGGCGTATATAAGGGGAGGGGGGCTGAGGGGGCTCTAGCCCCTCCCGTAATTTTGATGTGATGGGTAAAAAGTTCATAAAACCCTTAAAAATAAATTAAATAAGATCATTTAGTAAATAAAACATATTCTACATTGGGTGTAATAGCGTTTAAGTTGGCTAAAACTCTTCCAAGATCTAAATTGATAGTATTCCGTACACCGGAAATGGTCTCAGCCCTCCCCCCGAAATTTTCGCAGCCCTCTCCAAAATTATTTTCGGTAAAAATGCAGTTTCCAGCCCTCCATACCGATTTCTTTCAAACTTTGCATAATAACGTATTTTGATGCACTAAACACGAATACGATAAAAAAAAAAAAAACGTCTGATTTAACTAGGAAAGAAGTTATTAAGCACTTAAGTTCACTGTTGTGCAGGTTATGAGAGCTAATGTAAACAACTAAATTTGTGACGACTTTAAGGCATACATGACTTTAAGGCATAAATGACGACTTTAAGGCATACATGCTATGCGTTTCCGCTCGCTACGCTCGCTCAAAAAGATAACAAAACCCCAGTCAATCCAACTCCCTAAAATTAATAGACTATAATATTAAGCACTAAAGTTAGGAAGGTTATAAAACTAGGCGTCATCAGCGTATTTGTAAACACGCGCATGCGCAGATATGTAACATTGGGAAACAGAGAACTGTCATTTGAAATGTTCAGAAACCATTTATTCAAAGATATTGTTAATTTTAAGGGTATCCTCACCCGTCGTCACCTGTCGCTTAAGGGCATACGTGCTATGCGTTTCCGCTCGCTCGAGAAAATAACAAAACCCCAGTCAATCCAACTCTCTAAAATTAATAGAATTCTATTAATTTTAGCGAGTTGGATTGACTGGGGTTTTGTTATCTTTTTGAGCGAGCGGAAACGCATAGCATGTATGCCCTTAAAGTCGTCCTAGACATTCTTCTAATCCTCCAAGACATCTCTCTTAGCTTAGACAATTGACTTGTTGACAATTGAAGGTCGGTAGGCGCGAATTAGAACGATAATTATAAAGGCATTAGCTAATTATTAAGGGTTTTCTGATATATAATACTTTTCATGAACGAAACAAGAAATGTGAGGAGTGTTTCATTATTTTAAAAAATGATTGTAAATAAATAACTGCTGATGAATTTCGATAATTTATGGTAAATTTCAATTAAACTTCCTTATTACGAACTTTTCCATACCCGCGCATGCGTATGTTGACAAATTTAGTTGTTTACATTAGCTCTCATAACCTGCACAACAGTGAACTTAAGTGCTTAATAACTTCTTTCCTAGTTAAATCCGACGTTTTTTTTTTATCGTATTCGTGTTTAGTGCATGTTATTGTGCAAAGTTTGAAAGAAATCGGTTTGGAGGGCTGGAAACTGCATTTTTACCTTATTTTCTATATACGCCCATGTTCCAGCAATCTGAATAAATCGTTGTTCTATGCCTCACTGCCGCTTTAATACAGAAAGTCAACAGCTCTAAATGGATTCATTCTTCCTGATTGTCTTCAGTCCTGATATGGTGGTGATATGGTCACTTAACTGAAATATATTCATTACGTTTGAGTCAAGATCACAAATGAAACCATAACAAAATTAGGAAATGAGGTTATCACAACATATGTTTACATTTTTTCTTGAGTCAAATTTATATTATTTAGCTAAAATAATCATAGTTACTTATAAAATCACTCGCACCCCTTTTCCGAAATAGACCCCAAAAATATATATCAAACTAATGTCTATGTGTAAGAGACTGAAATAACACTGTGTTGCGCAAACCTTTGAGTCTAGAAACATGAAATTTATCCGAACCAATGATTATATTTTAAGGGTAGACCATCTGCTAAGGAATTCTTCAAATTTGAAAGCCTTAAAGTAGAACTATTTTTTGAAATATTAGATGGCCAGCAAATCCATAGATTCATTGAATGTGTACAAACTGCGCGGGAGACTACAAAATATAATTTATTCACAGACTTTTATATGAATATGTATGGAGTTTTTTGGGTTATAAAAAGTAATAAACTGTTGATTAATTTTTTGCAAATTCAAAATTTTAATAGTCATAGAAACCTTAATACTTTCATTATTGACTAGGAGTTAAGCTTAAATGTATTTTCAAGGAGAGCACTGTGTATTTTTTTTTAAAAACTGTTATGTATATTAAAGAAAATATATTATAGAAAACACATTTATTTTTATTAATTACTTCAAAAAATCAATATACTGATAAAAACAAGTTAAATCTCGGTTTTTCGTCGGACGAAAATCGACGATCGACGAAAACAAGAAAAGAAAAAGTAATGTGATAAAATCACTGGTACAATGCATCCGAAATAGACCGAAACTGTCATTTACGAATTGAGGTGTTTACTGCATTTATGTGAAAAATATGTCCTTTGCCTCTAAGATAAATACCTGGAGAATTTAGATATCATATTTGCTCAGTTTATGAAATGGACAATTCTAAAATCAAGACTCTATTTTAGTTTGTTTCTATCCTCCTTCAATGCCCTTCCGACCGTCACGGTCCTTGGCAGCATTCCTGAAATTTTACCATTTTTCCATCCAGCATATTCTCTAATCAAGTTTTCTGAACAATGAGTTTATTCCAAGGTTGGGTTGTTAGCCCCACGCTCAACCCCCAACCTCAAGGACCAGGTCATTTTTGTTTGGAGTTTCCATCCTCTAGGACAGCTCCTTTCACCTCAGCTGAAGAGCCCTTGGTTTTATATCAGAGAGAATTTAGGATGATTGTAATTCGAGTGCGTTGTAGTTCCGATGTGGTCTTGACAGATATTAATAAATATGTATGTGTATACATATAAATACATAAATAATAAATAAAAATTATATATATATATATATATTCACATATGTTTGTATATATATATATATATATATATATATATATATATATATATATATATATTCGTAGGCCTGTTAATTCGATAGCGGCCACAATTTCTGTTTATTTTTTTGCCAAGAAATTTATGTATATGACTAATTAACAAGTACTATTTATTTTCCTGTTTTAGGATGACTGGTGATGGATCCTCTGCCTGAGTCAAGCCTCTGCCTCCAGGACTTGGTGAATAGCTCTGGAGGTGGCCAGGTCCCAGAGAGCAGCAGCAGCCTAGAGCAGCCCTTACTCCTACATCACGACCCAATATCTCATCAGGAGCCCTTAGAGAAACTCAAGAGGGGTGAGTTAAGGTTATTTTCATTCATAAGTAGGAGGCTTAAATCATTTATTAATGACTTTACAAAAACATATCCCTACCATGTCAAAATCTCGTTTTTTCAGATTCGAGACTTTGTTCTTGGATTGCGGACGATACGGGTTGTCGAAAATTGTCACAAATCTAACCCCTTTAGAATAACCTTTAATGCATTAAATAAAGTATCGAATAAGACCATTTTTCAATATATTACTTCTTCAATGGGTAGAATAATTTCGGTCCCAAGTTTGCTCCGATTAACATATTCGATAGTTTGACATGGTAGGGACGATATGAAAGATTTATACCATTCGAATTTTCTTTTAATATATGGAATAAAATGTTAAAAATTAAATTTCAATCATTGAATAAACTTTAATATTTATTTATTAATGTTATAAAATATTCACAAGAACAAAAATAAAAATTATACAAGAAATAAAAAAAAAAAAAATATTAATACAATACGAGATTCGATCGGGGCGATTATTTATTCTAACTTCAGAACGTTTTAAGAACTTCAAATAAATGTTCAACATTTTTTTCAGACGAACGCTTGAGAAGTGCTCTTTCTAGCTTTAACCGAACCTTTCCCTAGTTAAGCACTGCACATACAAAAATTGTCGTTTGAATCCGTGAGGGGCACATCGTGCACTTCCCTTGTAAGTTGTTGTAAGTTGTAAGGTCAGTCCGATTCGATTCGTTACCAAGTACTTTTGGTCCGATACCGAATAAGTATCGCAAGATCGATTCGAAGCTATTATTATTTGGTATCGAATCAAAAGTATCAACTACCTACTCGTAGCTACTCACACACGTTAGTTTTCAAAAACATTTTACAGATTGAAAATCAGTCAACTAGGACGGTTTCCGTATTTTGTTTTAATTTTTTTTTGGTTGAGTTGTTCCGAATATCCCACAAAAATTAGCTAGTCCGTTCCAAAAAAAATTGAGCTTGACCATTCCCCCCAAAATTAGCTTGACCATTCCCCCAACATTAGCTTGACCATTCCCCCAAAAATTAGCTTGACCATCCCCCCCCCCAAATATTTTTAGCTTGACCATTCCCGCAACATTAGCTTGACCATTCCCCCAAAAATTAGCTTAACCATTCCCCCAAAAATTAGCTTGACCATTCCCCCAACATTAGCTTGACCAGTCCCAACATCCGGAAGTAGCTACGTTTTACAGATACTCCCTGGACTATATATGGAAACACACTTAAATGACACAGTTTCGTGGAATCGGGCGTATTTCTAAAAGTTGTTCTGGATGGCCCTCCAATAGAAATATACGTAACGATGCGAGGCGAGTCTCCCTCGCCTCGCTGCTAGGAAGGACCACCCCATCGACTTCCTGGAGGGTCAAGAGAGAAGACCTCTCTGAGTGTTTTCTCTCTCAATGGTTTGAAGGCGTCCACTTCCTTCTACCACTTGAAGTATTCGGACAACCTCTTCCTTTCAATGGGGATTTACTCGTCAACACACTCATCATGTCTTAGTTACATAAACACATCTGTATCTTCTGGATAAAGTATTAAATCCATGTGTAATATAGGCAAGAATTATTTAACCCGAAGCTATCCGTTCAATATTTAGAAAACAAATTAAAAAAATATTGATAGCAAAATGTTTTTGTTATTGCTGTCAATATAATGGGACGAGTCAGAAAAAATGACCGTTTTCTTTGTGTTTGAACTCTGCATCGTAATTCCCCTCTTATTTACATTTGGGAGCTATGAATTGTGATAATAAGTTCATGTTTGATCCCGTCTGAATAATTTGGTAACCAGCATGCCCTCTATCCGGGCTCAGTACTTGTATAGCTCCCCTTTGTTCACAACGACACTACAGTACGGAATTATCATAATTATGATTTACTTTTGGAAACGGAAGTTTTCAGCAACTGAAGCCATTCGTTAAGTGGTTGAACTTGAGGATGAAGAACCCTTTGAATGGGAGGACGTTGAGAAGGCGGTTTCAAAAATTTAATGAAGGTGATTTGAGCCTTGAAACGAAATCTGCATCGGGGCGTGTTTCAGTAATCAACCAGAATGCTCTGCGCACTACTGTTGAAGCCGATCCTACCAAAAGCAATTCTAAGATGTTCTATTCAGTACAACTGCTGAGAATTTACGATGTTTTGGTTCAGCGGTGTCCAGTTTTAGTCAACAGAAAGCAAGTCTTATTCCGACAAGATAGTGCCCGAGCCTAGACCTCTTACCTTACAAAACAAAAACCAGCTGATTTAGATGGAATCGAGCTTCTCCCTCACCCGGCATATAGTCCAGACCTAGCATCATCAGACTACCACCTGTTCAGATCATTGGCTCATTTCCTTCGTGGAAAAACATTCAACAACTTGAATGAATTTGAAAATGGCGTTCGTGAGTTCTTCGATTCTAAACCCAACGAGTGGTACCATCAAAAACCAAGTTAAGGAAAATTAAAAATACAACGGAACCCCGAACAAATAAACCTCCGTTGGGAAGAAGTCATCCTATCCAGGTTTCGTATGGGTTACACCTTACTTACACAATCTTACTTACTTGACACTTACTAAACAGATATCAGACCAAATTTTTTCTCTCTTCATAGTATTCCTATGAAGAGTGCATTTATTTTGAACACATGTGCCATTGCCTTATTTGGCATATATCAGACCAACTTGCAGATTTTGTAACGAGACTCTGACCGTTGAACACATACATAAGAACTGCAGAAGACTACGCAATAATCTAAACATACCCCACGTCTTACGCGAATTATTGACAGAAGGTAGCCCAAGCATCAATCCACTCCTCAAAAATTAAAAAAAAAACAAACACTTAAACACTAAAGTAAAAAAAAATGTTCGTCGAAAGAGTTAGTTGCCTATGCTACTGGCCCCTATAAATTAAATAAATACACATGTTCTTCAAACTCTCTACATTTTCTGATAAAATTGAGTCCAGTAACATATGTGTCAACATTTGCGTGCTGTGCCTATCCAAATAAGTAGATTATGACGAATTTACGTAAAGCAAACAAATTAAGCGATAGTTTATTTGAAAAAAATGAATCGTCCAATAAAGCGAATATATCACTACTTGCAAAAATTTCAGAATTTATCACTAATGTTTCTAAAATTGATTCTCTAATTTCTAATATTTTTTTTTGTCTCTCATTTGAACTTATGCCAAGTTATTCTTTTCTTTAAATTTGTTTTAATAAGTTGCCAATAAATGTAATTATTCATTATTATTTCTTATTGAGAAAGTGTTTTATTCTTTACTCTTTTAATAGTATTATACTGATTATTTTTTAAATGAAGAGAAAAAAAATTTGCCTCGATGAATATGTTTTTATGGAAATAAAATATATTTTTTTTATCTTCCCTAATGCATTGAAAATCAACTCACTTTTTTAATAACGGTTCATGATTAAATGAGTGATGAGTGATTACTCATGAATAAAAAATTGAAGATTGATCACTCATGACCCTTTTGAAGTTTTTACGATGGTGATTTAAATAATAAAGCTTATCATGTCTAATCATTTACCGGGCTGCGTTGATTACAGAACTCGATAGACGAATGAAGACAAGTTTAATGGGCTGTTGTGATTGTTTTGATTTAACACAGAAACAGCTAGAGGAGTTGTATAAAAATATCTTGGCAGCCATACAGCGGGACAAGAAGAATAAATGCTAAAATTTTTATGTTTCCGTAGGCTGTATTTTAGGATGACTAGGTAATCCGTTCCCTGAAAATATTTCCGACACCCCATCTATAAAGCACACTCTTCAACGAATATTTCTTATTTCTTGTTCTTTCTTTGTCAAATATTTATTCTCTTTAAAAAATTATTTAGCTAACCTAGGGTTTGAACTCAGATCCCTCGTTTTAAACTCGAGCGCCCAAACACATAGGCTACCTGACTTGAAATTATTATAAGTTGCCAGATTTTGAATCTAATTCTTTTGTAGATGTCTCGTTAGTAATTTCGTCAGCCGCATTGATGACGCTATTTATCTGTTTTTTATAAAATAAAATTCTCTCCATAAAGAATGAAAACGGTTAGACTTTACCTCCTGGAATTAAACCCTTCAAATGAATTTGTATGCGAAAATAATCTTATGGCTACCAGAACTGTAATTTATTTATTTATTTTTTTAACGGCGCATCGACAATTCTGGGCCATTAGCGCCGACATCCAGGAATTTTCTCAACGAGCCCTGAGATGAGAAAATTCCTACCACCGGTGGGGATCGAACCCACCATCTCCCGCTTATTAATCTAAGGCGCTAGCCACTAGACCACGGGAGACCCCCCAGAACTGTAATATTTAAAATACGAAAAGTCAATGCGCTATTTTATTAGTTTTTCTTCATGGTGGAAAATCTTTGTGAGAACTTGATGGTCGGACTCCATGTTATCTACTCTCCCCGTCTATTCTTTCCTTTATGATCTTAACCAATTTTTAAAGTTAAGGAAAGACCCGCTATAATTTTATAACCGAGTATGAGAAATTTTCTTCGGCGATGAGTTGCTTTTAAGATTTTAAGAGCGAAGTTTTTTTTTTTCTCAATTAGATTAGAGATTAGTGAAATCTACAAACTTATTGTTGTTAGCTAGAAGATCCTCAAACGATTCGTTACATGGATAATTAACTGCCCTATTTCTCATCCAATAAACTGCTGTATCAAAAGATCGAAACATGATTATTGAAAGATGTAACGTTTATTATTGCTGTTGGTTTATTTATGTAAAATTTCGCAGAAATCCCATTCTGCTTCATAATTTTTTTGTCGATACATTTTTTTTTTTTAATTTGTTAGTTTATAATTAGGTGGGCAGGAAGAGAAAGAGAGAGACAGTGTGTGTGTGTGTGTGAGAGAGAGAGAGAGAGAGAGAGAGAGAGAGAGAGAGAGAGAGAGAGAGAGAGAGAAGATTGAGAGGGAGAGAGTGTGTGAGAGAGAGAGAGTGGGGCTGAAGGGATTACCGAAGATACAGGAATAGTTGGCCAGAACCGTAACTCTGCTCCTCTCCTGGCAGCACTATTTCTAAACCAACTTTCTCTGGATTATATTGTCTTTTTTCCTTTTATCTATAGTGTACGATAAAACTACAGGGGTTATTGCTTTCAATAGTAACGCCGGTGGAAGAGGTCTTTTCTTACTGTTCGTCTTCATTTATACACAGGAAAGTCAAACATATTTTCCTTCAAAGCAAACATTTACCATTGTATAATTCATAGTTAATCTATTACCAAAGGTCGGACTAATAAATATTTACTATTGATATCAGTGGTACGACGCGGTTGCAAAGCCGTACCGTGCAAATATATATATATATAATCAGTTCAAATCCCGAGCAAGCACTAAACGTTTTAATCTGCTAGTGTCTTCGTTCATGAATTGGATTCGGCCTCTCTGATCATTCTCTTTATTAATTAACTAGATGTTACCCGGCGTGCCATGCTACAACTAATTTCTGTATCTAGAAAAGCGAAAATAAATTACAAGCTAAATAAGTAATATTAAAATCTAATAACGCAAACTGTGACTATTTGGGTTCATAGTTTCGAACCCGTGACGTCCGAACGATTTTGACCTAGCCTATGACACTCCCCAGATCATGAACTACCTGTGTTCCAAGTTTGATCAAAATCAGTCGAACTCTGTTGATGTATGTATGTTACAAACTGTTGATGTATAAGGAACAAACATACAGACAGGCAGCTGGTAGACATTTTTGATCTTGCCTATGTCACTCCCCGTACCAAGACCAACCTGTGTGCCATGTTTGGTCAAAATCGGTCTAGCGGTGTGGATTTGTATGAGGAACAAACATCCAGACAGCTGGCTGGTAGACGTTGCCGACCTAACCTACGAGACTTCCCGGATCAAGACCTACCAGTGTGCCAAGTTTGGTCAAAATCGGTCAAAAGGTGTAGATTTGTATAAGGATATATATATATATATATATATATATATATATATATATATATATATATATATAGATTAATGGGTACCCGTGAAGAGGAAAATTCGCGTACCAGAGCAAAAAAAAGTTTGATCTAGGTACAAAAATATGTGTTTCTTGTAGAAACGCAGTCTACAAACCACAGATTTTTGTTTTTTCGTCACGAAACTTCGTATATAGTATTCCCTAGCAAATGATTGAACGAGTTAACCACCAAAATTGGTTCATCTCCTGACACAAATTAGTTATTCGCCCATACCGACCACAATTATTGTTGGAATTATGTTGCAACGAAACTCGGAATTCGTTGTGGACATGTTAATAGAAAAATATGTTATGAAAATAAAATAAATCGGTTCATTCTCCACGCGGACGAAGTCGCGGGCCAGCTAGATTGGAAAATAAAGCTGAACAAATTGCAAACAGATTCCAAAATATGGCAAGGAAAGCTACCTAAACATATCCCAGTTCCTTTATCATCTCTGAATCAGGAAATACATACAAAATAGATGAAAAGGTTCACAATTAACTGAATTTGAAATTTACAGAAACTACGATATGACTTTCCACAATACAAATTAGGTACCTAATAGTGAATAATCTAAAATTAATGTCAAATGTCCTTGTAATATAATAGGTTATAGTTTTAATCAGATCCAACGCCTTTTTCTACGTCTCAAACTTGACTATCCACCGAGACACTGATACACCCTTTGTCCATGATTTAGCCAAATCCCGGTTCCTGATTTTTTTCTCTAAACTCCCAGCCTACCCCAATCCTCTTGGCAGATCCCTCTCTTCCAATGTTATTCCTGACAATCCTCCTCGCCGCCTCCACCGCCATTGGCCATGACAAAGTATTGCAAGAAATTGTGTAAATATTGTAAATAGTGTGTATAGTTCAACCAAGTTTGCATTAAAATAAGATAAGACCAGAACTGTCATTGGGAGTAGCAGTAATGTCTGCCTTCTTCCGTCATCTCATCCCGTGTGTTGCCATTGGTTGAACAAATTTACATATTGTACATATTTGTACAGATTGTAAATTATCAATAAAAGAATTTGTTTGCATAAAAAAAAAATGTTCAAATAATGTTTATCCATAATATGAATATAATTTGTAGAGAGTTCTGCAGTTCTATACCAGAATATTTTTATTGTTCTTTTTAAGGTTTTTAAGAATTCTGCCAAGAAAACCCCTTATCAACTAATTAATCTCTAAAACGTGCAAATAAGAATTCAAGCTACCGGCAATGTTCATCCTGCGAATTCCAAATCGAGTGCTTTAAATTCTACTGTATACTCAGTAATACTCTTCAGCCATTGTAATGGCTAAGAGAGGTACATATATATTTGTAGTTAAAGTGGATACCAGCCCCTTATCTGTTGGGCCAGACTCCAAGAAACCAGATATTCAGACACTAGTTAACTTTCTTACAATATATCCAATAAATCTTACTTCAGTATGTTTAATAGGTACATGAACATTCATGTTTTTTTTTTTTTTAATTTGTTCACTGAGTTTTTCCAATGGCCATGCTTCTGTCACTAACGGCAAGAGTGTAATGTATATAAATTATCTCTTGCATTTCAACCTATCACTTAGGTCTTCTTTCTCCTTCCTAGATATCTTTTATGCCTAACACTTATTTATGTAGTTTTAATAAAATGTGTCACAATACAAAATAAAATTGTCCAAAATCACACAACCCCCGCGTAAAAAACGCAAAAAAATTATGTTCGGTTTTGATTTCATGTTTACTTTTACGTTTGCTTCTTTGGAAAGAAGTCTTTTGGTTATGCGGTAAACATTTTAAATAGTTGATTAAGAGTAAATACTTTTTTTTAGATGAGTTGTACTGGCTAAAATCTCCTTCTTAGCGTGTTTCCATATCATCTTGATACTTGAGCTTGGCAATTTGAGTAGTTTAAAATTGGAACTCTATTATTTTATTTAAGAGTTTGAATTGCGAAGGGAATCTTAAACTAAGAAAATGATTTTAACCGGTGTTGAGTAAAAATAGCTCAATCCATCTATTACTCTGCTTTCTCGAAGAAAAGACTCCATGCTAAAAAGTCAGACTCGCAGGAACTGCTTCATCTTAGCGGGGTTCCGTTCTTATCCCTAGTCTAATTTGGAAATATTAAAATAGAAGCTGTTATTATTTTGGTTCCACCAGTATTGAAAGGTCTTGATTTATGATCTTACCTGTATGGGTCGGCCAACACATAAGTCGGCCAGAAAGGCCTCCGCTCAAAGGCATTTGGAAAGCCTTGGGATCTCTCTCTTTGAACGCTAAATTTCTAACAATAAATTGATCTTCTTATTTTACTCAATCTGTTTTATTGTCAAATACATTATCCGACTATAAGCTATTAAAAAATGACAAGGAATAAAACAGACAAAAAGAACCGTTTGAATAAACGAAATCAATTAATTTAAAGTTTTAAGCACTTATTTCTTCCATTGACATCGCCTAATTAAAACTTTCTTCAGAACCTTTTTTGTAGAACATTTAGTAAGCTTTCGAATGGTAATCTTCCGCTTCCCAAGATTGTCAACGGTTTTCGAGATATTAACGAAAGTATACAAAAATACCAAAACTTTTTTTGTCTGTTAATAAAATATTTTATTCTAACCCTTCCTTTACTCCAAACGTAACACAAATGTCAACATATTAGTGTTGTTGAAATTCGAACATGCAGAAAATGTTTCAACTGTATCCCATAATTCTAAGTACCAAAATCAAAGACAAAGAACCCTCCCTAGGAAGTACGCTAGGCAGTTGAAAAGCTATATCTTGGAAATCCATATTTCTAACATTAAATTGTTTTTCTTATTTTTCTTAACCTGTTTTATTTTCAAATACATTATCCAACTATAAGCAATTAAAAAATAACAAGGAATAAAAAACAGACAAAGAGAACAGTTCGAATAAGCGAAATCAATTACTTTAAAGTTTTAAGCTCTCATTTCTCCGATTGACATCGCCTAATCAAAACTTTCATTGGAACTTTTTTTGTAGAGCATTTAATAAGCTTTCTAATGGTAATCTTCTGTTTACCAAGATTCTCAACCTTTTTCGTGATATTAAGGAAAGTACACAAAGTTACCGAAACGTTTTACGTCTGTTAATAAAAACTGTTAAAGCTATCTCCTTGAAAATGGTTTCATTCGTTTTCCTAGCCCAAGAAGCCTATAAAACGAGTACTACCAAGCTTATGAACTTAAAAACGTAAGCGTTACGATTTTTTTTCCACGAATTTCGCCCCAAACACCATCTTCCAGTGGGCGGATTCTGCTGGTTAACGAACTTGACCTTTCAAGTTAGACAAATGATTTTTGTACCAAATTTCATCAGAATCGGACCACTACTCTCTGAGCTATGCCGCGAACAGACAAATATATATATATATATATATATATATATATATAAATATAAATAAATATATACATATATATATATATAAATATAAATAAATATATACATATATATATATATATATATATATATATATATATATATATGACAGAGAGGTCCCAAGAAGAGACCTCAGTCTACGGGTGAACCGCCTGCAGTGAAGAACTGGGTGGGTACCTCAGCATTAGGTTTTTATTTTTATTTTTAACTTGTGATTCACTAGTGTTTTTTTATATTTATTTATGTACTTATTTATTTATTTTTTCGTACGGGTGCTTGGACAGAAAGTGTGTATTTTGCTGTTTTTAATGTATATTTGAGTATGAATGCTTGTGTGGTTGTTTACGTGTTTTTTGTTTTAGGATTTAATTGTTTTTATGATTGCATTGATGGTTTTAAATGGTTCCTGACAATTCAAATTTATTTGATAAGCTTATTCTCAGGTGTTAAAGATTATATATGTTTTGTTTTTCTATGCTGTAGAAGCACTGAGGATGGAGCTGTAGACTCTGAAAGCTTGCTTTGAGTGAATAAAATAAATCATTTGTGGTGGAGACCTTGGAGTTTGTTGGTTTTCCTATTATGATATATATATATATATATATATATATATATATATATATATATATATAATTGAACCACCGTCATTTTTGGTCTCTAGGGGTTCTGAAACGCAAATTTTCTAGTCGGCACTTCCGGATTGTTTCATGAGATCAACCTTATAAGCGGGGTTCCCCCTATGAAGAGAGGGAGGAACCGCGCTAAAAGGAAGAAGAAATTGGTCTACTTTATTATTTTTTAAAAAAACGAGAAAACATAGTGATAAATACAATTATATATATATACTCTTAAATATTACTTATATATATATATATATATATATATATATATATATATATATATAACATTTATTATATATATTAATAAGGGCGAGGTTAGAGCACTCTGTACTGGAGGACCTGAGTTGGAGGGTTGATTTGGAGTCCCAGACCGTTCCTAGGCACCCATCTTTTAAATAAGTCAATCAAGTAGTCTGAGCATAGTACTACTGGAGAATAGGTGACTTTTCGTAACAAAACGTCACGACTGACATTATAAATGATCTTCACAAATTGAAAAAATATAATATATTGCTTTTCATTTAGCATTTTTAGGGGATTGTAATTTCTTTTTAAACATTGAAATATAATGATTCTCAATTTTTGTAAACAAACTTTTAAACAATGTATTAGATTTGCAGAATAATTTTCGCTTAGTTCCATCAATTTCTACGTTGTCAAAAATCAGAATATTGTTTATTATATCATTCTTTTTTATACAGCAGTACTGCTTCATTAGTGGAGTATAGTTAATCCCATGAGACAAATTACAGTTTAATGACTGTAGGTTGTTGATGAAAGTCCTAGTCAACGCACCATGATCCCCCTGAAAACACCCCATAGAAGGGTAGTTCGAACCTTAATGACCCTGCAACAAGGATAAGACGGGTTAGGGTTATGAATTAGAGGCGTTTTGTTGTTGATGTTGATGTTATGGGTAAAAAACCAAATGTGGCTCTGCCGTGGTTCAATGAGGCGAAATCCCTACCCTCGGGGGTGCGTTTATGAGCGCCATGGGAGCGACGTCATCTGCTGTGCTAACGCTCCGTGAACTGATGAGGTGTCACTTGTA
Organism: Gonocerus acuteangulatus; assembly: GCA_946811695.1. NCBI lineage: Eukaryota > Metazoa > Arthropoda > Insecta > Hemiptera > Coreidae > Gonocerus > Gonocerus acuteangulatus. Next base: position 110,737,581 of record OX328123.1, on the reverse strand, counting down.
ATAGGATTGCCTTATTCCCGCTTAGGCGTTCTGACGGTGCGAGATATTGCCTCACACAGAGGAAAAGGCCTTATTTTCAAGAAGAATGGAAGGGGTTGGGTTTTTCCATCAAGCCTGGAACCTGTAAACCGTCGAGTGATACCCCTGAAACAGTCAGTACTAAATATTTTCTTTATTAATTTTTTGTTTGGAATTTACAACGATCTTAATAAATAGCACATTTCAAGTATATTCTGAAAATTATTCAAACCCTACCTTACATTTGCAGTACCCAGAAGGCTATTTGACTATAAGCTTCACAAACGATGACGATTGCAGTTGGTGTCTAGGCAATTTACATTTCAATCTTTGAACGGGGGTTTTGAATGCGGAATGGGGTTATTAATATTATTCAATTTTAGAAGGTTCGCAACTAGGTGATTTTCTCCTTCAATTTCATTATTACAATTGGAAAAATAACACTTATTTCTGAAATAATTTATTTACATCTGCATATAAAAGTAGAATATTTGTCAATTTCTTTTATTATCCTATATGATAATAATTCCCAACCTGTAGGTAGGGAGTTGTAAATAATCACTCCATTATAAATCAAGCCTTTTGAATGAAATCAGATTGCATGCTGCTGTATTTCTAAATTATTAGACTGCCTTGTCGAATAGAAATGTAAACCCCCCGTTGACCTAAACAGATGCAGATTCTACATCATACATTCAACCACCTTCATCAAAAATTCTTTCTATTTTCATTTCTTACCTGAAGTGTTTCGAGAGTTATTGCTTCTTCTTGAAGGAATTTCTACTATCCATGTTGGTAGGGAACTTTTCGTCTTCAATGATAGCCATCAGCGTTCATCTCCTAGAAGATGGTTGATTCATATAATCATATCGAGAATAGAGATGAAAATACACATACATATAACTGTTCAAGTGATTCAATAATCATTCTGCTATTACGCCCAATCTAAATCAATTTATTGTTACAATTAAGGGGTTGATGTGTTTTCAAACAGGTAATTAGCCTACAGAATATCGGTGTAAGGGAAAAAATCCCATCAGGGGCTGAATGAAATTGTTATGAATTGGAGGGGAAAGGAAAAAATTGCGGAAAGGTAAAAAAAAGTAGTAAATAAAAAAAAAGGGCTGTTTGGGTCGCGACAGTTGGAGGGTTGAAATGTAAACTGGCTGTGGAATGTTCCTGTTTTCCAGCTTTTTCAAACACACTAATTGTTTATGAATGTTCAAACTCACATTCAATGTCGATCCTTACAATCCTTTACTCTCTTTCAATAAAACAGTCGACTTTTTCCTTTCATTTTTATTTTTTAAACGTTTGTATACCTGTGTTATTTTACACAAATGGCTTTTTTATTCCAATTAGATAGAGTTTGTTAAATCCAATTTATTCGATAAATTATTTATACATTTTGTTAAAGAGCTTCACATCTAAGGCGATGAGCCTAATAAAGATCATTAAATTTATTTTAGATATGTCCTATAAGTTAACGTTGGAAGGATAATTTTATATATCTGAAGTCTCTTAAAATAATATAATAAAGTGTAAATATGAGAAGTATTTTCAGCGAGTAATGTAATGTTTTATGGGAGTTCTAAATTCTTTGGTCTTATCCAATCTATTAGTAAGTATTTTATACTCACACAAATACCTTAAGTGGGGCAACAATAAGTGTCCAATTCTAAGTCTGGTTAAGAAAACGTGGTCTCCACTTCTTAAGATTTACTAAGCCAGGCTGAGCCTGTATTTTTATTTCTTCTTAAATACTTTCGCGTTGTCGAAAACAAAGTAGCAAAAAAACCGCAACTAGCTGCAGGCGGTAGCCGAACCCGAAATTGAAAAGCAATCCACCCGTCATGGTTCTATTTGCATGCTAGCAATATTACAGAATAACTTTTATGAATAAAAGAACATATATTGCTCCTCTGTAAGTTAATAGATATTTTTCGGCCGGTTTCATTTGCTTCGCACGTTTTTAGTGTTTACTACAGACAAAACATTATTACGAGATTAGAAAAAATGATTTCTACATATTTCTTGCTCGTCCAATGATTTATACAAAACTAGAAAGAATAAAAAACGCCAACTGGTTATAAAATATTGAAACTTTTTTTTTGCTTATATGTATTGTAGTTGTTGCATTGGACATTATTGAATGTACAAGGCAACAGCTGTCCATTTTTGGTGGCCTCATTACCACCTCTTCATTTTCCAAGTTCTCAAAAACTCATTCGTGAGTGCAAACTTTTTAGATTTAAGGTTACAAGTAGCACAAACAAATTAACACAAGCACGATTCTTAAGCGTAAATATTTTAACCAAATATAAAAATTCAAACAATCCGAGTAGTGCTAACTACAGCCGCCGATGCACACACAAACACACACACACACACACACAAAAGAATTAATTCACAGTATAACTTTCAGAACGATATACTTTGTCATCAATTTACTTTTGAAATCTTTATGTTTTTCTATAAAAACTAAAAAAGAGCGAGTTAATTATTTTTAAAGATAAACATTTGTAAATTATATCACTTACGGTCAAGACAAGTTATCTTGTAGTTTATGCTGTTGCCTAGAATGGCAACTTTCATTGATTAGGCTCGATTATGGACTATGAAAGCTTCTTTGCTAAGACTCCAACAAATCTCATAAAATACTGTGGCGGTCAGTACGTAAGAACCAAGTTGATGGTTGACATTTGTTGCAAAGGCTGTTTCCTCTATGTCCTTTAAGATGAAAGTGCCGCAGAAGTGTGAATAAGCTAGAAGAAGCACGATTCCCAGACTTGTAAGACGAATCCAGAACCTACCGAGTCCTTCCGAAGCACATCTATCTCTAGCAACATCTGTCGCTCTACGACACAGCTAGGCAGGTGGTTCTCACATAAACCACTTCTGTCGACAGTTACGTCTCAAGTTAGCCACTTCTATTGGGGAGGGACTATTATTGACTTCCTAGCTTTTACGACTTTTTTTTTTATTCTTTCTAGTTTTGTATAAATCATTGGAAGAACAAGAAATACAACAATAAATATGTAGGAATTATTTCTTTGTGAGCTCCGCTTCTTAGGCGTTAAGTTTTTGGAAACAATAATGTAGTCCATAATAAAGGGAAAAAGTCGGACTCTTAGCGCGTTTCCATTGTTATTCCGCGTGACATTTGGAAATTTCGCTTAGAATGGAAACAGATAATATTTGTTTTGATTTTTTGTGAAACATTTAAAACACCTAGTAAAATAACATCTCAAAGAAAACCCATACTTTTCACACAGTAAACTGACAGAAACCAACAAAATATTTAATCAATAAAAAAAGGATAACGAATACAAAGAACCGTTCAAAAGATGGAATGCTTTCAAAGATTTAAGCACTTATTTCGCCAACTGAGATTGTCCTATCAAAACTTACTTTCGTAACTTTTTGTAGAGAATTTAGTAAGCTTTCGAGAAGTTCTGTTTACCATGATTTTCTAACTGTTTCTGAGATGTATAACAGAATATACAAAAATCTCAAAACTGCACTTCCCTTTTGATATTTTTTTTTTCTAATGCTTATTTTTTTTACAAATGTATCAAAATATTTAAATATCTCAGTTTGGTTGAATTTCAAACCCCTGGAATAATCTTCAACTGAATGAATTGTTTTTGAATAACTCAATCAAACATTAGTTAGTAAAAATAGTTATAATCACATTCCTCAAAAACGATTGCCGATATCGACTTAATAATAATGGTTTCATTCGTTTGCCAATGTGAGAGGAACTTATAAAAAAGTACCTTGTGTGAGGACTTGTGTAACCTACTATTGATTAGTCAAGTCAAAGAGGATTCTTGCAAAAAATACTTATCCATTTCTATCATAAAAATTTAAGTTATTTATTGATGACGTTTTGCCTCATCATATTTTTTTTATTAAGTCTTTTTAGATGGAAATCATTTGACAAAGTAGCTTTTAAAATAAGAAACATGGTGTAGCTTCTGAAATTGGTTTATCTTAACCCTAAAATTTTTAGCATGCATTTTAATTTGCACTACCATGGTGTTGTACCTCTGACCCCGACTAGTTGTTGTTCCTTTGGCCAGGTCAAAGGTACAACACCCCTGAGTGATTTTTTCATAATTCAACTTTTATGTTCTTCTGCAACAACTTTTTAAAAATTAATTAATATTGGTTGCTTCAATTGTTCAAAGAATTTAAAAAGTAATAAATGAAATAAGTTCAAACTGACTTTATCAATCCTCCGTGTAGCAGTTCGAACCTATCGCCCCCTTATCGTTCCACTTGAAGTTGTAAGGCCTCATCGTAAAGCGCAGGCAAGGAAAATGTTAAATAGGGGCCGGCCTAAAGGGAAACCTCGTATCCTGACAGATATTCCTGAAAAGCTAATTATTGAAGCTGACAAAAAAACGAAAGCTCCACCCTTACAAATAAACCCCTTCCTAAAAAATGGTAAATAAAAATAGAATTATTCTAATGACAGTTCAGATTCTGATACTGACACCGAAATTTCTTCAGGAGAAAGTGACGTTGATCTGTCTGATAAATGTCGTGAGTTTTGTAGATGACCACCAACAATTTGAAAAATATGACTTAGAAAAAGGAAATTTTATTCTTATGAACAATTCTTACGCGCAAGCGCAAAAAGCCTGAGGCTTCATGATGAAGTATGTCAAGTTCCACACCGTATTTTAGCATTTTTTTAAATGTATAAATTAGACAAAGGTTTCACTAATTTATCTCAAACGGTTGCAGAGATATTAGCCTGCAACATCGAGTCTGGTACACCCTTTGTACCATATATAAATGCTATTTTCAACCACAGTTATTTTCATGATCTAGGTGTATGGAAACCTCATCGTTTTCTAGTCGGATATCATATAATAGGCGGGTTTCCTCCCTATGGAGGGAATGAGAAATGGGATAAAAATAAAGCGAGTATTAACTGCGCGAATAATAAAAAAAAATAATAATATAATGTGGCAAAAGGTCAAAACTCATTTCCTGCACACTATTCTTCAATAATCATTAATTTTCTCTGCACGTTTCACATCTTCTTGATGCCTGTTCTTGAGCGCTTAGCAATATTACTAAATAAGAGCTTTAACTATAAAGGACCTTCCGCAGGCAGGGCCACGTCTAGAATGTATTTTTGAGCTTCTGCCACATAAAAATACATAGTTATAAATAGGGAAGCCATCTCATAATAAAACAAAAATGAATAAAATATTGTAACTCCTTTGCTCTGAATGATGTCTAAAATATGAAATTAAATTCAAAAAATAGTTTTGCATAAAGGTAAGTATACATAATATGTATACGAACATATTATGTTCCTTGATATCGTAAAACAACCAATCGCGATACAAATATCAAAATTAATCTATAATTAATAACATTTAAATGTGCCTTTCCTCCTTTCTTCTATAGGGATGTACCCAGCTTATGAGAAAATGCTAAAAGTGAGACGAAAGATCGGAAACAAATTTAAAGGAAGACTTACACAAACAGATGCCCACTTTATTTCTCAGAGAGGGCGAGGTTAGCTCAATGGTAGAGTACTGGACTCATATGCTGGAGGACCTGAGTTCAAATCCCGAAGATTTTTATCTTCTAGTGTCTTCGTTCATGGGTTGGATTCGGCCTCCAATTAATTAATTAATTAATTAATTAATTAATTTATCAATATGTACTTTCGTTCTAATGGCCCTAGCAGTCGAAGCAGCGAAGGGGGAAATCAGGCGGCCGACGCATATTACTGACCACAGTATTACACTAGTGTGCCGTATGGTCATGAATCAGATACCTCTATAGTATCTGCCTTTCAGGACCCTCATGGCGTGTTACGGAACTAATTTTGTTTTTCTTAGAAAAGTATAGCAATTCGATATTAACACTTTTGGCAGCATTACGTAGTCCAAAAATGGTTATTTAAATAAATTTATATTTACAAATACATGTTAATGCATAGATGTACATTCATCTTGTGTATGACGTAACTAGGATAAAACGCATAATGTACATTATCTTACACGACGGAACTTGGCCTACAAGTAAACCTAACTTATTCCTCAATTATCTTAACAAATGTACTAAATTTATTGAAAACTTTGACTTTAAGATTCTGTAATAATTCACGTGATTGTGTGTAAGTATGTGTGTTTTTCATGTTTTTTTTTCCATTCATTTATTAGCACTTTCCTCCGAAGGAAAGTAGCTATTGAGGTTGGACTCATGACGGAATTTATGAAAAATTTCTTCAAATCTTTATCGACCCTACCTAGTAGACACCGAAAATGACCCCCGTTAAAATTTATATATATGTCTGTTAACACGATAGCGGCCAGAGTTTTTGTTTTTTCGTCACGAAACTTGGTATATAGCATTCAATTAGCAAACGATTGAACGAGTTCGTTAACTACCAAAGTCGGTCTACCGGAAGGGGGGGGTTTACCCCGAACCCAAAACACTAATTTGACTATGTCAGCCGTAATATTTGTTATATTTCAACGAAACTTGGTATTCGTATTGGTGATATAGAGAGAAAAGTGAGATATAAAAATGAACTAAATCGGTTCATTAGGAGGGGGGGTTTACTCCGGACCCACAATACCAATTCGCCACTACCAGCCGTGATTTCTGGTATATTTCGACGAAACTCGGTATTCGTAGTGGTAATCTACAGGTAAATATGTGTTGTAAAAATAAACTAAATCGGTTCATTAGAAGGGGGGGTTTACTCCGGACCCAAATTCCTAATATACTCATACCGGTCGTAATTTCTGCTGTATTGTAACGAAACTCGGTATACGTCGTGGGTACCTCATGAGAAAGAAGTGTTGTAAAAATGAGCTGAATCGGTCAATCGGAAAGCGGGGGTTTAATTTGTAATATTATTTCAATAGAAAAGCCCGTCAGACGTAGGTTCACAAAGCCGCCGCAAGGAGCGCTTTCTACCACTAGAGTGACTGTATCCTGTTCCTGCGTTAGATCAAAATAAGATAATATGAGGTTTTTTGTATTTATTACGTAGTGTAATAGGTACCATGTGTAAACATAACTCTGGAAGCAAATTAATAACTGATCAGTTACTCATTACAAATTTAAAAGAGAACTATTCATGTTTTTATTTTATTTATGTAGGATTTTTTAAGTAAATTGTTCTGGAAAGCAGTCTACACTACCCAAATTCTGAGGAAAGTTCTTAGTTATGCAGCTCCTGCGTGACGGACTTTTTCAATTGTTATGTTGAAATAAATTATTTATTATTAATTGATCATAAACGAAATACATATAGTAGCCATACATTCTGAAGAGATCGTTAAGAGAAGGTCGGGATTCCGTCGTAGTTAATAAAACAACATTTTAAATAAAAAAATTTTATTCCAAAATTTTGGCTTGATTTTCAGTTCTTATGCTGAGCTATAAAACTAAAATGACGAGAAATAATAACAATAAAAATAAATAATGATAACATATTAATATAAATGATATTTATTTATTTAAATAAATAAAGAAATTCTTTGTCTATTTATAATTGATTACAAATTGTAGGACTGTGTATCTATACGTTACCTCCCTTTTCTAGCCTGGATAGAGGTAATGTTTTTTTTCACAGAAAAGCCACCACTCTTAGCTGGAATCGAGCCCACAGCCTTAAGCATGGAAATTTCACGGTTAACAATCAGATCGGATTTCTCATTTTCATGTTGTATTTAGTATTTATTCCGTCCATTTTGTTTTATAGCCCTGATATGAACGCTTACAACTCATTTTTGTTCTAATTTAAATGAAATGTTATTATCAATTATGATCGAACTCTTGTCCACCAAGTGTACTATCCTCGTTTGGATAGAATACTTGTTGGAGGAAAAAAACTATTAAACACCAGGGTGGAAAAAAATCAAATTTACTCATATGGTCCCAGATTGTTAATTTCTAAACAGTGTTGGGCAAAAATTATTCAGAATGATGAATAATGATTAATGAATAAATGTATTATTTCATTCATGAATGAAGAATAATTACTTTTATTCATTATTCGTTATTCTGTGAATGAAGTTTATGTTTTATTCACAAATTATTCGAATGATCATTCAGAATAAACATGTTTTAGTGAATAACGATAGATTTATTATAATGTTGGCAGCCAGAAATATGTATATATATATATATATATATATATATATGTGTGTGTGTGTGTGTGTGTGTGTGTGTGTGTGTTTGAGTAGGATTATTCAGTAGACCAACGAGAAATAAATAATAACGAATGATGAATAAAGAATGATGAATAACGAATGATGAAGAACGAATAATTCTGTGAATAATTCATGATGTACCGTGTGAATAAGATAATTCAGTGAATTATTCATCATTCACTAAAAATTTATTCGAATGATCATTCGAATAATACCCAACACTGTTTCTAAAGGAGTTTCAAACACGTGTATGACGAAAGCAAATGGATGTGTTAGAAGCAAGCACACGACGTAAGCTGGAGAACTTAAGTCAATATTTGTCTGTAAACACGCTGAATTAAACAATGCAGTCAGATAACAGCTGGATAAGGATTGCTTTGAGAGTGAGTACTGACCTTCTAGATGGGAGATTCAGAAAGCATTTTAAAGCCTTTATTTACTGGGTTACACACATCAGTAAATGGTTTTCTGATTCCAAAACATCCTGGGGTACGCCAACTGTCACATGATTATGACCGCTGCTTAAACTGACCACATTCCTCAGAATGACAACCACTATCATAAATACACAAAGTATTGTGTGTAAACGATTATGAATTATTTCCTTTATTCTAACTAAATTCCTTTAGGACAATAATAAACTCAATTTTGGGAAGGATCGGTGGTCATGAGTATTAAGGCTTGAGCACTGCCTGCCTTGGTGCCCACTACTGATAGTGGCTTTTCTTTCGAAAAAAGAAAATGCATTATGCCTTCTCTGGCTAGAAAATGACGCTAACCTGTAGATAACTTGTTCGAAAAATCAGTTTTATATACAGGCTGCATGTTGATTTCTCTATGGAGAATTCTTCGTAAACTTCGGTCAGAAAAGCCAAGGCGTGTTTGCGTGCCGAAATGGATCCGCGTGTGGGTTCCCAAATGGATCTGCTTGATTTAAAACATCTCAAAGAGAAAGAAGATTTAAGGCGACAAAACAGGAAACTAGGATAGTATTCTAAGCGGAAATGACTCCCCCCACCTTCTCAACCTGTGACAAGGGAAACGGTATTACCAATACGTTTCTCATTTTCATACCTTATTTTATTAAAATACTAATCCTACTATTAAATGCGACTAAAAAAAATAACCAATTAAAACGTTAGGTAAACAGTGACAAAACCCTGTTGATAAAAACAAAACTTACAATTTTGAAGTTAAGTGCTTCTCGGATTGACATCGCCCCATCAAAAATTACAGCTGAACCTTTTTTGTAGAGAATTTATTCTAGTACTTCCTTAACTCCAAACGGAACCAAAATTTATCTACCTTAGATTAGATGATTATCAAACGTCTAGAACACGTTCAACTGAATTAATCGTTTCTGAGTACCCAAAATAAAAATTACTTAGGAAAAGTAGATGTTTCAATGTTTCTCCAAAACGGGTACAGATATCGCTTTAAAAATGGTTTCATGCGAATTTCGCTCCAAAACCAGCTTACGGTGGACGGATTCTACTGGTTAATGACATTGATCTTTCAAATTAAACGAAAGATTTTCGTACCAAATTTCATTAAAACGGATCATTTTTGAGCCGTCAGGAGCACGAACAGACAAACATATATATATGCAGATCTGAACCACCTAAATTGTCGTGATCTAAGGGGTCTAGTCGGCACTTCCGGATTGCGTCGTAAAGCACAAACATTATGTAGTTTATAATGGTTAATGATAGTAACTTACGAACCAAGTCACAGTTGAAGTAACATGACTTACAGTTAATAACACATCCACTAAATGGTTCTTGGATTGCCGAATCCGAATCCAATGTCAGAAAAATCCCAGCACTTCCTGGTTTAAGCCTAACCCCCTAAAACTCCTAATTTAGGATATTTTGCACTCTAATCTTTTTATTCATGTCGTAAACCAAAATAAACCACTATTTCCTGTGCATTGCTTTTCGGTGCTAAAAAAAAAATTGTTTTTGAGACCTCAACGAACTCCATTGTTCCGTTTGGAGCCATGTTATGGCCCACCATATATTTTCTCAAATTTTTTTGTTTTTGCTTATACTGTTTCTGCTGTGTATTGTTTATGTTTTCTGGTGCCAACAATCTGTGAGCGTTTATACATGAATCACCTCCGATGGCCTTGGGTCTACCCCATCGGAGGTGATTCATGACCTGATGCAGTCCTTAAAATCCCATAATACAACCCTTAAAAAATCTCCCCATTCGAGCAAAGTATGAATTTAAGCAAATAAAATAAACGTCCTAAAGAAAATTAATCATGCTTTAATTTTCAAACTATTTTTTTATACATTTGTGTACATGTTAATTAAAGTGTCCTCTATGCCTTGGAAAAAGATGGAAGCGGCACTCGTTTCGGAGATATTCAGCCTCAAAGATATTGTTCTGTTGTAAACCTGTTCCGTCCAGCCACGCCCTAATGAGAAAGACAGTATGTAAACTAAATGGAAAATCGTTAGCCATTTAGATAAAACTTCGTCAAAAAAAAAAAAAAAAAAAAAAAAAAAAAAAAAAAAAAAAAAAAAAAAAAAAAGTGTAGAAAACACGAGATTCAACACCTTCTCAAGTCACACTCAAATAAATTCGTCAAGAGAAGTGTCCAAAGACAGATGTTGGCAATGGCTTGGATGTGTATCGGTGGCCTTGCTACACCTGTGGTCACCTGGGAGGAGGGTGGAGGAATCCAGGTTAGGAATATTTCAGCAGCAAAAACTCTGATTTTTTTTTTTTTTTTAGCTCTCTCAAATTCTCTTTTCTCCCTAAACGGTTTGTTACCGCGACGACATACTTGTCGTCTTGTTTTATGTTATTTTCAAACAGAATAAATAAGACTTATTAGACAATTAAAAGTTAAGACAATAAGTCGATGAGCATTAAAAATAAGCACGGGAATCGCTTTGGCTCACTACTACACCGATTGAATCTTTCGAGACACTCCTTCATTATATTCGTTAGTCTGTCACCAATTCACGTAAACATTGGACAGATACTACAGAAAATGATTATCGACAATCAAAACGACCGCGATGTGTTACACTTTAATTTTATTGTGGCGAATCTACCAGATCTGTAACGATACAAAATAATACTGTACATAGTGAACCAGTGTAAGGACTGCCAAGAAAGGATTTAAAAAATTAAAGTTAGATAAAAGCAGCATTTATCAGAGCCAAAATTAACAGTAAATCAGATGGCACAAAGGATACGATTCATGTCAAGGATTTTTTTTTTTTATCGTTTTGAAGGGTGTATTCAACCGCGGGAGGTCATGGGCACCCAACGAAAGGAAGGAATCTCTTAAATAAATTTTTTAATTTTATTATATAGAAAATGAATAATTGAATTAAAGAAGAAAAAGGAAAAAAGAAAAATTAAACAAAACAAAAAAAAAAATCTATAAGCCTCCAGCCCACACCGCGGAAAGGGCACCGTCCGAGCCCAGAACCACCGCGACACCGCTGCACTGCTCTCCTTGTAAAAATGCTTTAACAGGGGAAACTTAACCATGCAAGGCTCTAATGGGAGTTGTGCTCGCCCCCTCCCCCGGGAGGGCGTCCACAATCTCCAGAGCCCGGGACTGTGACAGTCCAGAGAGTACAGCGATGTCACGGCAGGACCGAACCCGGCGGAACCCAGGCCACGGATAGGGAGAGAAGCTGCACCTCACCGAAGAAAGATAGCAGATATTGCTGTTTCACATTTAAAGAACTAGATTATTAAAAAAAAAAAAAAAAAAAAAAAAAAAAAAAAAAAAAAAAAAAAAAAAATTATGCATTTTAAAGGGTATTCATTAAGGAGTCAATTGAATATACTATATTTTATTTGTTGTTTAGGGAGAAAAAATAAAAAAAATTAATAAAGTGAGGTGAGAAGAACGATCCGAAGTAGAGGAGCAGAGGACAGCCCGAGGACCCAGCACTAGCTCTCTCTTGGAGTCTATGATGAGACTCTTACAGGCATGAGTCGTGGGATGTGCTGGGTTTACATAGCATGGCTTCCTTAGTACCCACCACATCCCACCATGGCTGGGACCGTTCTGGTCTAGAGGCCGATGCAAGGCCCCGGATGTCAGCACACCCCCACCCCGAATCGCTCCTCATTCAAACTAATTTTATATTGAGATCCAAATTACTAAAGCTATAATTTATCGAATAAACCTGTTGATTTAAGGAAGTTTATTAATTTTGTTAAATTTGTCGAATCATCGCCTAGAATATCATCAATTGTTGTCCCTAGTTGATTTTGTTGTCTTTCCATGGCGTAGGATTGGCAATCTAGAAGAATATGTTTTACTGTTATTACTGTCCCACAAACTTCACACATCGGTGGATCACCTTTTGACATCAGATATGAGTGAGTAACTTTCGTGTGGCCTATACGAAGACGGGTTATAACAACTTCCTCCCTTCTCGTCCGGCGCACCGATGACCTCCACGATTGTACACTAGATTTAAGTTGCCTTAATTTATTTTCAGTTGTTAAAAACCATTTTTCTTCCCATGGCCCCCATGTTTTCCGTTTTATGGATATTGCAAAATCATTTGATGTCATGCTGGAAACACGAACCCCTTCCTTAATGGCCCTCTTTGCTAAAAGGTCGACTTCCTCATTTCTTTTTAGGCCGGAGTGACTGGGAATCCAGCAGAATGTAACGGAGCATTTATTTTTATTGAGAGATGCTAGAGAAGTGAATATATCTAAAACTACTGGGTGCCTAGATTGGGAATTTTTTAATGCTAGAAGGGCGGAAAGGGAATCGGAGAAAACTGCTAATTGAGAATTTGGAGTAGTTACTGTATGGAGAGCTTTGGATATGGCAACTAGTTCCGCGGTGAAGATGGATGCTTCAGGAGGTAAAGAGAACATTCCTGAACCACTGTCGGACAAAAATGCTCCACCAACACCATCATCGCTTTTAGATCCGTCGGTAAAAACTATAGAAGAGAATGGCATCTCGCTGCGGATCTTGTTATATTCATGAGAAAAGATTTGTTGAATCGTGTGCTCCTTGAGAAATTTAGTTAAGGTAAGATTCAGTCTGATAAGTGGCAGAGTCCAGGGTGCTTCAGAATAAAGACGTTCTGGTAGGATGGAAGAGCTATCTGCCAGATGTAGGCTTTCAAAAAGATCGTGAATTCTTGTTATGAAAGGTTTTCTTCTATTCGAATAATTTTGTATACTATTGAGGTCCGAAAAACATTCATTAAGTGGATGGGAGGGATTGGCTTTTATGGATACAAAATAATTCAGAGAAAGCTGATTTCTGCGTGTTTCAAGGGGATGTTCTCCAGATTCCGCGTAGAGACTAAGTACAGGGCTGGAACGGAAAGCTCCGGTAGCAATTCTAATGCCAGAATGGTGAATTGTGTCTAACATTTGTAGAGTTTTCGGAGAGGCAGAGCCATAGGCCATGCATCCATAGTCTAACTTGGATCTGATAAGGCTTCGATAAAGCATGAGCATACTTGTGCGGTCACCACCCCAAGAGGTATTTGCTAACATTTTAAGTATGTTTAATGACTGAAAACATTTATTTTTTAAAGTTTTTAGATGGAAGCACCAATTTAGATTACGGTCAAAGATGAGACCCAAAAATTCAGCATTTTGATTAGACTTAATTAAAATGTTATTTATGTAGAGTGAAGGTGGATTGTCGACTTTACGAGGGGCAAACAAGACGGATACGGTCTTTGTAGAGGAGATCTCAAACCCATGCTCATTGAACCATTCATTTATTGCATTTAAAGCAGACTGCATTTTATTCTGAAGATTTTCTGTGCTTCGATCAGATGAATATAAAACGAGATCATCAGCATAGAGCATACCTTCTACCGGAGGTTCTATGATCTGTAGGACATGATTGATAGCTACGGAGAAGAGAAGAGGACTCATGACGCTTCCCTGCGGTACACCGTTTGCTTGAATAAATTCTTCAGACAGTACTGTTCCGTTTCGAATTTGATATGATCGGTTTCTTAAAAAATTCTGGATAAATATTAGAATATAACCACGTATTCCGATTTCGTTCAAACAATCTAAAATATATCTTCTCCAAACAGTGTCAAACGCATTTTTAATGTCCACAAAAACAGCTAGTAGTTTTCTCTTTTTCCTAAAAGCTTCTCTAATTTCTACCTCAAGCTTTACCAAGTTGTCCCGCGTGCTTCTACCTCGTCGAAAACCACTCTGCCACTTAGCCTGCAAACCTTTCCTTTCCAAATACCAGTGCAGGCGATTGACTATTATTTTTTCAAATAGTTTGCACAGGGAACTCGTTAATGAAATTACTCTGTAACTCGATGCAAGGAAAGGGGGTTGGTTCTTTTTGGGGATCGGAATCGAAATTGATTTGGTCCATAGCTCGGGAATTATACCTGTCTGAAAAATTTTATTAAAATATTTTAATATAATGATTTTATTTTCCAGTGTTAGATGTTTTATCATTCCAATGCAAATATTATCCGGACCGGGAGAGGAATCTTTGCGAGTTTTGAGGGCTTCTTCAAGTTCTATGTACGAAATGGGGAGATTTAAAGGGTCAAGAGGATCTTTGTGTATATATATTGGTTGTGATTCTTTTGCTTGCTTGATCTGAAGGAACTGTGGACTGTAATTTGAATCGGAGGAAATGGTTTCATAAAATCGGCCGAGATGGTTGGCTATTTGGAGAGGATCTGTTAGTATTTCGGTTGGTGTTTTTATATGATTGAGAGGATGTTTGCTTCTTTTGTAACGGCCTATTATTTTTCTGACTGTATTCCAAATTTCTGTGGGGGGCGTGTGTATATTAATGTTAGAGACGAAATCTCTCCAGCAATCTCTCTTTCGTGTCCTAATTATAAACCTTGCTTGTTTTCTGCTGTTAATGTATTCTTCTAAATGCATAGAACACGGATGTTTCTTAAATTTACTAAGACATTTTTTCCTTTTCTTAACAGCAGAAGCACAATCTTCGTTCCACCATGGAACTTGGACTCTACTACTATGAGGTTTTGTTTTTGGAACGGCCATCTCAGCTGAGGATAATATTAGGCTATTAATTTCGTTTGTTAAAGTGTTTATACAGCCGCTATTCATATTTAAATGAGTAAGATCGGTATTGGTTTTGTATTTGTCCCAATCGGCTTCATTCAACTTCCAGCGGGGTAAACGCAACTGGGGAGAGGAATGTCTTCCCAGAAAATTGATTAGAATTGGAAAATGGTCCGACCCATAAAGGTCGTCCATGGTGGACCAAGTGCATCTAGGAAGAAGGAAAGGGCTAACTAACGAAAGGTCGATGGAAGATAGAGTTCCTGTAGAGCTGCAAAGATGGGTCGGCGAAGAATCATTCAAGACACCTAATTAAGATGAGTTAAGAAAAGACTCAACAATACGCCCTCTGGTATCTGTTGTATCTGAAAACCAAACACCACTATGACTGTTAAAGTCCCCAAGTAAGAAAAGTGGAGATGGAAGTTGAGCAACAAGATCTGTTAATTGGTTCTCATTAAAAGGTTGTCCTGGAGGTAAATAAATGGAGCATAATGTGAATGACTGGTGAGAGTATATCCGTACAGCCACAACTTGCAAATCCGACACTAATGGAACCTCAGTGCAAGGAATATCATGACTGACTAACACACTAACACCACCACTAGCAATAATTCCATGACAATAATCTTTTCGGAATTGACTAAACCCACTAAGATGGAAATTGCTATCTTCCTTCAGATGCGTCTCCTGCAGACAAATTAACGGACAACATTTTTCCTTTAATATTGATAGTAGATCTGCTTTATGATAATTTAAACCATTAATGTTCCATTGCAGAATGGTCATGGAGTATGCTTGGAAGAGTTTAATATAAATGTATTATCTGAAAATCGCGGAAAAATGTGAAAATCAATATTTATACGCGATTTAGCTAAAATAGCAAAGCTTTGGAGATTTAAAATTTTTATGATGCTAGCAATATTGAAGTAATTATTTCGAATTATGTTCATTAATAAATTTATATAGAAAGTTATTTCAAGTACATTTTTATAAACAAAATATGTTAACTCTAATATGACTATTGTATTATGTGAAATAGTAGTAAGTATTTGGGAGTACATATTTAGCATTATTGTGTAAGGAAAAGGAAAAACACATTGAACTGATGTTGGAGATTGAGAAGACATAACCATGTGTTTTTGTTTAATAAATAAATAAATAATTATTATAAAGGCGATGTTCATTTTTTTGTTGTTTTGTTTTTGTATTTATTACGAATTTTGGGATTCGAATCCCCGTCATCCTCACGAGAGGATGTTGGAGAGCCACATGACGAAGGAGTAGAATTCTGGGAAGGAGGTCTAGTCCTTTTATCTCCTATTTTCGGAAGGGGTAGTTGGCTTGATTGAGAAATATTCTGTTTAGAGTCGGGAATTATTGATATTTCCAATGTGTTTGATAATTTTTGGTTAGAAGGAATTTTAGATTTATTTTTATTTTCAGTTTTATTTTTAACTAATTGGGGAGATTTATTACCTATTGATGATTCTAAAAAAATAATTTTTTCAGCAAGAGATTGTACTAGACATGTCAGTTTTTCGAATTGTTCTAGGAGTATATTTTTAGTTGGTAATGCTGAGGCGACCTCCGAGTAACTATGAGAGATACTAGGATTAACCTGTACTCTAGGCTGGAGGGATTTTTCTGCTTGGAAATAAGATACTTTATGCTTTCTTCTATATTCCTCAATCTGTTTTTCCTTTTTATATATCGGACATGAGGAAAACCAGGCCGGATGGGGACCCGCACAATGGAGGCACTTCGCCTCACATTCTCCCTCGTGCTTTGCCAATCCACATCGACCGCACAGGGAAACTGGTTCTCTGCACTGACGTCTTCCATGCCGATATCCATAACAATTAAAACATATTAGAGGTCTATAATACGGAATGACTCGCACACTTAAAAAATCTAAAACTATCTTTTCAGGTAGATCAGACCGATTAAATGTCAGAATGATAGATGGAGTTGGAATTTTTGATCCGTTTATAGTTTTGAATATTCTCTTAACTTCGACTACATTTTGTTTGGCTAATTCTTCCTTAAGTTCATCTTCTGTACAATGAAGGAATTCATCGCAAGTGATGACTCCTTTGGAAAAATTTAGTGATCTGTGTAAGGAGAATTGTATATTATAATTTTCATAAGATTTAATTTTTCCCAGATTAATAAAATCTTTTTCGTTTGAAATTTCTAAAATTATTATACCTGATTTCAAAAATTTAACATTTATTTGAGGACCAAAACTTTTAATGAATCTACAAATTTTAAAAGGGCTGAAATCGCGAAAGGTTTTCTTTTCTCTATTAGAGGCTAAGGTCATAACAAGAAATTTTTTTGTCTTGATAGTTTTCAATATTTTGGAGGCTTAGAGTCGGTAAAGCCTTCTTTATCACACTAATTTATTTATTATTTATGCCCTACATGTTTCGTTACTTTTTTTGGACCTCTCTTAATGTCAGAAAGTCCTTTTGTGCCTTGTAACTTCTACGGATACATACGCGGCATAAATAATAAATGCAGTAGAGTTATACTAAAGGCCACTGATTTACGGATCCCAGCAGAAGACTATAAAACGTTTTATACACATATTAACTTCTTGTCAGTTCATTAGGTATTTTGTTTCGGTGGGTCCTTTTTTTATCTGATTATTATAAATAATAAAATTAACATCAATATACATTTAGAGGAAATAAATTAATGATTTAATAAAAAGAACATGGTAGGATAACTAAACGACTATGAATTAATAAACCAACCTAAAAACAAGTAACAATACAATCAAAACTTATATTTATACTTTTCTGTGGGCTCGATTCGAAAGTTCCGGTTGTTTGTGTAAGTCCGCTATGATAAACTGTATCAGCAGGGTCTTTTGTGGAGCTGTGAGATACAATCCCAGACCATATCCTAAATTTGACGTTTATTATCAATGTCCTCTGTAGGACCACCGTTTCTTTTCCGAAAAATAAATTACTAATAGCTATATTTACATCGATAATCTAATTATCAAATTAGTAGGTACTTAATATACCAGCGCATCGAAGAGAAAAGGCAAGGAAGGGTGACAAGACCTGAAGAAGATTTGCTTTTGAAAGTGAGAGGATAAGATGCCGCAGAAAGTCGGTGATTACATAAGAAGCAGGTAATATAATGAAGAGGCAGTGTAAGTGGCCGCCTTAAAAGCTTAAACCCAGCTTAAGTCGGATCTCTTAGAGATTATCTTCTTTACGTGTCCGCCTCCTCCTCTTTAACTACGCTCTTTGATTTAGTGTATACTACCTTTTTACTCTTTTCATATTACTTAATACCATATTTTTGTTTGTACAACTGTCTCATAACCTGTTTCATTTAAAAAAATAATAAAAAAATGTAGGGCTAGTACATATATGTATAATGCTTTTATTTTGTTAAGTATTTGTAGCTAAGTCTATAATATTGTATTTAAACATGTACCAGTGTCTTACTATAAGAGAAACAATGGGCTGGCAACTTCAGATCTTTTTTTTTTTTTTTTTATTTATTTATTTTTTTTTTTATTTATATATGTGCGACCGTAACTAAGGCGATTCGCTCAGAACAAAAATTACATATATAATATACATACAAAAATTACATCTAATTAAATTTAATCTCATTTTACACTTTTTTGTTCAAATATATAAATGGAAATTTATATAAACATTGGTTAGCAATTCATTATACATCTTTATAAGAGAGTACAATATTACAATATACTTGAATATATGAAAAATCAATATTATAATAATGTATAAAATGTATACAAATAATTATTTGTGTATATAGCCGTACTATACTAAAACCTTACATTTGACAATATAAAACTAAAGGAGTGTGAAACCCATTAACTTGCAACCTTGTAAAATACTGTAAACTTAATTGATTATAATCAATTAAGTTTACAGTATTTTACAAGGTTGCACGTTAATGGGTTTCACACTCCTTTAGTTTTATATTGTCAAATGTAAGGTTTTAGTATAGTACGGCTATATACACACATACACACAATATACACACACACATGCACACAACACACGCACACACACATCCACATATTTGTTTATTTACATTTATTAAGTATGCAGATATATAAATGTTTTATTCGAGTTACGTTTTATTTTTAATGGTCCTGTGATAATTTGTTTAGTAGATTGGTCTTGTTTAGGTAGTTCAATACCTCATCGATATATTTGCTTCCAACGCCGAGTAATTCAGTTATATTTTAAGGTAAGTCATAGTTTTGTCGTTGTAAATATTCAGTCAGTGTGTGCTTTATAGTCAGCGGTGTGTTACACTGTGTACATGTCGGTCTGTCCTGTCTTGTCATGAGATAAGAGTGTGTCAGTCGGGAATGGCCAATTCTTAAGCGGCATAATATCACTTCGTCTCTTCTATTATCCCTTTTGCTTGAAGGCCATTCACCTACAGTCTGTTTTATTTCTCGAAGTTTGTTTTCTGTCGTCATGTGCCAAGATTTCTGCCACTTTTTTGTAATAAACCTTCTTACTTCGATTTGCAGATCTTGTAATGTAACTTTGCCGTGTTTTGAGGTGATACTTTCTAATTACAATAGCTACATTAAAATAGCTACGGCCCGAAATAATTGCTTTCATGAACGTAATATAATATACATCCCTACATATATGTACATTCCATTGGAACTCCGTCAAATACACAATAGGTGGTCATATTCCTATATATACATCGAATCGGTGCCAAACACACAACAGAAGGTCCACATTCCTATCCAAAACCTAATCAGTACCAAATACACCTTGAAGGACCCATATTTCTACATGTAAACTCTATCGGTTCCAAATTCAATCAAATACACCTTAAGAAGCTCACATTCCTTCGTAACATCAAATTACCAAATTCCACCAAATACACTTTAAGGGACCCACATTCCGCTCGCTATGGACCGAGATGGATGGGTCCAATTGCTAGAGGCTCTCCCACGCTGAAAGGCACACGGGGGAAGGGAAAGAGGAAGAAGAAGGGACCCACATTCCGACTTGTAATTCAATCGGTACCAAATTCCACCTAATGCACCTTAGGGCCCACATTTCTACATATACACTCCATCTGCACCTATGTCCACTAAATACACTTTAGGTGGCCCACATTCCTATCTGTAAACTCCATAAGTTCTGAGTTCCACCAAATTTCATCAAATACACCTTAACAAGACCACATTCATATGAATAAACCCTCTGGGTACCAAATGCACCTTATGGGGCCCACATTTCTCCATGTACACACCATAGGTTCTGAGTTCCACCAAATACACCAAATTTTTACTTATACTCTCCCTCGGTACAAAATTCCACCAAATACATCTTAAGCCACTACATTCCTACATAGACACCATAAAGGTATCAAATTTCATCAAGTACTCATTATGGACCCCATATTCCATATTCATTTTTTTTTTTTTTTTTTTTTTTTTTACCGTCGCATCGACAAATCTTGGCCATTAGCGCCGATATATATATATATATATATATATATATATATATATGCACATTCTGTTGCTACCAATTTTACTTTATGAATGGCCACATTCTTACATATATACCCAATCGGTACGTAGGTCTAGATTCCGTTAATCCATTCTTATTTCAAATATAACGATGTTAAGTTATTCATTTATAACATGTAACACTTGGTTCTGGTTTCTCAATATGACTTCTGGGTCACCTTATTAATCCCTAGGTCGTTTCCAGGTGCAAGTGGAAAACTTTTGAGTACTTCCGGTTCACTTCCACTTTATTTCCGGTTTATCAAACCATTCATTCGATCCGTAGTTACAAAGCGTCGGTCAGGGAGTGGGATGAGTCGACCGGAAG
This sequence comes from Gonocerus acuteangulatus, assembly GCA_946811695.1. Lineage (NCBI taxonomy): Eukaryota > Metazoa > Arthropoda > Insecta > Hemiptera > Coreidae > Gonocerus > Gonocerus acuteangulatus. The sequence goes on along the minus strand of OX328123.1, from coordinate 110,716,454 downwards.
TGACCCAGAGTGTCCCTGGTGTGATCGAATGTTATCTAGAATGAAGCGGAAGTGGAGTAGGAGTTAACTAGAATGCCCCTGGAAGTTGTTCGGAACCGACCGGTAGTGGACCAGAGTGGACCTGTGCGAGCTGGAGGTGGGCCAGAATAGTCCGGAAGTGAACTTTGAGATGATAATATGTTTTATTTGTAACTATAGCTAAAGCTAAATAGCTATAAGCTTGAAAGATTTTTAAACATTTCATAACGAAATTAGCAATTAGCACCCTACAGTTGCTATGCTGAGGTTGCGCTAAATTAGCGCTGAGGTATCAGCCTCTAGTGATCGCTAATTTTTGCCCAACCCTGGTTGTCGGCCAGAAGTCAGCAAAAGCAACGACCTGCGAGGCTCGACAATCCCCAGGACCTCCTATTCCTACCTTCCTATATAAGCTTCACGAATCCTAGCCTCCTTCCCTTCTCTATCACCATCCCGTCCAGGCCAGTTGTCATGTCAATATATGCTACTTTCACGCTGCCTTTCATTCATTGCCCCCGAATCTCCATCACAAAGTACAGTTTATGTTCTAAGCTTAAGGTATCGTAAAAGGGATAATCATTATACAGAAATACTCCAAGACAACGTAGTGGAAAACGGGCTTGGACGTTTGTTTATTTTCCTCAGAAGCTTATGGATTGGCCCCCTCGAACCAAGATTTCGAGATAATTATAGGAAAATTCAAAAACTGCTTCCATAACTGTTGATAACATATTTTATAGTGTAATGCGAATACTTCCTTAATCCAAATCTAATCAAAATTCATTTAGCTTAGTTTGGATGAATTTCTAACTTGAAATTATATATGAAAAACTTAACCTTCTGCATTAGAGCTTATCATCTTAGTTACGGAGCTCTTAAATAAATAAATAAATAACCTTCTGCAAGACTCAAACCCACATGAGCACTCAAGGTGTTGCCACACTAACAAGGGTGACCTTTGACGCCTATTATAACCACGAAACATGACACAGTGTTTCTATTCCACAAGAACACTTGGGAGAGACTGAAATAAATTAAATGGGAAATAAAATAACAAAAATGTGAGAATAATATCGCATAATGATAACGGATCGTCTCGAATCTAGACTACCGAGTGTAAGACAGCCACACAACTAGTGAGAAGCTAGCGGAATGTGGCACGGATCCAGAAAGCATAAGACCAGCTTAAGCCTCTTAAGCCGGTAAGCTGCCTTCAATCCTACCGCATTAATAGCTTCGTATAAATAACATGCCGCATGCAGTCCCGAGTCCTGTCTTAATACGAGCTACTAACACTATTACAACCACAAAATATAAAAGTCTGCTTTAACTGCACACAATCCGCAGTAATCTACACCTGTAGTAGTTACTACCTAGTAAAGCTAAAACGTTTTGCTCTTTCATATTTGTTATCTTTCGTAGTAGTATTGTGTGTAAATGATGAATACTACCCATAAGTAGTTCTATGTGTTTTTTTGAATTGCCAATCCAGTAACTACTTACTGTCTATCATTATAACTAGAACTGCCTGATCACACATTTTACACGTCGGCTTTTCGGACTTGGGCATAAGGTATTCATGAGTTATACGAATATGGCCTCCCATCGGAGGCAGGAATTGTCCCATCTCATGGCTACTTGAGACGATTCCTGAGCGCTGATGGCCCGGATTTCGGCATGCTGTTAAAAAAAATAAATAAATAAATAAGTAAATAAAAAATTGCTCGTTTTCGAGAAAATCGCAAAACAAAAAACAAGTTTTCATTTTTGTACTTACTTATTTTAATTTTCAATAGAAAAAAAGTGTGATTGCGACTTGCTTTAAGAGCCCAATTACTAAAATTCAATCTCTTGATGCTGATATTTCGTGTACGATGTCTGCAACGGTGATGCTTTAGAAGCGGTGCGGGAGTATGCCCGCCAATTCACAAATATGAGAGTATCTTTACTTAACCGACGAGTCTTTTTGTTAACTGTTAATCAAGAAGAGACTGGGTCATTCTTACTTCATAATGAAGGGGACCAATTCCAGGCAGCTTTAAGAGCAGATCGTCGGTGAAGAAATTGATTCCAGCGCCTGCATAAGGAATATCGCAGCAGGCAATATGAGGAACATAGAAAGGTGATAATTGTCATTCCCACCACCTTCAAATATTGCAGAATTTATTACTTAAATTATGCAAAAAATTATAGTAATTGGTTTCTTCGTATGGGGAACCTTAAAGCAGGAAGTTTATTCGGTGTCAATCAACTCAAGAGAGCAATTAAGAGACCGAATCATAGATGAAGTAGACCAAATATCATCAGAACAGTGTTTAGCTGAAATTTATCAACTCAGTGCTAGATGTAATGCTCGTGTTTCTAAAATCTAGCAATAACTAAATTAAATAGATGATAGCATTAAAAATAATATCGTTGAGAGCCTGGTGCTCAAATTCAGGAACATAAATATGCTTTAGGTCCACCCGACAAACCTATGTCATGTACTGTATAACATACAGTCTTCTTTTTCGTACATGGCCACCGCGCATGCGCGAACCCTACCGGATACTTTTTTGTGACCCTTATTTGTAAAGGTTTTTTCTTTCAGTTTAGTCATCACTAAAGCATATTTATGCTAAAAACTATCAGGCTCACGGATATGTATATTTGTGCATGTCTGTGCGCTAGGTTAAGTTCCAAGCACGACCAGTTTTCGTTACACGATGGCCGCTATAACGATTAAATTTATTATCAAGCTCTGGCATTTAGAGTAAAGATTTAGGGTTATTATAAACTCTCGATAAAATTATCGGGTTCGTATGATCTCTATGTAACTTAAAACGGTCATCATTTAACGAATACTTCCTAAGGCATTGAGGGCCTAAAGTAGGCCCAATACTATGATATCATAACTTTCATAGGCAAAATGTTTTTAGCAGGGGCCTCTCTTTTTCAAAGTTTGTTTTTTGGGAGGATATCAACTCTTTTTGTACGTGAAGTTAGAGTTGGCACCGTTGACGTTTGGCTTGAGGAGGATGACGCGAGGACATAACCTTCCGCTTGGTAATGCGTCGAGCTGTTTTTCGGGTATTTTTACATGTATACGGAGTTCTGGAGGAAGTTAGAGTTGGCACCGTTGACGTTTGGCTTGAGGAGGATGACGCGAGGACATAACCTTCCGCTTGGTAATGTGTCGAGCTGTTTTTCGGGTATTTTTACATGTATACGGAGTTTTGGAGGAAGCCCCAACTCTGTTTTTGTATTTTGTCCATTAGTTTTAGGTTCTCCTTACCGAGGGGATTCATGGCCTGGAACTTGATTCTTTTTTTCAACGATTTTATATATATTATAATAAGTAATATAAAATTGTTTCAGTCTGGGCCGAGACGACAGACTACAGGGACAGCTCGCATATGGAGCAGACACAGCTTAGTTTTCAACCACCCAGGCCTAGGAACCGGGATAGAAAAGGTGAGTTATTCATTACGCACTATCTCAATGTAAAACTCTTTCTTAATGCGTTTCCTTAATCCCTCCATAGAGTGGAAACCCGCTTATAAGGTGGACCTTATAACGGTAATGCTTTAGAAACGGTGCGAGAGTATGCGCGTCGCTTCACAAATAGAAGAGTGCTTAATTGACGAGTCTTTTTCTTAACTTTTAATAGACAACGAGAGGCTGGGTCAATCTTACTTTATAATGAAGGGGACCAATTCCAAGTAGCACTGCAAACTGAGTCCTGCATTAGGAATATCGCAGCAGGCAATATGACGAACATTGAAAGGTGATAATCTTCAAATATTGCATAATTTATTGCTTTAAGTTACGCAACGATATTGAATTTGAAGCAAGAAGTTTATTCCGCGTCAATCAACTCAAGAGAGCAATTAAGAGATCGAATAGATGAAGTGCAAAAAATATCATCAGAACACTATTTAGATGGAATTTATCAAGTGCTAGATGTAATGCTTAATTTTCTGTAAGAGGGAAACATTTAATAACTAAACTAAATAGATGATAACGTAAAAAAAAAAGAAAAAAAATCTTCTATTTGTGAATCGACGCGCATACTCTCGCACCGCTTCTAAAGCATCACCGTTGCAGAAACCGTACACGAAAACTATATCAAGGTAGGGATTGTCGGGGTTCGGTCACTGCTACTTAATAAAACTACATTTTATCATAAAAATGGTTTTATTGTGCCGACGTTTCGGCTTGAACTTCAAGCCTTCATCAGGGCGATGGGAAGATAGAGAACTATTCCTCACAAATGCCCATGAGCATTTGTGAGGAATAGTTCTCTATCTTCCCATCGCCCTGATGAAGGCTTGAAGTTCAAGCCGAAACGTCGGCACAATAAAACCATTTTTATGATAAAATGTAGTTTTATTAAGTAGCAGTGACCGAACCCCGACAATCCCTACCTTGCATCATCTACGGTCAACGATCTCCTCTCAATGAAAACTATATCAGCATCAATACATTGAATTTTAGTAATTGGTTGAAAACCAATTAATAAAAGGACTTTTTGTCTTAGTTTTTTGGTCCCCTACACGCTCCTGAAGTTTTGCCATTTAAAATCGGGACACCGTGTATATATATATATATATATATATATATATATATATATATATATATATATATATATATATTTGTCTGTTCACTTTCTCTCAGGCTGAAAAATAGTCCGTTATTTATGAAATTGGGTGCAAAAATCTTTCGTCCACTATCAAAGGTCACGTTCGTTACCTATCCAGCAGAAACTGTCCAACGAAACATGGTTTTGCAGGTACTGTTTTTATAGATTCCATAACGTAGCCAAATTTTCAAGATGATATCTCTCTCCGTTTTCGAAAAAAACTGGAAACCAATTTTTGGTTTGACTACTTAAAATCATTGGATTCAATTGAAATATGCATATTTCAATGTCTAAATTTAGAAATTCATCTAAACTAAGATATTTAAATTTCGGTTACCTACATTGGGAGTTGAAAATGTATTCGAAAAAAAATATTATTAATAGACACGAAAAGTTTTGGGACCTTCGTATATTTTCTTAAATATCTCGAAACGGTTAGAAATTCATAATAAGTGGAAGGTGGCCATTCGGAAGCATACTGAATTCTTTACGAAAAAGGTTCTAAAGCAATTTTCGATAATCAATAAATACATGGTGGATAGATAGTCTTTTGCATCCACCTAGCAAAAGACTGTGTATCCACCATTGCCATAAAAACCCCAACTACTGAGGTTTGGGGGAAAATTCAATATATTTATGAATGTGTGAAACCCATTTACCCATTCATGGATTTTCTGACTAAAACGTATTTACATCCATATTGACAAGAAACTAATTAGCAATTAAGAAATTATTTAAATTTTAACTATGGGGCAATGTCAATCGGAGAAATAATTGTTTAAAACTTCGAAAGTGTTAGTATTGTTCTTTTTAACGTTTTTGTTTTCTGTTTTAACAGCCTTTTCAATTGGTTAATTTTTGTTATAAATGGCAAATAACAGTAAAATGAATATTGTAGTAAAACAAGGTAGGAAAATGAGAAAAATATTGTTTTTTCCTAGGGCGAACGTTGAGATGGCGGGGGGTCATTTCCGCTTAGGATACTGGGGGCATAAATCTTTCTTCTTTCTGAAATTTTATTTCATATCTTAGACGAAAGACCAACGGACGACATGTAAGTTTTCTGTATGACAACACTAGGCCGCACTCGGGAGAAGTTTCTGGGGCTTGCCTGGAATATTTTGCCATACCGTCTTTATGGCCCCAACCTAAGCACCTTTGTCGGACTAGCACCTTTTTCGGCCTTTGCAAATTTAGTTGCCAGGACAGCATTAATTTATGAATGCCCTTAAACAGAACCTCGATCGTTTATTTTTTTTTTAGAAGAAGGCAAAGTATTTTGGGAGAAGAGCACTTTGGAACATTGATATTCTATTGAACAGAAAAAAAAAAAATGTGTTCTGGACGACGTATTTTTATTTTTTTTAATCTTTCGATTGTATACAGCTGAGTAATGATTGTACCCCTGAATAATAGGAGATCGTTAGCTTTTGCACAATTAGGCAGTCTGTGTAATTAATGTTTTGGTTGCTCAACATGTAGAACAAGTCTCAATAATTGAAATGCGTTTCTTTTTTTCTTTTTTTTTTTTTTTTTTTTTGTTGGTTTTCTTGACTAACCAACTTGCTTAAATATAACATTCACGTTTGGTTTTGTTATTGACTGTATAGTTTCTAATGTGAATATTTTTTTTTAACTTTTCATGTTTTGTCTTTAGTATTTGGACGATATTATAGAGGAATAATTGTATGGTCTTAATTGAATGGAAGAGCGGTTTTAATTTCGTTATCGTCTATTTGTTTTATTTAATACTTCTCTTTAGAATTTGTAAAGATTCTTCAGTATATGTATAGTTTTGTTGTTTTTATTGTCTATATGCATAACTTATCGTATTCAATAAGACAGTCTTTCAGCTGAAAAAATTCTCTTTGGCAATCAATATTTTAGATGGATCCCCCATACAGAAGTAGTCGGAAAAATGTAACAAAAACCGAGAGAAAAAAAAAAAAAACTATAAAAACACGAGTGTACAAATAGGTTGGATATTTAGAGCTGAGCGGTGTGCCTAAAGAGGGGAAGAGACTGAGTGACGCGTAGGTTTAGTGATTACAGATGAGGGCGACGACAGAAATATATCCCCAGGGATAGGGTGGGCATAATCTCCCTATGATCTACGACAGCTCCCCTCTCTCCCGTCTCCCTTCACCAATTACCTAGCAACTAGAGGGAGTTAGGTGGTAGCCAGCAGTGAGGAGTTATAACGCACAGAGAAGGTTAATGCAGTGGATATACGGACGGATCAACAAGTCTCAATAGCGCCTTTCCAGAACTTCTTTATCCGTAGTGTCATTTGGAATGCTTGGAATTAAGAAACAGTTAATATTTGTTATGAAAAGATTGACATCTGAAAAACCTTTTTTTTTTTATTTTATTTCAGTAATTAATTTATCGGTTATTAAGTACTGTTTATGAATACATCTGGTAATACGATACAATAGAAAGAGTCTGCGCTCAAGACCTCCTTACTTCATCCTCGATTAACTTCAGAAGGACGCTCAGATGACGTTAAAAGCTCCCTTCTGCTCCGACAAATGGCTAGAATCGAAGGCAAGAAATCCATTGCATACACCTCACTTGGTCGCTACAACAGGTCTCTGGACCACTGTCTTCTGAGTCACCTTGGTGGAGAGAGTGAGTTTGATATGGAGAGGGCTTTGGGATTTTGACGAATAGAAAGTTACGCGTGGAAACATTGGCATCTGTATAATATAACATCTTTAACGTGTGGGATATTGAGGTTTTTATGGAGATTGAGGTTGAAAACATAGAATTTGGAAAGAACCATTTGGCTATGGTTCTTAGGACTTTGGATTGGAAGGTTTGTATGCGTCTGATTTTCGATGTTTTGCGGTTCCCCAGAGTTCTGATCGGTTCGTCCCAATGGGTTGCAGTAATGATTTGTAAAGAATTAGTTTGTTTTCTTACAAAATTAGTTTGTAAATGTATTTACAATTCAATAGTCTGTAAGGTTGTTCAATTCGTTTGTTAACTTCCTGTATTTTAAGTTTTAAATGATTTCGCCAGGTAAGTCAAGAGTCTGAGTGTAGTCCGAGGTAGGAAACTGCGTCAGAAGCAGGTTTTGGAAGGTTATTAAAGTGTTCTAGGGGCGAGAGATTGCGGAAGACGGTGAAGGTGATGTGATGACATTTTTCCTCATTCACGTTGATTCTCCATGTTTTACATCACTCTTTAATTCCTTTGTCACAAGTGGGGCTGTAGATTCTCCGATGCAGTGATAGGATTTGGGTGGGATGAGAGGATAATAGTACCGTCTGCATAGTTTGCCAGGAGGGTGTAGGTCCTGTTCGAGCATCTGCTGTATACAAGATGAAAAGCTCAGGGCCAAGGTCACTGCTCTGAGAAAGGAAGATTACTTCTTTTTCTTTCTTTTTTTCGGTTTCACTCGTGCGGAAGCATTTACGGCTTTAATAGACATATAGAGGGGGGAGAGGGAGAGGGAGAGGGAGAAAGATAGAGTGAGAGAGAGAGAGAGAAGAGGGGGGGGGGGGGTAGAAATAGATAAGAGGGAAAGGATGAGCTTGAAAGAGGACCGCGACATTGATGGATCTCGAAGAAGGAATCTGCTTATGGCGTCGACTTTCTGACGCGATCAAAAAGTGCCGACCAGAAAATTACTCCAAATCATGAAAATAAAGGTGTTTTAAATTAGTACGAACGATTAGTAAACGATAAGCAATACCTTAAGAAATTCCGTACGGAAAGTGTACCCTAGTATTTTTTATAGGGCGATATCAATCGGAGAAATAAGTGCTTAAAACTTTGAAAGAGATGGTGCCGTTGATTTATGGGTTCTTAGTGTTTGTTTTCCTTAGACCTTTATTACCTGTTGTTAAGGCGTTTCCTACCTCCCTCCATAATAATTTGTTTAATTTGAATGGTCAAGTTCGTTAACCAGCACACTACCCGGAACACTGTTTTACTGGATAAATTCGCGCCAAAAAATCGTTGAGCCTTGGGCTTCTCATTTGTAGGCTTCCAGAAACAGGAATAAAGCAATTTTTAATGGGACATCTGTTACCTTCTTCCGGTTTTAATAGAAAAAATACACCTTTATCTACTTTTTGGTACTTTCAATCATGGGATTCAGTTGAAATATTTTTCGAGTGTTTAAAATACTGGATTTCAGGAAATATCAGGTTTTAGGAACTTCACGCACATTCGTGTTCACAAAATCTCGCTTTTCTTCAAGATTTCGTTTTATTCAACGATTTACAGATTGCACTCGAGATAAAAACTTTATCGAAACGATCTAAGTTGAAGTTCCTACGAGTCGGAATTTTTTTCTCATATTTTTAGCGCGGTTCCTTCCTCCCCCATAGAGAGGAACCCCGCTTATAAGGTTGATCTCATAACGCAATCCGGAAGTGCCGACTAGAAAATTTTGCGTTTCAGAACCCATAGAGACCGAATATAATAGTGGTTAAAATTTGTGTGTATATATATATATATATATATATATATATATATATATGTATATATATATATATATATATATATATATATTTGTCTGTTCGCTCTGTAGCTCCTAGACGAATGGTCCGATTTTAATGAAATTTGGTACAAAATTCTTTCGTCTAATTTGAAAGGTCAAGTTTGTTAACCAGCAAAATCCGCCTACTGGAAGATGGCGTTTGGGGCGAAATTCGCCGTCAAATACGTTTTTGAGTTCATAAGCTTGTAAGTACTCGTTTTATATGCTTCTTGGGCTAGGAACCCGAATGAAACCATTTTCAAGGCGATAGCCTTAACCGTTTTCGAGAAAATTGGAAAAATACTTTTTGAATACCGTTTTTGGTTTGGGTACTTAGAATCATGGGATTCAGTTGAAACACTTTCTGCATGTTCTACTTTCATTAAAACTAATATGTTGAAATTTTGGTTACGTTTGAGTTAAGGAAGGGTTCGAATAAAATATTTTATTAACAGACAAAAAAAGTTTTGGTAACTTTGTTTACTTTCCTTAATATCTCGAAAAAGGTTGAGAATCTTGGTAAACGGAAGAATACCATTAGAAAGCTTATTAAATGCTCTAAAAAAAGGTTCTAATGAAAGTTTTGATTAGGCGATGTCAATCGGAGAAATAAGAGCTTAAATTTTTAAAGTAATTGATTTCGCTTATTCGAACTGTTCTTTTTGTCTGTTTTTTTATTCCTTGTTATTTTTTAATTGCTTATGGTTGGATAATGTATTTGTAAATAAAACTGGTTAAGAAAAATAAGAAAAAAAATTTAATGTTAGGGATATGGATTTCGAAGATATAGCTTTTCAACTGCCTAGCGTCCTTCCTAGGGAGGGTTGTTTGTCTTTGATTTTGGTACTTAGAATTATGGGATACAGTTGAAACATTTTCTGCATGTTCGAATTTCATCAACACTAATATGTTGACATTTTTGTTACGTTTAGAGTTAAGGAAGGGTTAGAATAAAATATTTTATTAACAGACAAATAATGTTTTGGTAACTTTGTATACTTTCGCTAGTATCTCGAAAACCGTTGACAATCTTGTGAAGCGGATGATTACCATTCGAAAGCTTACTAAATGCTCTACAAAAAAGGTTCTGAAGAAATTTTTAATTAGGCAATTAGGTCGGAGAAATAAGTGCTTAAAACTTAAAATTAATTGATTTCGCTTATTCGAACGGTTCTTTTTTAATTGCTTATAGTTGGATAATGTATTTGACAATAAAACTGGTTAAGTAAAATAACAAAAACAATTTATTGTTAGAAATATAGATTTCCAAGATTCCAAGACCTTGTAACTAGCGGGACCTAGTGTTAGCCGACCCTTCCAGGTAAGATCGTAAATCATGACCTTTTACTACACACAGGAATGGCGTTAGTGGCCATAAGGGTTGACACGCCATTATAATAATTAATTAAAAAAAAAAAAAGACTGGTGGAACCAAAATAATAACTGCTTCTATTTTAATCCTTCCAAATTAGACTAGGGATATGAACGGAACCGCGCTAAGATGATGAAGTTCCTGCGAGACGGACTTTTTAGCAATTGATTCACTGCAATTTAAGGAGTTTCTAGTCGTATACCTTTAAAATAAAATTATTTTTTAGCATTTGTCATTCATCGGAAATAGGCTTATTTTAGAAGAATTGAAGGCATTTCTAACTTTATTAAGAAATCATGGACGAAGAACGTTATTTTAGGACCAACTGTCTAGAGGTTACCACACTTTTCTAGCCAGCATGGGGCTGTTGCCTTGCCTTTTTTGAGAGAAAAACCCACCACCCCTAGTGGGAATCGAACCTACGATTTAACACACGGACTGAACATCTGGACTGTGCATCTGGGCCTCCGTATATTAACAAATTTCTGGCGCGAATATTAATTTGTTTAATTATTTAGATGTTACGTCCATTATTATTACGTAAGAATTTAGGGACGGGTTATCTATAGGTTACCACCCTTTTCTAGCCAGGATAGGGCTGATCCCTTATCCTTTATCTAAAGAAAAGCCACCACTCCACAGTTGGAATCGAACCCACAGCCTTCGACACGGATTGTTAAGTGCACACGCCTTAACACTCACGGCCACCGGCCCTCCATTATATTAGTTATACTCGCCCGAATATAAAACAGAAGAAGGTTGTGTATCATAAAGCATTAGAACAATAAACTCTATGTTTTTGATTAAATCATGTTATTAATTATACCAATGCATATTGAATATTCACAATTAAGAGAGGAGAACGTCCGTCTGGCAAACTAATAATTGTAGAAAAATAAACACACATCCCCATGTATGTACATATATCTTACCGTTCCGGGAGACAATGACGCAACTGCAAAAATGTGTCAAATGCAAATAAGTCCATTGACAAGATTAAGGGTTAATAAGTCCATTGACAAGATTAAGGGTTAATAAGTCCATTGACAAGATTAAGGGTTAATAAGTCCATTGACAAGATTAAGGGTTAATAAGTCCATTGACAAGATTAAGGGTTAATAAGTCCATTGACAAGATTAAGGGTTAATAAGTCCATTGACAAGATTAAGGGTTAATAAGTCCATTGACAAGATTAAGGGTTAATAAGTCCATTGACAAGATTAAGGGTTAATAAGTCCATTGACAAGATTAAGGGTTAATAAGTCCATTGACAAGATTAAGGGTTAATAAGTCCGTTAACATGGACGAAACTGTAGAGCCATTCAGAACCCCCAGAGAAAATTCCGCAGAACAACAGACAGAAAATGCGTCTTCTCAGACAACGAACAATTTTTAGAGAAACAATGACGTAACTGTACTTAAGGGTTGAAATTAGGGTGATCTTAATCCTTGGTAAATGAAAGTAAAATATATTTTCATCATAAACTCAATATACCATTATTTTCTGTCTCTTACACGTTTTTAAATTATATATTTTATACAACAGCACATCCTCATTTAAGTCACTTCCGGAACGGCGATATGTACAAATTTGAAAGATCAGTTTTTTCGAGTTCTTAGAGTAAGAAAACATTGAATTTTCCTGCTAATATTTCCGTGTTGCGTTATCCAGTCGATGGCATGTCGAATCGAGTTTTCTTCCATAGAGGGAGGGAGGAAACACGCTACTTGGCTATCTCCTCTTTCCCTTCCATTAGCCCTTGCCATTGCAATGCCATATATGCCAGGAATTAAAACTCAACACCATAAAAATACTGCTTTCACGTGGCTATTGTATGGAAAGGTTCGCCTTTGTACAAAAAGGCTGTATTTTTTTTTGTAATCAGTTTTAGACTCCTGAACCTAGTATGGTTGGAAACATGTAGAGCAGTCTAGAATAAATAAATTGACTCGTTTCCTTTTATTGGTCATTCGCTAGTCGTCTTTAAGATTAAAGAAATTTGGGTTACTGTAATTTGATATTGTTATATCTTAACACAGTTATGGGCAACCTTTGACATGTTGTGGATCAAACAATGTAGTGTGTAAATACGTTCGCGGTACGCGTAGATGGCTCAAAATAATATAGCTATTTCTTATAATCTTTAGCGACAATGTCATTGTAATACAATTTATTGAAATAAAAAATGAATTTAAAAAAATGGGAACAAAATTATGATTAAATCATGAAATTTGGAATTATTACAAACAATGAAAATTAAATACCGACACAAAATCAATGAGATAATCGGCTTGTTCGCTCAATTGATTCCACAGTAGCAAGCGACAAACCCCATCTCACTCAATTTCCTTATTCCTAGTAAGTCGTGTAATATGATTTTGGGGGGGGGGGGTTAAAAATTCTCGCGGGCCGGATCAAATCTTACAGAGGGCCGGATTCGGTCCGCGGCCCTGTTGTTGCCCACATATGTCTTAAATAATAATGCTGATGATTTTTTTATTCTTGCAGGTATATGGGGCGTGACTGGTATAAAGACTGAAGAACCCGGAGGAGAAGAAGGCAAGGAGGGTGGCTCTGGAATAGGGAAGACGAAGCCCGGAAAGCGACAGAGGAGGCAGAGGACGCACTTCACTTCCCAACAGCTCCAGGAACTGGAGGCGACATTCTCCAGGAACAGGTATCCAGACATGTCCACCAGGGAGGAGATAGCCATGTGGACGAACCTAACCGAAGCGAGAGTTAGGGTGAGTCTTCTCAATATACTATCCAGTTATTAGATAATGTGTGTCATGGGTATTTATCATTCATAGTAAGGTCTCCCCGAGGTCTAGTGGCTAAGGCCTTAGATTCTCGTGTGTAAGATGGTGGGTTCGATTCACACCGTCTGTGTATAATATAGCAAGTTCCTTCGACTAGAAACTAAAGTTAAGCCTGCTAGTTCCAGACGACTAAGTTCAAGACGAGATTTAAGATACGCCTACACGCTTAGTTTACTCTCCACTGATTTAGCTGGTTAGCGAACACATGCAATCGTTGCTTATGAGAATGTTGAACACACGGTTTTGGATATAAAACTAAATAATTGTGCCCGTCACTCTGGCAAGAGACAACACTCACATATATATAAAAATATATCAGTAACATATGTGCTTAACTAGGTATAGATAAATTTGTTTGATTGCAAGTCGAATAGCTAGTAATGTATCGACAAACTTAACTATTTATGTACAAGTAATAATGACATATATAAACTACGATAATAAATTAACGAATAAATAATCGATTATTAGTTAAAACCAAAAATACAAAGTTCAAATAGAAATCACGATAAGATAAATTAAAAGAACAAGGAAGACAGTAAAAATTTTCCATTATCATTAATTGTTTATTGATTATAATCAATAGTTATTAAGGATTTACAATTACTATGTAGATAGATAGACACAGGGTCCCTTATTAAGGAGGAATGCAACTCTACCTATAAGATCTATTGTGCCCTAATTACTATGTAACTGAATATGTATTTCTATTTTATATCTGAATCTGGGAAAATCGCCTTCGTTGAGGGGTGCTCACAAATAAATAAATTAATAAAAAAGTAATAATTTAAACATTATTTGTGAAGTAAACTATTTTTCGTCGACGGAAAATTACTAAAAAGGTTTTACAAAAATGGTATGTTGCCTTACGTACTGTAAAGGAAGTATTTTTTTCATTACAATTCTACTATCCTATGAGACCTAAACATCTCTGCTTAGATGACATTATTCAATTCCAAATTCTTGACATTCCGTTCCAAATTTTCTGTTCATCGGGATCTTATAGGGATTAGACATTCATGGAAAGGCACTACATTCCAAGAAGGACCATGGCCTCTGCCAACAATATGTTTCTCTCGACTCCGTGCACAGTAAGACAAGATTATAACATCATAATCTTTATAAATTAATGGTGCAATATACATACATAAATTATTAATAGATATATTTCAGGAAATAGTGCAAATACACAAGTCTAGACGAAGCTTTGCCGACAATAGTTCTAATGCAAGGTAGGGATTGTCGGGGTTCGGTCACTGCTACTTAATAAAACTACATTTTATCATAAAAATGGTTTTATTGTGCCGACGTTTCGGCTTGAACTTCAAGCCTTCATCAGGGCTGTAAAAAACAAGTAGGACGGATGTAATACTGAAATATACATATACATATACATATACATATATATATATATATATATATATATATATATATATACATATATATATATATATATATACATATATACATATATATATATATATATATATATATATATATACATATATATATATATATATATATATACATATATACATATATATATATATATATATATATATATATATATATATATATATGCCTACATACACAAATAGGCATATATAAATATATATATATATATATATATATATATATATATATATATATATATATACATATATATATATATGTATATTTCAGTATTACATCCGTCCTACTTGTTTTTTACAGCCCTGATGAAGGCTTGAAGTTCAAGCCGAAACGTCGGCACAATAAAACCATTTTTATGATAAAATGTAGTTTTATTAAGTAGCAGTGACCGAACCCCGACAATCCCTACCTTGCATCATCTACGGTCAACGATCTCCTCTCAAACAATAGTTCTAATGTTAAGGCAGTCATTTATAATTTCAAGTGCTCCGATGTTGACGAACCTGTGAAAAATGTTCTTTGGCAATGGCACACTCTTGACCACTCTAACCATTTTTAGGTACAATTTTTATCAGACACAAGGACCTTTCGCTAATCATCAGACATCATGTAGCCAGAGCCGTTTGACCGCTAAATGTTGAGAGCGGGCTAGGAAAGGAGACTTGCTCTTAGATAGCTAATCATCAGACAGCATGTAGCCAGAGCCGTTTGACCGCTAAAGGTTAAGAGCGGGCTAGGAAAGGAGCCTTGCTCTTAGATAGCTAATCATCAGACAGCATGTAGCCAGAGCCGTTTGATCGCTAAAGGTTGAGAGCGGGCTAGGAAAGGAGACTTGCTCTTAGATAGCTAATCATCAGACAGCATGTAGCCAGAGCCGTTTGACCGCTAAAGGTTAAGAGCGGGCTAGGAAAGGAGCCTTGCTCTTAGATAGCTAATCATCAGACAGCATGTAGCCAGAGCCGTTTGATCGCTAAAGGTTGAGAGCGGGCTAGGAAAGGAGCCTTGCTCTTAGATAGCTAATCATCAGACAGCATGTAGCCAGAGCCGTTTGATCGCTAAAGGTTGAGAGCGGGCTAGGAAAGGAGACTTGCTCTTAGATAGCTAATCATCAGACAGCGTGTAGCCAGAGCCGTTTGATCGCTAAAGGTTAAGAGCGGGCTAGGAAAGGAGCCTTGCTCTTAGATAGCTAATCATCAGACATCATGTAGCCAGAGCCGTTTGACCGCTAAATGTTGAGAGCGGGCTAGGAAAGGAGACTTGCTCTTAGATAGCTAATCATCAGACAGCGTGTAGCCAGAGCCGTTTGATCGCTAAAGGTTAAGAGCGGGCTAGGAAAGGAGCCTTGCTCTTAGATAGCTAATCATCAGACAGCATGTAGCCAGAGCCGTTTGATCGCTAAAGGTTGAGAGCGGGCTAGGAATGGAGCCTTGCTCTTAGATAGCTAATCATCAGACAGCATGTAGCCAGAGCCGTTTGATCGCTAAAGGTTAAGAGCGGGCTAGGAAAGGAGCCTTGCTCTTAGATAGCTAATCATCAGACAGCATGTAGCCAGAGCCGTTTGATCGCTAAAGGTTGAGAGCGGGCTAGGAAAGGAGCCTTGCTCTTAGATAGCTAATCATCAGACAGCATGTAGCCAGAGCCGTTTGATCGCTAAAGGTTGAGAGCGGGCTAGGAAAGGAGCCTTGCTCTTAGACAGCTAATCATCAGACAGCGTGTAGCCAGAGCCGTTTGATCGCTAAAGGTTGAGAGCGGGCTAGGAAAGGAGCCTTGCTCTTAGATAGCTAATCATCAGACAGCATGTAGCCAGAGCCGTTTGACCGCTAAAGGTTGAGAGCGGGCTAGGAAAGGAGCCTTGCTCTTAGATAGCTAATCATCAGACAGCATGTAGCCAGAGCCGTTTGACCGCTAAAGGTTGATAGCGGGCTAGGAAAGGAGACTTGCTCTTAGATAGCTAATCATCAGACAGCATGTAGCCAGAGCCGTTTGATCGCTAAAGGTTGAGAGCGGGCTAGGAAAGGAGCCTTGCTCTTAGATAAGGTTCAGCGTTATCGGTATGTGCCCACACACGCTGTCTTTATCAGTCCTTGCCTCCCCCGCAATCGTCAGATAACGGCCGACTAAGCGGGCACTGTCAACAGTCAGTACTTCTCTCTGGGCAAACAATGTAACGACGTGTAGCAACATTATTTATGTTAGGCCCTTTCATAGTAACCGCCCGGACTCCTTCCTCGAGCACGTGACTCCACTCTAGACGTCTCATCACTTCAACCAAAGTACACCTCACTGGAACTGTGTCATCTCAGCGCGTTTCCATAACCTAGTATTATGTCCTAATTTGGAATAGAAATAATTAATAATGAGGTGCATATAGTTAGCCGTTGAGGAGATAAACAGTCAAGGAATAGTTGGAATTGTCTTCCGGAAGTATATCAGTCCCGAAAAAAAAATCTTAGGGTAACAGTTAATTTTTAACTGTCACACTACGGATAAGAGAAACATTAGTATTACTTTGTCTAAATAATATGTATTCAATGTAGCTAGGAGGTTCTAAACATTGGAAGGATATAAACATCATTGCACGTAATTTAATAAACAAGGGAAAAAAGTTGTTCTAAATTTGGGTCTTGTTTAGAACAGGCCCGCCAGTGATTTTATCTAGTAACAGTTACTTATTGATGAATAAAAAAATATGGGTTAAAGGAACATATGATTTATTTAATAAAAACTTTTTACACATAACCAAAAACATTATCTTTCCTTGGGTAGAATTCCTCTTTCGACAAAGAAAATCCTGGCTCGTTGCTCTTCTTTGCATAAATCGTAAACATCAAAAATATTCATAGTTTAATACTTTTATAACCGCAAATACACAAACAATGCTAAATTAAATAGTATTTAAACATGTGTTTTTATTTCTGTATCGATGGTATCAAATTACATAGTAACAGTTACTAAATATCATTATAAAATCACTGGCGGGCCTGTTCTAAACAAGACCCCTAAATTTTATAAGTTCGGTTATTTTTATTAAATCGGTTAAGATGTAGAGGCTGTAGACTTTTTTGAAACACAATATGTCGTTTGGCGCCACTTAGCGTTGGTCCAGAAATCAGCCTAGAAACAAACAAGTTTGAACGGCCAAGAATTGGTGGCCATCGGATCAGATCGGATTGGGTCGGGTCGGGACCAATGTAAACACCTCCATTGAGATGCCTGTCATTGTTCTTCTTCCGACAGTCGGTGGCTATCGGATCGATATCAATGTAAGTGCACCCTAAGGGATCCAAAATTTTAGTTTCGAAAGCCTTCATTTATTAAGGAGGAACAAAATCAGATATTCTAGTTTTATCCACTTTCCGAAAACAGTTATTACTTTAAAACTTGCTTCATTTGAGTGACCCTGGAAGCTTATTATCGCAAATCCCACGCGTGAATGTTGTCAATGAAAGCAATCATCTCGTAATTAAATATTTATACGTGCAGGAACTGCCATATCTTAAAGAATTTTAATTTGAAAGGGAAATGATTTCCTGGCCTTTTCTTCCACTCCACAAGGAGGTGTCAACTCTCAGTTTCATGTATATATATTCATTTGAGCGCCTAAAATCTCGCGTTTTTTACAGATCATTGCTGAAAGGTTTAAATTTTTCAATTAGTTTATTAATGTGAGGTTTCCAGAAAAACAGCAGGAATCTTAAGTGAAAAAAAAAACAACAACAATTGCTATTCGTAGCTTTTCGATTGACACTACCGATGAAAACTATATGGAATCGCTCTAAGCCACGTTTACTTGCTTTTCATGGACACACGGCGAGTTGGACTGGTTAGTTTTATTGATTGAACCATTTTACGTTTAAACATATTTTGTAAGCTATGGAACAATCGGTAAGCGTATAGACAACTGCAAGCATAGTATAGGAGACAATTAACACTTAACATGCCACCGGAGTATGATTTGAACCTAGATATCTCACGAGGTAATCCAGCAAGGTTGCCGTCGTGCATAGCTCCTGCCTACCTGATATCACGAGTCCGACGAAGCCCTTTAGTAGTTGGGCAAAATATCACGCAATCTTTAGGACGCCAATGGGAATAGAAACCGAAATGCGGGAAGAAGAAGTTATTTTCGATAGATATATTTTATAGATTTCGGCTTGAAACCTTTTTACCTCAAAACCATTAGTATTATGATTATTAAATTAGCAGAGGTAACAGTGATTCGGTAGGCGGATCCGGCTGGATAACAAACTGAATCTTTAGTTTTAGGCTAACTATTATTGTCTTATAATTCACATCAGTCTTAAGCTGCGCAACTCACTTTCTTATTCTCCCTCCGATAGAAGCCAATCAATATTCTTTGTCTGAATGTAAAATGTCTGTATGTATAGTACTAGTGGCTTTTAAATCTTCTTTTACTGCCGCAATCCATTTAATTCATCTTCTTTATTTAAAAGGATGGGAGATCAGGCCATTAGCGCCGGTATATCTTTAGTTTGCCATCCTTGTGTGGCTCCTTCAGCGGGTCCATAGATGCAACTAATGCAGGCAGATATCTGTTAAGCTGAAAGTGCACCGTGATAACCCCTATCAGAAGTTATATCTTCCTTTGATTTATTCCTTAGATCCTTCAAGTATAGAGGGGATGGTTCATCTATAAACTCCATATTGTCGTGGATCTGGCTCCCATAGTTCCTGGAGTTCCAGCCTGACTATATTCGCCGAAGCGATAGGCGTTGTCCGCTGCAAACTTAGAAATATTATTTAATTTTTATGTAGAGTATAATTTTAATGTATCCGGGCTCCTCCTGAGAGAAGCCCTTTCGGTGAATTTTGTAGCGTTTAACGTCCTAAAGTTTTCAAAGCGAAAAGCCAGCAAGCATCTAGTGATCTACATGAGTTAATACACGAGCATACGAAATAAACCAAGAAAAAACCGTCTGTCTGAAGGAATAGCTACATCAATAAATCCCTTTAGTGAATTCCCTCCCTACTTGCAGTAATGAAATCCGCTTATAACAACGATTCGATGATGCAGTTCGAAATTGTCGGCAATTATTAACCCGGGTAACGTAAACAAGTAGGAGCTGTGTCATTGGTACCGATCACATCCCTAAAGCCATTAGTAGGAACAGAATCAGTTATTGGTAGGTTTTGGTCTTTCGTAAAAATATAAAAACAAATCTCAGAGAGAAGAAAGATTTAAGGCGCTACAACAAGAAAAATATTGTATCTTAAGATGAAATTACTCCATCCTCTTTTTCGTCGTTCGCTCTTTGAACTCAAAGTTTCCCATTTTGTTAACCTTTTTTATTAAAATACTCATTTTATTGTTAAATGCAAATAAACAACTACAACCAATTAAAACGTTAGGTAAACAGTGACAAAACCCCTTTGAAAAGAGCATAACTAACAAGTTCGTAGTATTAAGCACTTATTTCTCCGATTCCCTCCATAAAAAATTACATCGAATTACAATTTTTATAGAAAATTTAGTAAGCTATCGAATGGTCAGTTTCCACTTACCAAGATTTGCTTACAGTTTTCAAAATATTTTAGAACATACACCAAGATCCGAAAACGTTCCTTCTCTATTAATAAACGTTTCTTGTCTAATACTTCTTTATCTTCAAAAGCAACTAACATTTGAGAATTTAGATACCCAATTCTCAATACCCAAACTGATTTGTTTCTATTTATTTATTTGAAATATGTACAAACAAACGGAAAATTAATTTGTAAAAGTAGTTGCATCAATGTTTCTCGTAAATGGTTACAGATATCGCTTAAAAAATAATTGAATTCGATTTCTTATGTTAATGAACCTGAAAGACGAGTGCCTGCAAACATATGAAATAAGAAAGTAAGGGTTTTTTGTGCCCGAACTTCGCTACAAAACCCATATTCCTGTGGATGGGTTCTGCTGGTTAACTAACGTGACCTTTTAAATCAGACGAAAGATTTTTGTACAAAATTTCATCAAAATATTTATATATATATATATTAATTCTTGTGAAAGATGACCCGATATGTATATTCCGTTTTCTTGTTTCTTTTTCTGGCAGGGGGTCGATATAGCAGTACACTCTTTGTTCACATTTACTACTTTATTTGGTATGTTTCGCCCGACATGTTTCGTTCCTTCTGAAGAGGTGCGAAAAGGCACGAAACATGTCGGGCGAAACATACCAAATAAAGTAGTAAATGTGAACAAAGAGTGTACTGCTTTATCGACCCCCTGCCAGAATAAGAAACAAGAAAAAGTGGAATATATATATATATATATATATATATATATATATTACTGTATGGGATCTGATTCATGAAATTTTTGTTTCGGCACTTCCAGATTGCTTCACGAGGTCAACCTTATAAGCGGGTTTCCTTCCTATGGAGGGAGGAAGGTTATATTCGATTCCCTTCGTCAAAAACAGAATTGAGCCTAATAGCTTCCTAACACGCCCATGTTTTTTTTGCGCAAATAACGCCTAAAAATTGTTCCGCTGACGGATTTTGTTGGCTAACAAACTGGATTTTTTCATTTTAGACAGAATATTTTTAATACAAATAGGACCTTTTTTGTAGACAATAGAACGTGAACAGGAGACTTCTGTCTTTATTTATATATATATATATATATATATATATATATATATATATATATCAGTGGGGCATATATATATACATACATATATATATATATATATATGTGTGTATATATATATGTATATATATATATATGTGTGTGTGTGTGTGTGTGTGTATATCAGTGGGGCTAAAGGGAGGGGGTAGGCCCCCCAGAATGAAAATTCACAATCTTTTTCAGAAATATGAATGCAGATATTGTTTAGGCAAATTAGTAGTAATATGTTCTTGGTTGATCAAATACTTGCTTAATGATTTCCAAGTGCCTGGTTATGAAATTTTATTCTACAATCCAGGCACGGCGGTAAGCCTATAATAAATTTGCCCCCCCCCCCAGAAATGTTTGCCCAGAGCCGCCTCAATAGGGCAACGTCAATCAGAGCTATAAGCGCTTAAAACTTAAAAAGTGTTTGTTTTGCTGTTCTGAAAGGGTTTTTCTATTTGTTCATCTCACTTTTTAATTGGTTGTTTTAAATTGCATTTATCAGTAAAATTTGTATTGTAGTAAAATAAGCTAAGAAACGGTGAAAGCTATAGGTAATACGTTTGGAATAGCTGTGGAAATCAAGATGGCTTTGGCTAACCATGATGGCGTATACATAGGTTTGTTTTGAATTCTCCAATCTATATAACCTTCCTCCTGCTACAACTGAAGTTATCATTATTTCTTATTTTATAGAAAGATTTATGCCACGAGAGAATGAACTTTTATTTGCCACGAAGCACATATTTACAGTTGATTATTACACTGAAACGAATTTGCTAGTAAAACAAGGAACTTAAAATGACAACGAATTTTCGGTTGTTTGGAATAGAGCCTGCTGAGCAGTATTCGTAGAGTGAGCACGTTTTTAGTACATAATTGTATTGACTTATTCAGCCTTCCTCAAGAATGAGGATTAAGAATTATCCGCTTCTGTGTAAGTTGGCTACTGTCAGTTTCCTGTTATTTGTGATGTCTAATCTACTCCACTTCTTCGAGATATATGGAACCGCGCTAAGATGACGCAATTCCTGCGAGTCAGGCTTTTTTATTTATTTATTAATCTATTCATGTATGAGCATCCGGAACAAAGGCGATTTGCCCAGTATTATTATCTATATATATAAAAATCACCTGTAAGTTTGTCTGTCTGTTTGTTCTTCATACAAATCCACACCGTTTGACCAATATGTACCAAACGTGGCACACATGTACTTCTTGATACGGGAAATCTCCTAGGCTAGCTCAAAATCTTCTAGGCTTCACAGTTCGGGAGTAACGAGTTCGAAACTGTCAAATATAGAAGAGTGAATTGTAAGAAATAGCCATTTTCTTTCCAGTGTTGCCTAGGTGAATTGTCTAGGTGGAGATTAGCAATCCAACAAAACATTCTTCTTTTATTGCGAACTATTTTTTTGGGGGGAACAAAACTTTTCAGTTTAAAACTTTGTATGTTTGCCTAAATTATAGCCTTATTTTCTCAGAATTTAAACAAATATTATCATATAAGATCAATTTTCTTAATTTCTGATGAAGATGTAGGTAGGACAACACTGGGCTTCCAAAGTTTGATCCAATGAACCAATGGATGTGTGTTTGGTGTTGGATGTGTTTCCATAGTTGATTTTTTTTATTTGCAAATTGCATTTTATCACATGCATTGGCTTAAAAAAATACTATTTCTTCAACATTATCCCATAGATCTGCACAGAACTTTAATAATTTAAATACTTTTAGTTCTTACCCATACCACCTAAAATCATTTATATGTGACACACAAAAATTTTGTGTTTATCTAAATTAGAGCCTTATATTCTCAGAATTTGGACTAATATCATATATTAGTAAGTAATTTGAAGTATTAAGTTATTGATCTGTTGACTTGCAGGTTCCCGTTTGTTTTCCATAGTTGATTTTTTTTTATTTGCAAATTGCATTTTATCCCATGTATTTGCTTAATAAAAACTATGTCTCCAACATGAACCCATAGATCTGTACAGAACTTTAATTATTTAAATGCGTTTAGTTCTTTAACGTACCACCTAAAATCATCTATATGTGACATGATGTTTAAACATTTGGGCCATTCTATGTCAAATCAACCCAAAAAAATAGGATTTGACACCCATGATCTCAGATTTGAATGAAACTTGGCATGTTCGTTCCTTTCATGGATATAAGTAAGAATATAAAATAGTTTTTCTCAATCTCAAATAGTTTAATTTTATGCACTGCTAAAGTATTTGAAATTTTGCAGTTATCATCGATTGGACAAAGGAAGTGCACTTAGTTCTAGAATATAAATCATACCTATCGGCCAATGTTGATGACGTTTTTTATGACAATACTTCAATAAATATGGAAGCCAGAAAAAAATAATATAAGCATAATGTAATTACAAATGGTCTGAAAAAATCCTAAAGTGTTAAAATACATTTTTTTTAAAATTAAATATGGCGTTCCACACTAAGTGGAATATCATCAAACAGTAAAAAGATAATCACTGAAGTATTTTTTTATTATTATTCTAAAAGGTATACACTATCACATGAAAAAAATAAAATTTATGGTTTTTTCACTCTTTAATTTTTTTCCGTTAAAGACAAAAAATTGTTCAATTAAAATTTTAGCTAACAATATATTATTTTTTATAGTACAGCGATTTAATTTTAAAAACTATAAAAAATAATCCAAAGCTGTTCAGAATGAAAACTACCTACATGTACAAAACATTCATTATTTCAGTGAAGGGTTTGCTGGGCAATATAACATGAAATACAACTTAATTTTTATCACATGTAACTGCACACCACTAACTAACATTAAAATTTGAAATATTAAGTTTTTGATCTGTTAACTTGCTGGTTTCAGTTTGTTTTCCATAGTTGAATTTTTGATTTGCGAATTACATTTTATCACATGCATTTGCTTAATAAAAACTATGTCTTTAACATTAACCCATGGACTGTCCGAACTTATAGCAGGCTGAATATCTACTTGGCTCATACGGAGAATTGTAGTGTTTGTCATTAAACTAGATGCAACATTAGCAAACTCTACTGAGTTTTTTACATTTTTAGTTTCAGATTTGCTCATAACTTCCATTAGAGACCAAGGATTTTACTCTTTCTCCCACCCTATCTACTACACGTTTGTCATGAGCTGTAGTAAAATATTTACACTAAAACCTTTTGTGAAATTTTTCTGAATGTATGTAAAGCAATCTTGACATATATTTATTTTTAAACTGAGACGATGGATTATCAATGTAAATAATTTCATTTTGACAAATCATAATTTTATATTATTATATCATATAATCTTATCAAAAGTGCGTATACAGAATTCATACCTTCATGTTTAGTATCGGAACAAATGAGAAAAGTAGTGCATTTGTTTTTGAAAAATAATGCTGCTGTAAATAATTGAACAGTTTCTCATGACTACAATCCTGATTGAATTTTGTTTTAACAATCGCAAGAATAAGCCATTGCAAGAACGGACGTTTTCTTTTCATTAATCAGTTATTTTATTTTATTTTATTCGTTTATATTCATTCTTTTTTTTTGTATTTCTTCCAATTCATTTATAATTTTGATATTGTAATTTCAACACTGGGTAACAGCTAGTTACTTATAATTTTAATTACACAATTGAAATTATTCATACATATCCAGTGATACAATTACAACCAATTATATAATTTTTATATACATATAATTTTGCAGTTAATCACATTTGTAAAAATAAAATAATGGAATTTATTCTCCACATCTGGATGGACTTTATTCTTTGTACAATAAAAGTTCTGTTTGTGTACGTTTTATAATTTGTTTTTATATTTATTCCTTGAGCGCGTTGTCATTTGTGAGCTACCTTCAGACAGTAAGTCATGCATCCAAGTATGAGTGTCCAAGTACTCCCCGTCCTTACAGTAAGGGTGCGTTTACACTAGGATAGTAATTGCAGGATATTTATATCAGAGAGAAATTCTGAAAAAATGGAAACCAACGAAAAATTTATGTCAGACATAAATTCTACATGGTTTCCATTAGTCAGAATTTCTCTCTGATATAAATATCCTGCAATAACTATCCTAGTGTAAACGCACCCTAAGTCAGGACAGATTGTTTATTGATAGCTACATGTTACCGATTCTGCATAATGCCAGTTCTTGTCTTATTAAATGAGAGCTAGTGAATAACCAATTCTGATCTTCAGAATTACAACTTCTTGTCATTCGAGAATAGAGGTAATGCCTTTCCTTTTTTGCCGAATAAAACGCAAGCACCCCATCGGGGAATCGACCCCACAACCCTAAACAGAGAGTGTCCTAGCCTTGGAATAGGATATAGGCTAGGCGAATAGGATATTGCTAATTGGCACAGCTACTAATTGCCTCCTAGATAAGCCCTAATGATGATCATCTACTATTGATAGGGTTTATCACGTACCTCGAGGCTCCATTCATGCTCCCTCTGGAATAGATAATTTATTCATACGCTCCAATCAACATTATCTCTAATAATTGCTAGGTGCTATTGCATCTAAGCCCGGATAGTGGGACCATTTGATTTCCACTTACCACGTCACTCATAGCTTATTGCTCATTACAGCCTTATCTTATCAGAGATGTAAATTATATATACTATGTAGGGAGTGTACACTGGCGGAGCACTCGACACATGTTCTGGAGAACCAAAATTCAAAATTCGGGCGCACACTAAATGTCGTCGATCAAGGGTTGGATTCCGGGCCCAGAAGTTCGTTGCCCCATCGTGCCCTCAGTTCATTTAATAGGTACCTGCAAATAGAAAATCCGGCTGCCCGAGCAACACATGACCACACTGTCTCCCTAGAGCGCGGTTGGGTCAAGAGTCAGATACCTCTACAGCATCTTCCTCTCTAGGTCTCTTGAGGCTTTCAGTCGACAGAATGATTAATTCCAATTAAAAGAGTTCCTGCAAACACATTTAATAACACTGGTTTGCAAAATTTATCTTTGTCTTGGGTTTTTATTTTAGTATGTCAATATCCCTAATTTGAGTGTGCTGAATCAGAATATGAGCTTAGTGCCAACGGCCATAGCCACGTTGAATACACCGGTTCCCGCAGATCACCGAAGTTAAGAAACGTCGGGCGTGGTCAGTATCTCAATGGGTGACCGGCCACGTGCTGTTGGCATTATAAAAGGGTGGCAACCTATAGATAGCCCGGCGCTAATGGGCTTAGTTTTTCTCCCTGGCGTACCAATTTTTCACAATACGGGAAATAGTAAAATACGCATTTTTATACTAGCTTCTATTGAATTTATGTTATATTATTAAATATAAGTGAATAAATTCATAAATACATACATATGGACGTGGCAGCTTTAACGTACATAGAGTTCATACAAATGCTGTCGTTTTTCATCAAAGAGCTTACAATAATCCTGCATCGTTACCCCAAGCGCCTGAATCTTTAAATTTTATAATAAATCCGATCGTTATATTGGCCATCATTGGCAGTTGTAATTGCACAAAGAACTGATAGGGTATTATTAGGTTCTTGACAAGGTACTAAGAACCTATAACTTGGCCCAATAATCTCAGGCAAACTGTTTTTTGGAAGGTCCTGGAACTGCTCTTCTTTGTTTTTCAACGTTTGTTGTTTTGGGGGATCATATATAAATTTAGTTAATAGAAGTAATAATTTCGATGATATCTCAAAGTTTCAATGTTTCTGAGTAGTTGTAATTTAGATAATGATCATTAGTGATTTAATTGATGTTGTACATAGATTTAATTCTAAAAACATAGAAATCTTCCTGCTAAAGAAAGATTTCTTGCTGTGATAACTTTTGCCTATAACGAAACCTCCTACATTCGAGTTAAGGGATAGTTTCTTTTTAATATTGTTATGTATTCGTTTGAGGTTTATGAACATATACATAGGTATTTTTGGGTATCTGTTGGGATTGATAAAGATTAGAGAGAAAAAATCAGGTATAAACCACATAGATAAAATGCTATGAATATAGTCTAATATCAGGCTAAAATTAAATGTTTCTTTGTGGTAATGTATAAGCATTCTTCATAATCAAGACGAAATTGTAATGTTTTTTAGATTACGAAGTTGAGAAAACAAAAAGCAGTAGTTGACAACTCCACAAAAAACCATTGCTATGGTTACCTCGAATCACATTAAAGTCAGCCAAATTTCCACATAAATATATAAATAGCAGGTGTCAACCGAATCCCTTTTAGACTATACCCTACATATCCGACAAATCCCAGATAATGCAGGAATTAAACCTGAACACTTACTAAACCTAATTAAATCCTTTAATCATATTATTATAAGAGTAATTACATGGATAACAACCTGCTACAATAATTTCATCGGGGATGTCCGCGAAATGCGTTTTCCAGGGGGGCTGAGAGCCCGGGTCTGTGAGTTATATACTCGCTGGGGATTTCGATCGAACATGAAGGATTATGAGAAACCATTCGAAGGATAATTTTGCCATTTTGGTTGTCACCATGCAACGATTTCCAATGTTGTCATTGTTTTGCGTTTGGATGGTCATAAATCACCTAGTACACTCTTCTTCCTGGACAGATAGAATGGTTCAGAATAAATAATTCACTATTTCAAATAATATGAATGATTTTATTGTTGGAAAAAATTTAGTACAGCGGATCATAAACTGGGGTCCGTGGACGCACGGATGCTGAGAGTCATTAAATGTTCAAGACTATTTATTAAAATATCCAGGGATACATTATAAGAAATATTTATTATATCGTAAGTCCTATGTCATAGTGACACAGGAAATAATTCTCAAAATGAGTGGGGATGATAGGGCTAACAGAAGTTAGGGAAGTACTGGTTTAGAAGGTTCCCCCCTCTCTCTTTGTATGTATACATTTATGTCCATTGCTATTAGTGTTTTTTCTCGCACTCCATAAGGAGGAAAACTGACTTGAGACGTCGACTCAATACGAATGTGCTGACGTAATATGAACGCACTGAATGTCGACGATTCTAAACACGATTTATGCATATATATATATATATATATATATATATATATATATATATATATATATATATATATATATTTTTAGATGGAACGGCATTTTTCTCCAGCGGTGGTACTCCTCCTCACTTGTTCCCGGTGACTTGTTACCGGGAACAAGTGAGGAGGAGTACCACCGCTGGAGAAAAATGCCGTTCCATCTAAAAATACTATCCCAGCGACGAAAAATAACATCAAACATATATATATATATATATATATATATATATATATATATATATATATATATATACATACATATATATATACATATTTATTTATATTTGTTTGGAGGCTTGCGACCTATACCGTTCCTTTTTTCGTACCTCATCACCATGTACTCGCAATGGAGGCAGGCGTCATATATATATATATATATATATATATATATATATATATATATATATATATATATCTAAGCCATTTCCTAAAACGAAAACTGGGCAATAAATTTGATAAATTATTCCAGGAAAACTCTGCTTTTTGTTTCGAAAGTGTTCGTTTCGTTTCAATGAAAGCTACATTTTTAAGCTTCATTCCAATCACCACAGATCCCATTAGAGATGAGCATTTTATGGAAACACGCAAAAATGTCGCCTGTTAGGAGTCGGAACTTTTCCTACTTCCTGACATTTTACTATTTTTGGATAAGTTGACATTTCTCATTACAATATTTCTTGTTATTTTCTATTGTCATCTGATTTACAGTTAATGCCCGCTAAATGACTTTATAAATATCTTGGTTATCTTATCTTCAATAACTGACCACTCGAGGTTCGTTAGTACCAAGCAAAATATGAAAATCCACAAGTTGGGTTATTGCACTACATTCTCATAGAAAAGAAAGTCCGTCACGCAGGAGATGCACAACTAAGCACATTCCTAGCATGTGTTTAGTGTACGCCACAATACTGAAGAATTTGTTTACAAAAAAAACATTTTTTTTTTTTTTTTTTTACACAAAATACAAGGGTACAGCTATTGCGTGTGCTGTGCACACCTCGCTTAAGGTCTTGGACTATTTCTCACTAGTCCTGGGTAGAGCAGACTTATGACCAGTTCGAAATTCGCCCCATAATGTCCTAGGTACATGTGGACGATAATTATTTTTCGTATATTAAGTTATGAATTCTTATTATCATTTTAGCTGTAATCAAGATTGTTTATAGAAAAAAGGTTTTTATAACTATTAATGTAGGGATAAAATAAAGAAGGGGCGAGGTTAGCTCAGTGGTAGAGCACTGGACTAATAAGCTAAGGACCTGAGTTCAAATCCCGAGCAAGCACTAAAAATTTTTTCTTCAAGTGTCTTCGTTCATGGGCTGAAATCGGCCTCCCTGGCCGACTCCCCTAGGCCGACCCAGCCTTTAATTAATTTATCAATGTGTACCTAGGGTGCTAATGACATCTAGAAGTCGAAGCAGCCAAGGGGAAAATCCAGGCGGTCGGAGCATAGTACTGACCACACTATCTCCATAGTGTGCCGTATGGTCATGAATCAGACACCTCTCTAGTATCTGCCCCTCAGGGCCCCCGCGGCCTGTTACGGGACTGATTTTTTTTTTAATATAAAATAAAGAACTGATTTTCTTATTTAAAAGTTGAGCAAGGTTTGTGACATTTTAATCATACGTTCTTACAGTAAACAGTTTATACTAAGAACATATTCATTCCGAAGCCCGATTATTTTTCAAGTTTTCCAAGAAACCGAGTTTCATTATTTTCCTGAAAATGTAGGAAATCAATAAACATAGTTTTGACTTCTAATCATTAAGACGGTGATAACCAAGTAGAAATATTCAATGATATTTCTACTTATCAAGCTGGTGTTCAACAAAAAAAGTCCGACTCGCAAGAACTGCGTCATCTTAGCGCGGTTACGTACATCTCGAAGAAATGGAATAGATTAGCATTACAAATCACAGGAAACTGACAGTAGCCAACTTACACAGAAGCGGATAATTCTTAATCCGTATAAGTCAATACAATTAGGTACTGAAAACGTACTTACTCTTCGACTACTGCTGAGAAGGCTCTATTCTAAACAACCAAAAATTCGTTGTCATTTTAGGTATCTTGTTTTACTAGCAAATTCGTTTTACTGTTAAAATCAACTGTAAATATGTGCTTCATGGCAAATAAAATTCCATTCTGACGTGAGTTATATCTTTCTATAAAATAAGAAATAACGATAACTACAGTTAGACGCTATGAGGAAGGTTATATAGACCGGAGAATTCAAAACAAACTACGTCATCATGATTAGCCACTGCCATCATGATTACCACAGCCACTCCAAACTTATTACCAATTACCTTTCACCGTTTCTTAGCTTATTTTACTACAATACTAATTTTACTGATAAATGCAATTTAAAACAAAAAACAAACAATTAAAAAGTGAGATAAACAAAGAGAAAAACCCTTTCAAAACAAACACTTTTTAAGTTTTAAGCGCTTATAGCTCTGATTGACGTTGCCCTATCGAATATTGCTTCAGAGCCTTTTTTGTAGAGAATTTAGTAAGCATTCGAATGGTCACCATCCACTTACCACGATTTCCCAACCGTTATCGAGATTCTTACGAAAAATATATGAAGATCCGAAAACTTTTCATGTCTATTAATAAAATCATTTTTTTCGCATACTTCCTTAACTCCAAATATAACCAAAATTGAAAACATCTTAGTTGGGATTAATTTCCAAGATGTAGAAAATATTTCAATTGAATCCCGCGATTCTAAGTTTTCAACAAAAAAAATAATGACTTACAAAAACATTGATTCCACTTTTCTCAGAAACGGTTACAGATATCGCCTTAAAAATGGTTTCATTCGTTTTATTGTGTTAAGGAACGTAAAAACGTAAGCGTTACGATTTTTTTGCACGAAGTTCACCCCACACACTACCTTCCCGTGGGCGGATTCTGCTGGTTAACGAACTTGACCTTTCAAATTAGAAGACCGATTTTTGTACCAAATTTTATCAAAATCGGGACATTTTTGAGCTTGCTAGAGCGTTAACAGACAAGCATATATATAAATACATATATATATATATATATATATATATATATATATATATATAAAAATTTGGACCACCTATATTTTCGTGATCTGTAGGGTCTGAAACGTGAAAGTTTCTAGTAAGGTTCTAAGGTTCTAGAACCTTTCGCTATAAAATCTTTTTGTTTATTGGTGAGTTGGATAGTAAATCGCTTTTTTGTTGTTTTTTTTTTTTTTACAAATAATATTTCTTTTCTCTGTACTACAAATCACATAACATACCATAATCTTAGAATATACCTAAACTTATTTAAACTAATAAGAACAAAATCAAAACAGGAGACGATAAGAGTTAAATCTTAGCCTCCATGGATTTTGTTCTTTCTAAATAATGTTATTCATGAAATAATTATTATCGCAAAAACATGAAGTATTACTATATCCGCAGTAAAATATAATTATTTTTAAATTTATTAATTAGTATTAGTTTTTTTTATATAAATTTACCTACCTATGTATTCACGATTTGGTCAGTTCCTTTCCTACTCCATTCACCACTGGGCTTTTTCTCTTAAACGTGTAGCATGAAGTAACATTGATATTGAACATTGACTAGGTAGATATATATTACTTATGAATGGAAATAATTCATTTATGACTATGTTTTATCAAGAAACAGCTGATAATAGTTTCATAATATTTTATACTAATGCACCATTAAGATATTCGGAACTCATACCATTTATGACCATAAAATACCAACTAGCGTGCTTTTCACTATGAAACCTCTGTGAATACAGGCACTGTTTAACCACTCTATCATTAAATTTGAATATTGTTAAATTTCCGGAAGCTCCAGTGATATCCGGTTGTATCCATTGTGATGTAATGTATTATCAGTGAATGGCTCTCTAGGAATCTCTACCCCCACTCCTTCCTACTAATTGATTAGACATAGAAGGGGGGATTATTCCAAGATGGCGGATACCCCCTCTACCATACCTCTCTATATCTATTCCAAGCAGCCCCGTCTTAGCAATGTATTCAAAGCCAAGGCTGGGTATCTGCTCGCTCTTGTTATAATTTTTCACCAATAGGAAGTTGGCTATTATTATTATTTCCTATGTTAAATATTGGTTCAGCATACTGAGGAATAGAGGCCTCGTTTCTTTGCCAGAAGGTCAATAAGCCATCTGTGAAAATTATACTTTATTACACCATATACACATGCCTATATACTATTATATA
This sequence comes from Gonocerus acuteangulatus, assembly GCA_946811695.1. Lineage (NCBI taxonomy): Eukaryota > Metazoa > Arthropoda > Insecta > Hemiptera > Coreidae > Gonocerus > Gonocerus acuteangulatus. The sequence continues at coordinate 110,683,778 of OX328123.1, read as the reverse complement.
TATACATACATATATATATATACATATACATATATATATATATATATATATATATATATATATATATATATATATATATGCGTGTGTATGTTTTTAGAAAATTAACAGTAAAAGCATAGCCGTGAGTACTACATGCCCAAAGTGTTAGTTTGAGTCCCACTGGGGTAAGGTGGTTTTATTTTGTAAAAAAAAAAAGGTTTCAGCCATATTTTGGATAGAAGAGGCGGGTAACCTGTACGAATCCCCTTCTAAAAAATCCTGTTATGCATAAAAAGGCGTTTAGATTTTACTAAAATAAATAAACTCCAACGCCATAAGGTTACTAAAAGAAAAAAAAAACATGAAACTATTTGTAGAAAGATAAATATTTTAATTCGAATAGTATTGTTAGCAAAATAATACTTTTAAATGGGTGATTTTATTGTAATTTCATCTCCTTATTATGACCTCCACCCTGTGAGATAATTAGAAAGTGTTAACGATAAATAACCCATACGCCCTCCCCCCCAAAAACACCGTTCTTTAATTTTTGCATATATGCAAAAAACACCATCCACAGGGGGATTGTTGACGAGTGCGTGATATTCTGCTGTACGTCGCTTATTGCCTAGCAAGCCAATACCAGTTTTAACTAGAAGTTTAAAAGTATTGTTGTAAATGTTCAACTTGCAAAAACTGTTAATACCCGAAGCAGTTTTTATTTTTTGATCATCAGGTAGTTAAGACTATCTTTTTTTAATAATAGTAAATAATAATAATAAATAATGTACATGCATATAGAAAACAAATTCTTAATATTATAGGGCATGGTGACAACACCGAACCTTTCTTAATGTAAGCTTTATCTTTCCTCCCAAATCACCACAAACAGATTTTCCATGCTGGTAGCAAAAAAGTAATGTTCAGCATCAATATAAAAATATTGTTTTATGTTTGCACAAGTTTTCAAAGCTATTTCTGTTTTCGTCTTTTGCGTCACATCCGTCTGTAAAATAATTCACTTTTTTTACGTGTGGATATTGTTGAACCAACCCTGCCATAATATCTTTCTGAACTGTATACTCAAAACATACATAATGCTCCATATCATTACTCATGAAGCAGTGGTTATGTATATATATATATGTGTGTGTGTGTGTGTGTGTGTGTGTGTGTGTGTGTGTGTGTGTGTGTACTAACTGAATGAAGTGTACAGCCGCTTCTTGACCAATGGTAACTCTGAATTTTAATATATTCGTCTGTGGTAGAAGGTCAATTTTATAAAAACACACATTCTTTCTTCTGTACTCTTTTATTAGGCTCTACATGTTTCACGTCGCTGTGACGCCTCTTCAGGAGCACTTGATCTAAATAAAATAAAATATGGTTACAGCCTATCCATTAGAGAACCTTCCGCAGGTAGGGCCACGTCTGGACTGATAAGATCAATCATGTCTACTGGATATCAGCTGTTTAAAATCATTTTAAATACAAACAGAGTTGTAGCAGATAAACTCATACACAATGAACATATTTATAAACAGAAATTGGATAATGACAGTGAAGATATGAAAACTTTAGAGCTGGTTAATTATATTACCTTTCGTTATAATCCCATATTTGCCAATGTGATGAAACAAAAATGTAAAGACCTAGGAAGAATCTCTTGGATATATCACGACAAAATCGTAAAAAGCTACAGCCGAATTAAAGATGATTTAAAAGAAAGGGAAACCAAATATAATATATATCAAATTGATTGTGCAATGTGTGATAAGGTGTATGTAGGGGAATAGGACAACTTTTAAAAAAGAGAATCAAACAACATGCCAGAAACCTTGACGAGAAAGACAACAAGACTGCATTGATGGATCATGCGATACAATATAGCCACACATTTAATTTTGACACGGTTAAGATATTAGATAAAGAAAAAAAAAACCATAAAAAGAAAAATTAAGGAACATATACACATAATAAAAAATAGGAAAAAGGCCATCAACAAAAAAAACAGATATTAAATACATGGATAAAATATTTTTTAATTTAATAAACAAGACGACTTAAAAAAATTTATAAAATGACAAAAACTTCTTTTGGAAAATCGACATTTACCCTAAAACTATCGATTTTAAACAGCTGATACCCAGTAGACATGATTGATCTTATCAGTCCAGACGTGGCCCTACTTGCGGAAGGTTCTCTAATGGATAGGCTGTAACCATATTTTATTTTATTTAGATTAAGTGCTCCTGAAGAGGCGTCACAGCGATGTGAAACATGTAGAGCCTAATAAAAGAGTACAGAAGAAAGAAAGTGTGTTTTTATAAAATTGATTTCTGCCACAGACGAATATATTGGAAAAATAGGGTCACTGTCTTATAATAATCTGAATTTTAAGTAAAGATAGATTAGTTGGGATTCGGCTAAAGAAAACCTCAATAAGATTTTGGAAGTAACCATAGTGGAAGTGTCCATTGTGGAAGTAACCATTGTGGAAGACACTTCCACTATGGTTACTTAAGTGTTAACTTTGGTCTTCCTCTGCCTCCCGGCACTTTCATTGCTGACGAAGGCTACCAAAGAGTACCCGAAACGTCCTTAATATAAATTTTTTTACGAAAATCGTATTGAGCTTTTCTTTAGCCGAATCCCAACTATTCCATCTTTACTTATCACCTCGACGGCTAACTATCTAATCTTCATTCTGAATTTTATTTTACATTGCCTACAAAAAAATTAAAGTTCATTAACCAGCGAGAAAGCAGGTATAGTTAATTGAGGTACAGTTTATTTATTTATAAAATTCTAATGTCCATATAAGGAAGCTTATGTTGAAATATTTCTCCATCTCTTCATCATTCATAAACGGCATGTTTAAAATAATTATAACACTTTCGACTTATCTCTTAGAGTCGATATTACAATAAGGAGATGGAATTACCATAAAAATACACATTAAAAGTATTTTAAATATTACAAATGTGTACAGCGCTATCTGTAAAAGCAGTATCTTTATAATTAACTATGTGGTGGCCAATTTGATCGGGAAAAATGATATGACGAAAAAAAAAAAACTTTTATCATCGCTTCTATTAACAGATACTATTAATTTTAAAATATTTATATTTCTACAGATAGTTGGTAAATTTTTTCTTCTTTTAGTAACCTTATGGTGTTGGAGTTTTTTTTATTTTATTAAAATTTAAAACGTCCATTTATGCATAACAGGGTTTTTTAGGAGGGGGAATTCTACAGGTTACCATCTTTATGAATTTCATATGCGTTGTTTATAATTATTATTTGCGGCACAATAACAAAATAGTCAAACATGACTTCCATTTTAGCGCGGTTCCTCCCTCCCCCATAGGGAGGAACCCCGCTTATAAGGTTGATACAATGAAACAATCCGGAAGTGCCGACTAGAAAATTTCGCGTTTCAGAACCCCTAGAGACCGAAAATAAAGGTGGTTCAAATTTGTATATATATATATATATATATATATATATATATATATATATATATGTATATATTTATATATATATATATATATATATATATATATATATATATATTTGTCTGTTCGCTCTCTAGCTAGAAGACGAATGGTCCGATTTTGATGAAATTTGGTACAAAAATCCTTCGTCCAATTTGAAAGGTCAAGTTCGTTAACCAGCAAAATCGGCCTACTGGAAGATGGCGTTTGGGGCGAAATTCGCGCAAAAAAAAATCGTAACGCTTACGTTTTTGAGTTCATAAGCTTCTAAGTACTCGTTTTATATGATTCCTGGGCTAGGAAAACGAATGAAACCAATTTCAAGGCGATAGCTTTAACCGTTTTCGAGAAAATTGGAAAAATATTTTTTGAATTCCGTTTTTGGTTTGGGTACTTAGAATCATGGGATTCAGTTGAAACATTTTGTGCATGTTCTACTTTCATCAAAACTAATATGTTGAAATTTTGGTTACGTTTGGAGTTAAGGAAGGGTTAGAATAAAATATTTTATTAACAGACTTAAAAAGTTTTGGTAATTTTGTATATTTTCCTTAATATCTCGAAAATGGTTGAGAATCTTGGTAAACGAAAGAATACCATTAGAAAGCTTACTAAATGATCTACAAAAAAGGTTCTGATGAAAGTTTTGATTAGGCGATGTCAATCGGAGAAATAAGTGCTTAAAACATTAAAGTAATTGATTTTGCTTATTCGAACTGTTCTTTTTGTCTGTTTTTATTCCTTGTTATTTTTTAATTGCTTATAGTTGGATAATGTATTTTAAAATAAAACAGATTAGGCAAAATAAGAAAAACAATTCATTGTTAGAAATATAGCTTGCCAAGAGAAAAAGATTCGTTGACGTCTTTTGAATATTTTCAATTGCCTTTATGCTGTTGGTTTTTTTATTTTATTTTTTAATTGATTTTATCTGTAGAATTATTACTATAGTAAAAGAACACAGGAATGTGTGAAAATATTTGATATTTTCCAATTCATTGAAACGTATGAAATGAAGTATCGGTAGAAGAGGATTCTAGGGTCTTGCGGACCTGAGCCCAGATATAGCCATAAAACCCTTTGAACAAAGGCCGAGGAAAATATTATCTGTTTCTATTCTATGCTTTTCAAATGAGAATAGGGATATGAACAGGAACCGGGGTCTCCCGTGGTCTAATGGCTAGCGCCTTGGATTCATAAGCGGGAGATGGTGGGTTCGATTCCCAACCTCCGTCAGGAATTTTATCATCCCACGGCTCGCTGGTGGCATTCCTCGCTGGACCTTGGATGTCGGCGCTAATGACCTAGAAGTAGATGCGCCATAAAAAAAAAAAAAAAAAAAAAAAAAAAAAAAAAAAAAAAAAAAAAAAAAAAAAAAAAAAACTGGAACCGCGCTAAGATGACGCAGTTCCTGCGAGTCGGACTTTTTTCATATTAACAATTCATTTGAAATATTAAAACGTTTGCACCTTCTCTTTTCTGCCTCATTTCCTGTAGTTTGCATTACGTTTGATAATAAGATATTTGCAGTAGACAATTAATTATCGATTCTTGGCTGCAATCGCATTCATCGATCCAGATTATACAGATGAAGTTATGACGCCAGCCAATTATAAATCAAATTGAAACATCATACATTTACTGTTATTTTTACTATTTACACTATCAATGTAACAAAAGCATTTTCAAAGGTAAAAGCCTGTTTTACTTTTATACAATAGCCTAAATTAATGATTTTTTTTTTTTTTAGAGAAAATTTATACAAGCGATGCGTTTACGAGAAACGTTGGTACACCTAGTTTTCTTAACTCTTTTTTTCGGCTTACGAGAAACGTTGGTACACCTAGTTTTCTTAACTCTTTTTTTCGGCTTACGAGAAACGTTGGTACACCTAGTTTTCTTAACTCTTTTTTTCCGCTTACGAGAAACGTTGGTACACCTAGTTTTCTTAACTCTTTTTTTCCGCTTACGAGAAACGTTGGTACACCTAGTTTTCTTAACTCTTTTTTTCGGCTTACGAGAAACGTTGGTACACCTAGTTTTCTTAACTCTTTTTTTCCGCTTACGAGAAACGTTGGTACACCTAGTTTTCTTAACTCTTTTTTTCGGCTTACGAGAAACGTTGGTACACCTAGTTTTCTTAACTCTTTTTTTCCGCTTACGAGAAACGTTGGTACACCTAGTTTTCTTAACTCTTTTTTTCGGTTTACGAGAAACGTTGGTACACCTAGTTTTCTTAACTCTTTTTTTCGGTTTACGAGAAACGTTGGTACACCTAGTTTTCTTAACTCTTTTTTTTCTGTTTGGTTATTCAGAAAAGGATGATTGACTTGAACATTTTTCCAGACGTTGGACATTCATCTAAGCCAATAGAAAACAAATTATTAACAGACATGAAATATCTTGGGATCTTCGAATGTTTTCTTAAATATTTTCAACACAGTTATGAAACCGCGATAAGTAGAAGGAGTCTATTCGAAAGCTTACTAAATTTTCAACAAAGAAGGCTATGGGACGATGTCAATCGGAGAAATAAGTGATTACAACTTCAAAAGTATTAGTTTCGTTGCTTTAAAGCATTCTTTATGTTTCATGTATTCTGCTTTTTATTGCGTGTTTTTTTTTTTTTTTTTATCGATTTTAGCAGTCACATTAATTTTCCAGCAAAAGAAGATACCGTCCTACCATGTCAAACTATCGAATATGCAAATCGGAGTAAAATAGGAACGAACATATTATATCCACTGACGAAGGAATACATTGAAAAATGGTCTTATTTGATACTTTATTTAAAGCATTAAAGGCTATTCTATAAAGGGGTTAGAGTTGCGACAATTTGTGGCAAGCCGTTTCGTCCACAATCCAAGAGCACAGTCTCGAATATAAAAACGAGATTTTGCATATTCGATAGTTTGACATGGCAGGGACGATATGTACGTAAAATAAAAAAGAATTTTGGCATGTTCGTAATATATCTTCTATTTCCACCAACTGTTATCCAAAATGCTTGGTGAGAAAATTATTCACATAATTTATCTTTTCTGTAAATCGCCAATATTTGATTTAAGACGTACCTCATCACATAATTTGATGTTCCTGGCATTCAACCGCAGCTTAGATTGAGCTGGCTTTGAAAATGAACTATTTTTGACATTGTTTTCCAGCGAATTAAGCTAGATTCCTTCCAAATCGCTATAATATATAATCGCTAGAATCGACCAAGGACTATCAAATAACAACAAGAAATTGGTTTTAAAATTTCATGGATTGAGCTTGTATTGATACTAGACTACTCAAATCTATATATATATATATATATATAATAATCACTTGTCTGTCTGTTTTTCTGTTTGTTTGTTCCTTATCTACAATGTTTGACCGATTTTGACCAAACTTGGCACACAGGTAGGTCTTGATACGAGAAATCTCCTAGGCTAGGTCAAAATAGTAAAATTTCAAAATTTGGTCAGAAGGTCAAAAGTTTTGTTCCAGAAAAATTGGCTACACTGAACCATTCAGATTGTGACGGCCATTTTGAATCGACAGCAGGCTCTGCTACTGGCCTCTGACGGCTGTTAGATGAAGTGCTGTTGTGCAGGCTTCTGCCGGTATCATTATAAACTAAAACAAATTCACATAGTTTGACCTATTTTCGTAACTGGGTATAGACAACTAGGTATCAAGTAAGTCTTGATACGGAGAGAGTCATAGACGGAAAGTATGTGTAGCATGGCACACTGTGTAACAGCTAGTATAGAATAAAAAGAAGGCCATGACTTAAAGGCCAGTTGGCACGATTAAACGTGTTTTTGTTGTGTTTTTTTTTTTTTTTTTTGTTTTTTTTTTTTAATTCCTTTAAGGAAATGACTATTAAATTTTGCCAGGAACGGTTACAAACTTTCAAAAATACTAATTTTATTCAAATTCTTATAGAAATTGTTCAAATAACTATTTAAAAAACCTATTCCTAGTTTTATTCCTTTCACCCATTAAGTGGGATACACTGTTATGAAAACATATTTAATATTAGCACAGATACAAAGGCAAAAGTGGGGCGCAGAAAAACACTTCTAAGTACAAAACAACTCAAATCAATCTCTCTTAATTAGGCACACAAGCATTCAAGATACTGTCTTGACACGTCTGCACATTCCTTAATCAACACACTCTCCATACATGTGCAAATATATATCATTTCATTTAGTACACAACTTTATTCATTTATAGCAAAATGGAATATTGTTGGCATATTCCAATGAATTCGTTATTATATTTATTTGATGATTTTTTTATCAACGCAGTTAATCTAAATTATGTTGATTTATTTATTGTCGGCTCCATCATTTTGATATAACAAACATTTATTTGAGTCGGTTTCATCACTGTTAGCAAATATTTCCTCTTAAAATATCATTGAAAGGAAAATGAGGAGCTTAGTATCAAAGTTGGACAACTCCATTTTTTTCGGGTTTGAGATTTTGGTCGATTCTTAAGGAGCTTTTTATGCTGCATTCGGTTTTACACCTGTTTTGCATTAAAAACAGACAGAAAATAGTTAAAATAGCGTTTATTTGCACCGTTCAGAATCAAAATATGGACAATTCCAACATAGTTCGGTTTCAAAAAATGACAACTCCTTCAGTAGCCAATGAGAAGCTTGCATTCATGCAATCTGCTCCCAACATGCACTGCAAATCCATCATGGCTGAATGTTTATAGTTACTTGTAATGAGTGCATTTAGCGATAATTCTAATTAATAACTAGCTGTTGTCCGGCACACTGAGGTGCCGAACGCCGGATTTTGGGACAAAACCTCTAAGTACTTGAATCTTTCTGATTTAGGTATCATTTTTGAAGTATTTCTTCTGTACCGAGTAGAATGAGGCCACTTCCAATTCTTTAGAATAATTATTTTAATGATAAACGGGGTTTATATAACAAAACCCTTGAAAAACAGCAACTATTCAATTTACAAAATCATTTTTTACTCAATTTGTAGTTCTATGAATCCTTCGAAATGTATTTTCAAAACCTCAGTTAAATAAATTAACAACTAATGTAATACTGGTAACTGTTTTCGACATATTCGTCTTTATTTACCTTTTCGCGTATAACAAATAAATATTGACAGTTTCACGCTATATATTAGATAGATCTCACCGTTAATATTCAGTTATTTGCTATCAAAAACTTTTCAACAACTATCTCCAGAAAATAATAATGGTTAACTCATTTTTCATAAAATAATCGCATCACTAATTGATAACTTCATTTTATAAATGCGTGCATAGGTATGGCTGAGTACGGCGATGAAAATTATAGCACAGCAACTTCAATACATGTACTTTTAGGTAAAACTATGCGAAAAGGATAGCTATGTACCACATTTTTTCTAAAAGAATAAACTAAGGATAATTTAGTTTCATTACAGATATCTTTACAATCTGTCTGCACAATCAAAGTGATGTGAGCCATACTACACCATAATTGACGAGGAAGAATATCATGAAGTCTTTCCGAAACATGGACGAGAGAAAATTGTGGGAAGAGATTGGTTATTGGTTTGGTGGTAGAGCCAACCCAAAGCCTTCACATTCCGCACCAGATGTAAGCACTTCCTATTTAAAAGATCCAAATCCCACAGGAATATACTAGTATCTGGTGAGGTGGCATACTACACAAATATCGGTATATTTATGTCCATAACAAAGAAGGCTAAGTCACTTCTAGAACTTAATCCTGCACCAATTCCCTTCGGCTGTAGCGTCAACCCCAAGAAACTTGCAGATGTTAAGAATCTCTTGTCCAAGTACTCCAGAGAAAATTAGGAAGAAAGAGACCGTTTGCACTTGTACCGCAACCTCACAGTACAGAGTGACACTGCTAATGTTATCAACAGTGGACACTGTGAGTGTGTTGATTGCAGATTTTTATGAACTAGTTCTTTCTAAGGTGTGAAACTAATTCAAAGACTTCAATTTTGTCAAACTGCATTTAAATATTTTTTTTTCAAGTAATTTTTAACTATACGATTTTTTTAATACATTAGACATTATTATATTATAGTAAAACACTCTCGTGCATATCGAATTCATATTTTTTTTTTGGTTTCAAAAGAGAATAGATTAAATTTTAAAATGGCTCCCTTTGGTTTCAAAAACGGACAACTCCATGAGTTGGTTTCAAACATGGACAACTCCACTATTTAAAGTGTGATTACGGCCTTCATACTCATATAATTTTGTAATGCCTTTGAAAACACGTTTTTTGGACCTAGGAGAATAACATATAAAAAAATCACCATGATACTGACAACTTTATAGTAGATATGGTTTTTTACCTCTCCTGTAAAAAAATCAAAAGTGGAGTTGTCCAACTTTGATACTAATCTCCTCAAATAACAATAATAAAATCTTAAAACACCAACAATTAGAAATAGATAAGTACATCAAAAGTAAACAATAATTATGATCCATTCTCGGTTAATATTAGAAGTTAATAAAAAAAATAACAGAGTGATACTGACAAAAATGAAAGAAATCTTAAAAATATTCAAATAAATGAGCTTACATTGAATTTGTCCTTCTAAGATTTTTAATAAAATATTAATCTTATATGTCTAAATATTGGTCAGTTAATGACAATATCATCAATGTTTTGTACATTTATGTTATCTCAGTTTCATAAATTATTGTCAGTCATAAATCTATGTCATTATTATTTCGGCTTCGCTATTAAAAATCGGATTAGTTGCATAAAATGGTATAGTTTTCCTTTATATCATTTCATGTTTTAATGTTTCTCAGAATGGCTTTCTTTTCTGTGTTAGTCTAAACGTCGTCCACATTTTAGCGCGGTTCCTCCCTCCCTCTATAGCAAGGAAACCCGCTAATCAAGTTGACCTCGTTAATGACGCAATCCGGACGTGCCCTTTATAATGACAATGAGAATAAATAGTTTTCACAACAAATGTGTAACTGGCAGATTTTCAACACACAACAAGTACTTCCTAATAATACCCTATTTGAATGTATAGATTAATACGAAGTAATTACAGTTTTGTACTGTTAAAGTTTTAAAGCATGCACAATAAACATAAAAATAAGCCTTATAAAATATAACATAACATAGACCTGCCAAGAGAACGAAAAATAGAAAGCCGTGCAGCAAATCTCCAAATTTCGCTCCAATGGTCAATGCATCAAATTGTAACGGAAGGATCGATCTCGTGACCGGAAATTTATTTCGGGAGGAAAACACCTTCGGGAACTGATGTATAAGATTAATGTAAATTTATTGGTTTAGCCAATAAATGTACAATATAGTCATAGAAATGACTAATTGGTTTTTATTTACTTCCAAAATGACATTTTAATGATCAAAATTATTTTATGGAGATGATCCAATCAATACATCTCGGAACGGAATTGGCTGGACATTAGTAAAAAATTGATAAATTATTATTATTTTTTAAAACTATGATTATATAAATTACGTCATTATTATTAGTAGGTATTTAACTGCCTATGAACTAAAATCTTGCTTATTTGACATAAAATTCTATCATACAGAAATATTTATACAATTGTACAATACAATTGTTAAGACCATCAATATGAAAAATATTAATTAATTATCAATGTAAACCTTTTTCATTCAGGTGAATTCCACTTTGAACAGTTCTTACAATTTCTAAAGTATGCGCAGTTCCTTAAATTGCTTTCCCAGCGAAACCACTACGCAGAATAACATACTCATGGCCACCAGGGGCGAAAATTAATTAATTTAATACATTGTAAAAAGTAAAAAAAAAATGTACTGACTCCATAACTATGATGCATGCAAACTATAAGATAAACTAGAGCCTATAAGCCGAGCTAAAAGAAAGAGCCATAGAGAGAAAGAGCCGCGTGTGGCATGTATCATCTAGGGAGTGGATAAGAGCTACATAACTTAGCTGCTTACTCTCTCCTCCCTTGGTGGCTCTCAGTTCTTAAGATCAATAGTGTGGTTGCTAGGCAACACTGTCTGAAGGGGGGGTCTAACCCCCCTCCCCTCGCAGTCTTCTGCCTTCCAAATCATAAGGGGGGGGGGGAGATTGCATTTTGTCTCGTCCTGTGTTGTATCACGTGGATTTCAGAAAATACTTTACCCAATATCACGTGGTTTTCAAATTTTGATTGAACCTACCTATTATATACCAATAATGACCCCTTCATTTATACATTTACACATATATGTGTATATATATGGATCGTGTCCCAGTCTTAAACCGACAGACTTCTTATGTCGATGGGGAATCGAAAAACTAAGTCAAAAAATCCGATTTACACGTATTGCTTCGTTTTCAAGAAAAACGCAAAAATCGTGTTTTTTTTGTTTTTTTTATTTTGGACGAATCCCGATTTATCGCATAAACGAAGCGTTGTACGAAAAAACAACTCAATACAAAAGTTGTAGCGCATTAAATTATATTTAAGATGAGACCAAGTTAGCTTGAATATTTTACGAGATAAACGTGTCTGAATAACTCATCGCATGGGCATTTTGTTCCATAGAGGGTTAGACATTATTTGATCCGACGAACCGCCTGCGCGTGGAACGCAAAAACTGGAAGAAATAATCTCGGTTAACTTTTTATTCATTTTTTTTTTTTTTTTTTTTTTTTAAAGGCACTGCAACCACTGGGGTCATTGGTGCCTTGGAAGTATCCTGATCAGGGAGAAAGACCCCGGGGGGGAGGGAGGCGCAGCAAGGAGAGAGACAGACGCCCAGAAGGGAGAGGGGACAGCCCGAGCCGAGGCAAGAGAGGGGGCCGGCGTTATCTGGACCTCTATGACAATACAGCGGTAATCCGCAATCTAGATAAGATAGCCAAGCTCCTGTCGGAGATCTGCATGTAAGTGCCACCATCCAGATCTCCAGAGCTAGCAGGACCCAGTGGGTCTAGGGTCCAGGATAAGTCAGCCCTACTCCCCACCAACAGCCCGACGTCCACCCCCACCCCCTCCCGGACACCCGCCAATCCCCCCGCCGCACCACCACCCACCCCCAAGCCCCCCAGACCAAGGGAGGTGTTAATGGTAGAATTTAGAAATGTTATTCAATAATAAATATTGCTATTAGTAATTATTGTAAAATTGCAATTAGTTTTAGAGAGAATCCCTAGAGATCTCTGGGAAGGTCGTAATACTTCAAAAAACCTTAGAAATAGCAAGACAAGAAATTACTTCTTAAGTGTTCTAAATAAGTTTCTTTGTAATACGTCATAATTAAATTACAGATATTATGGACAAAGTAAATATGTTCTATATTTTCTATGTTGGAACAATACATTATACTAAAGAAAGATGATTAATTTTAGACAGATTAAATTTTATTAGCCAAGGACGTATCATTTAGGAAGGTAAATATTTTATCTATGTACTCAGAACCTTTACCAAATACTTCTCGCATGTCCGTGGGAAAACCGAGCCTTTCTCTTTCTTCACTGTATCGAATACACTCCGTGAAAATATGTTTTATTGTAAGACGGACATTACAAGTTGAACATAGAGGAGGTTCAGACTCCCCTGCCATCAGGTAACCATGTGTGAGTTTACAATGCCCAATTCTTAGTCTACTTAGAATAACCTCTTCACGCCTGCTCTCGCGGATTGAACATTTCCAGCTGCATAACTCACTCTTTATTTCCCGCAACTTTTCGCCAAGTTCAATGCTGTTCCACTCTTCATGCCATATGTCATATGCTTTACTTTTCACTATAGGGTTAAGATCAGAGAAAGGGACTTGTGAATATGGTATACCTTTAAGAATACCATTTTTTGCAATTTTATCCACATTTACATTTTCTTTAATGTCACAATGACCAGGTATCCATATTAAAATAACTCTTTGGTCTTTTCTTCTGTGATCGTTTATTTTATTTAAGATATCTATTACAAGAGAATTGTTAGTGTAGAAATTTTGTATAGCTTGTAATGAGGAGAGCGAATCGGTACATATGACAATGGATGGAGAGGGAGATACAAAGACACATAGGGCTTTATAAATCGCTAGGAGTTCAGCAGTAAAACTAGAGCAGAGTGGGGAGAGGGAAAACATGTACTGGCGGTCTTGACAGAGTATACCAGCTCCTGCACCTTCAGCATTCTTGGATCCGTCGGTAAATATGAAAGTTGAGTCGGGAAGATCAGATTTGATTTTATTAAATTCATTAATATATAGCTCAGGGACAGTTTCTTTTTTAATGTGTTTAGTGAGAGACAAATTGATCTGAGGTTTAGCAAGTAGCCATGGAGGATAAGAGGAAAATGCAGAAGGCTGGATTTTTGTGTTATTAATGTTACTATGATTGAGTAGAGCTTGTGCGCGTACAGGGAAAGGATTCTTAGTATCTAGTGATGAATATAATTGATTCCAAGTATCTTGCGAAGTTACATGATAAAGAGGGTGATTAAAATTTGATTTAATTTTTAAAAAATACTTAGTGGAAAGTTGTTTTCTCCTTATACTAAGAGGAAGTTCTCCCGCTTCAACAATAATACTAGGCCCAGGACTTGATCTGAAAGCCCCTAAAGCGATTTTAAGTCCTGTATGTTGTATAGGATTCAGCATTTGAATGATTCGTGGGCTAGCCGATCCGTATGCCACACAACCATATTCCAATCTTGACCTCACTAAAGCTCGGTACAGCATGAGCATACTGGTCCTATCAGCCCCCCATTTAGAATTACTAAGGAGTCTGAGAAGGTTCAAGGACCTCTGACAATTAGCTTTAAGAGATTTTATGTGTTTGACCCAAGACAGAGTCTTATCAAATGTTAGGCCAAGATATTTAAAATGATCTGTTTGTTGAATGAGTTCACCACTTAGATATAAATTAGGCACTGAATTTGGCTGCCTTTTGCTAAATAATAAACATTTTGATTTACGGACTGATATTCTAAAACCATGGTCCATAATCCACGAGCTTATACTATCCAGTGCTTCCTGCATATTCTCGTAAAGACTAATTACATTTTTAGAGGTCGTTGTGATAGTAATGTCGTCTGCGAAAAACTTTTATTCATTTAAGAAATGTTTTTGCGAATACAGTCTACAATACCCACCTTCTGAGGAATGTGCATGCTTCTGGGTGACTAAAATAATAAAAGTACATAATTTTTATTTTTTTCGAATAAATTCAAAATATTTTTTCCTATTCGAGGCATTTGTACCACAACCCTTCAGTCCATCTTACAAGTCTATTCTTTCTCTATACGTGACCTTTTTTATTTTTATTTAACTGATACCTTAAGTATATTTTCTAAAATATTTCTATTCATGGTTGGCACTATTACAACTCATGGCGAGACAGAAGAGACCGAAATGTGTACATTGTGACTCACCACTAACAAACTATTGGCCTATCAATCTAGAGGTTTCCACCGCTATATAAGCCAAGAGCATATGGTCGTCCCCCTCCCTTCAGGTACTCTCCACGCCAACCGTTGCTTAACTTCGGTGATCAACACAAACCGGTGCAATTAACGTGGGTACGGCCCACAGTGGTCAAAATCCAGCCATCATGGTGCAAAAAATCCCAACATTTTTTAAGAAACACCAAAACATGTCTAGAAGGTTCTATAGTAACCATACATTATATTAATAAAGAAATTTTAATTTTGTGTCCGTCCATTTAGTCTCTGAGACGGTTCAATGATGGCGGTTCTATACATGTATGCTCAAACATTATTTGCAACCCTAGGATACTAATCAATTAATACGCCATAATATTTTTTTTATTTTTATAATTTTTTCTGTAATAAAGGTACCATAGATGGACTACATAAATATGACAAAACGATCGAAATATCTTGATATGAACAGATTTTTAAAGTTAAGTATTTTTTAACACGCCTATGTGAAATTTAGAAAGGTTTTAAACATCAGCATCACGAGGAATCACGAAGTTATTTGTGTCAGCTTATAGCCTTTACATTCCTCTAACAGAATATGTAAGGTTTGTCTGCCCCTTGGTGCCTCTTTGGTATTCGGAGGGAATTTTATGGGGAAAACCTAGGCTCGGTGCGCTGCCTGCTGCGGTAGCAGGTAGTCCTGACCCTCATATGCCAGCAGATGACCCCTACCCAGAGGTCATCTGCTGGCAGTAATTTGAGTCAGTATTCCTTGTGTTGTTCTTGAGTGAAGGTCTAGTGCACATAGATTTCTGCGAACCTATTTTTACTGATAAGTAAAGGACAGATATTGGTAAATTCCTTTTTTTTTAACTTGATCATTTATTATGCTGTAATAAATGAAACTGATTTGCACCGTTTTTAAATGAAGGCAAATCATCTATAATGTACTACATCTTGTGAAATATTTCCATGAAAAAGTCTGAATAATTACTTAAAATTATTATAGAGTCACATTTTTATTTTTGTAAAAAAGTTATTTATTTATGTTGCTTGACCGCAGCGATGGCGATTCGCAAATATGAAGATATGTATGGAAACGTCGAGAGTTTTGTAAAAAAGTATGAAAGTCTAGGCACTGGGGTTCTATACGTATAAACTGGCACTTTGAACGTTATGTTAACTGGTTTTTTTTGTCACTTAGTCCATTATAGATTATTGATCTTCAAATATAGAAGTGCCATTACCGAAAAAATAATTTAAAAGACACCTTTTTTATTTATTTTTTTACCTTTTTTTTTTAAGAGAGATGCTAAGTAGAAGAGATTTCGGAGAGCTCATAATTACTTCGAAATCGTTCGAAATTTTTTATAGAAGAGCGATCCAAGCATTTGGTCTTACAGAAAATGACCGTGTTAGAAAAACACTCAAAATTTTATATTCAAATTATATGGCCAGATGAAGGAAGACTAACAGGGATAAATCTAAGTTTTCATCGTGGTTGGAAGTAGTAATTATTTTTCTTACTGGCGAAGTGGATGCCATACCTTCAACAACCTCGGGGAAAAGAGGTCGGCCTCTCAACCGCACCACAACCTTCTCCTATTGAGTCATATTCCTCATAAAACACCTTCTCGACCCTTCAATGAACATCATATAAGATTTGAACAAAATCCTTCAACGAAAAGCAATTGAAAAGCTATGAAGTACCTCCCACTCTCCCTCTTACCCCCACCCCCACCCTTACCTATTTTGTCATAATCCTCATAAAACACCTTCTCAACCCTTCAATAAACATCATGCCGAGTTTGAAGGCAATCCGTCCACTCAAAGTATTTTTGCACCATGATGGCTGGATTTGGACCACTGTGCGGCCGTTGGACTTCTGGCTATTCTAAAAATTATTGAGTGACATGAGCAGTTTTGAATTTACCGTATATTTTCAAAAATCTTTTGAGAACGACTGAGAAATCGTGGTAAAATGAAAATAACAATTTGAAAGGCACACAATTATATAAATATTGTACAAAATTATTCTCATCTAATGTTAGATAGGATTATATAATTCAAAGAAATCGGTTTTATAAAATTTCGAAAACGTTCTTTAGTTTCTTTGGGCGTTTATTATCTTCAACACTCGGTTTCCTCAGTTGCCCCTTTTTAAATTATTTTGAACAGTAATATGAGTTTGTCGGAAATGAAGAATTTTGTGTTGTCTGATAATTGTGATATCGGAGAAGTGATTTTGTTAGCGTAAATGGCGAAAAAACTCAATCTTCCAATAGATTTAAGCCCGCATCTCCTATCTGTAATGTTACTACTCCTCCCAAGGAGAGATCCAACTTAAAAATAACCTTTTATGAGTATCTTACGATTTTTGGAATAATATTTACAAAATCAGACACAAGGACCCAGATCTTGAGAGGAGAATCCTGAAGGTAGATAGTACTAAGCTGAAGTATCCCCTTGAATGATATAGTGAGTTTATTATAGTGCCCAATGTATCATCCTGTAAGCCGCTCTTCGAGATAAAGCTGTTAGTTCTACAGCTGTCAGCGGCATAGTGCACCAATGGCCTCATGTATTTTTTTATTTTTTTTTTTACGGCATCTTTGAGTAGGTGAGAGCTTTACGGTCATTCCTCTTTGGATTCATTTGCCTTGGGATTTAAAGGGTGGAGGCAGATGTCGGTTTGCTTTCTGAAAGTATAGGACTATGCCAAGTCAGAAGGTACTTTCTATTTTTATTTATCAGAACTCCTCGTATATGGTGAACGGCTCCTAAAGAAACTACACGAAATAATAATTCAGTGAATAATCGCCCTTGTTCATTAAAAAAAACTGAATGATAAAAGATAAAATAAACATAAAATAATTGTTAACATCATAAATGTGTAATTTCGTATTAATTTTACAGGAAATAAAATAAATCAGTAAATAATTATCTAGATAGAGCGGTCCTTAGGTAAATGTTGTAGCTCTTTAGTTGACAGCGGTAGCTTTTAAAACTTTCTTTCATGAGAGCAACCTCAATAGCTAAATTCCTTCGAGGTAATATTAGACCAGTGCACATCTCCAACTATAGTTTTTTGGAGTTTTGAAAACCTAAATGCCTTCTTTTTTTTTTTTTTTCTTTTTTTTTCTTTTTTTTTTTTTTTTTTAACAATTTCAAACGAATTAAACATGACGTTTGGATTTTGCAACAATTGGAAAAAGGTTAATTTTTCCGCTATCGCATTTATTATGCTAAATCTATCAAATCTATACTATATAATTGGCATTATACTGCTGGAATATGAAGATTCTAATTGCATTTTAAGGTGCCTAAATAGTTTATATAAAAAATATCTACTCTTAACCCTTTTTCACACTTATTGTTCTTTTAGAAAGCACCGAAAAAAATACTATATATAAATATTCTAAAAAATATGACATTATAGTAAATTTCATGAACAATATTTTGACGGCTTGGGGAAACCAGTAGCGGCAATACTTTTGGAGTTATAAGCGAATGAAGTGAAAAAAAAAAAATAATCTTATTTTTAAATATATATATACGTGTGTGTGTGTATTCCGGGAATTTTTCGATTTACGCGATATTCTTGCAAAACTTGGTTACCCCTTTTCAGCATCCTATTACTATTAAAACACCCTGGTCTACATTTGTATTACGCGAGTTCTACTTGTATAGAAGAACCAATTGAGGTTGATAAAAATACTTTATTTATTATTTAAGCCCTAAACTAAATCTGCAAGTAGCTCCAGCCCTCGTTTGGTATCTACTAACAACTAGAGTCAATCCGATGACCATCCGTCAAGCAAACGGAGGGACGCGAGAAACCGATTCCACACCGCCAGATGCCCCTCACTTCCCCTCGCTCATTGTCCTTATATATACAAACTGACAGACATTCAGACCTAGGCCTTATTGCAAGCCCATAAACCCGCCGAGAGTTAGGGCGCCCCTCTCAGTCGCTAGGAATAATTGACTTTATATTAAAACTATGAAGCGATTCGTGAGTCAAAGCTGAGCCAATATTGGACCAGTCGTTTTTCTCGCCGGATCAGCATCTGTCAAGCGCCCGCAATATAACCAATGTCCTGACCAGGACTCGCCCTTCAGTAAATCGCCTTAGCACGTGTCGCTTCGAAATGGATTCATAAATGTCAAATGTAATGAATTCAATATTATTTTATTGTTCGCCTTACGCTTTGCCCCCATATCATGCTGGTTAATGAATTTTAATTTAACTTTCATAATCGTCCATTTTTGCAGTCGGTAGGGCACCATGTGAGTAATATATAAATACCAACACGCTGATAGACATATAAGCTTTTGTAACCACATGTTTATTGTCTCCTAAAAGTCTCCTAAGTCAAATAATAATTGCTTAAAAATATAGAAGGTTTTGATCATCGGGGTTCGGTCTTTTGATTGAATAAAAACAACATTTTATAGAAAAAATGTAGTTTTTATTCAATTAAAAGGCCGAACCCCGATGATCAAAACCTTTTATATCTCAACGGTCGACTATATCTTCTCGCATGTAAATTTATTTTCATCGGACTTCTAGTTTAAACATGCCCACGCGTCACATTACTTGACGTGACTGTTCCATATGTCAGAGACATTGATTTTTAAATATATTTTATTTTGTTTTTTAAAAATGATACTTGAGTAAATATGTAGTTAAAACGAGATGCGATACCTTCGAAAACAAGCATATGGCTCGAAAAATCTTTGTTTAGGAAATTTTATGGCTGGCTTTTCTATTCTTCCAAAATTATATTTCCTTGATAAAAATGAATTTCCTTTCGAAGGAGATCACTCCATGGAATATCACTTATTAACTCAAAAGAAGTCTGCAGCCTTGAAAAATGTAGGGAATTGTATAAATATATACAAAGTAAGAATTAAAGTATCAGTAACCTTCTGCCCTAACGAATAGTTATTTTAAATAAATAATCTTACACAAATACCAATTTCTACAAAACTGACAAAAAATATAAGAAGGATAGAATATCTGGAAATTACCTGTCAATAATACTTTTATATGACAGCTATGGCTAGGAGATAACGACAGTTGAACGAGTCTTTCAATTTTCCATATAGACCGCTCAGAAAAACGGAATAGTTCAACTGCGCTTGGGCGAACTGAGCAGGGAAATTTTCTCTTCTGTTCTGCCAGTTTTAAAGCCGTCTAATTAACAAAACTTTATATGAAACACGAAAAAAACTGATTATGTCTCGTTTAGGACCAGGGAATGCTTTAAGTTGTGAGGCAATTTAGAAAGTGTAAAATGTTCACCAATACTTAGCCTATACTCTGAGTGAGATGATGTAATGGCGATATTGTTTTTCTCCTTATCAGTAAACTCAAAAAATTTGCGTTTCAATTGTTATTCTATGTGCTTATCTATCTACCTGTCATTTTTCAAGTCAGTTTCCTCCTCGTAATATCAAAACGCTAACGAAAAAATGTTGTCGCTCAGTAACCTACAGATCATGAAAAAAACTGCATATAGATGCATATATATATATATATATATATATATATATATATATATATATATATATACAGGGTGTCCCAAATAAGGCGGCTCAAGCTAATTTTGCGGCCAAATGGTTGGTCTGAGAAAAAAATGTCAGAGGGAAACGTTGTAGGGCTTGACCTAAGCTTTCTAAATATGTCGATCATTTAACATATTGACCGCGCATGTGCGCTCGGCGCTAGATGAAATGTTGGGATTTGCACATGACTCCTATTAATATGCACATCATTTTAAAGGGAATTAAAAAACAATCCCTTTGCTGCCAACCGCACTTCGATATCTTTAAAACCAAATGAGTTTCGTGCGATTCAAATTTTATTGTTTTAAATTAAAACGATTTTTTGGAAGCACTTACAGAGATCGGTTATGAATATGTGATACATGACTTTGAGGTATTTTTTCCACTCCCCGAAAAAAATAATCATATCCACAATCTCACAACTTGTGATTTCATGGTTGAAAGCGAATATTACACTAATAATGAAGAAAAGCAAAATAATGAACCATAATCCAATAAGGAATATCGGATCCAAAGGATTAGATAGATAACATGAATGAACAGATTTAGCTTAGTTAATCCCTAAAGAATAAATACTTAAAAAATATGCCTTATTTTCAATTTTATTAAAGTTATTAGGAAAAATATTTCTTTTAGAGGATCGGCCATATTTTTTTTCAGAAAGTTGAGGAAAAATTACCTCAAAGTCATGTATCTCACATTCATAACCGACCTCTGTAAGTGCTTCCAAAAAATCTTTTTAATTTAAAACAATAAAATTTGAATCGCACGAAACTCATTTGGTTTTAAATATATCGAAGTGCGGTTTGCCTTTAAAATGATGTGCATAATAATAGGGATCATCTGCAAACCCCAACATTTCATCTAGCACCGAGCGCACATGCGCAGTCAATATGTTAAATAATTGACATATTTAGAAAGCTTAGATCGAGCCCTACAACTTTTCCCTCTGACATTTTTTTTTCAGACCAACCGTTTGGCCGCAAAATTAGTTTGAACCGTCTTATTTGGGACACCCTGTATATATATATATATATATATATATATATATGCTCTTTTATAAGCAGAATTTAAAATTTGTGTTATCAGGATTTTACAATTTTCTTACATTTTTTTTTTTTTTTTTGCGCCGACGTCCAGGGTGCAGCAAGGAATTCTCTAAGCGAGCCCTGAGATGAGAAAATTTCTGGCGCCGGTGGGGATCGAACCCACCATCTCCCGCTTATGAATCTAGCGCGCTAGCCACTAGACCACGGGAGACCCCAATTTTCTTACATATTTCGAAAATGGTTAGCAAATCGTGGTAAGTGGCCATTTATCATTCAAAGGACCTCCTCAGTAGTAAAATTCCATTCTTTGACATTTCTGAATGTTTCGTTCAAAGCGAATTATTAAGAATTTTTGTTTCGAACTTCAAGATTGCTTAAAATCAAGGTTATTTATTATATTAAAACACTCAAAGATAGCTAAATTACTGCGTTTGAGATTTTTATTTTTTTGCGATTACGAACACTTTCCTGTCCTTCCTTCAATCCTTAAGACATTTTTTTTGTCACATCTTTTCGCTCCAAAGGTTTACAAGCTGGAACTAACGTTTAAACATCCGTATCAGAATTAGTCAATCATAGTGTAGAGAGTGATAGAAAGAAAATTCAGGAGACTGCACATCTAAAATTGGAGAATCCGCCTTTTAAGGGGGCTTGGCAGAGGTTGATTGATAAGGGTTGTAATCAGCTGGGACTTTACTTTCCACACCAACACCCTAAATAAGCGATTAGCTACTCGGAGGGTGAGGGAAAGAGAGAGAGAGATAGAGAGAGAGAGAGAGAGAGAGAGAGAGAGAGAGAGAGAGAGAGAGAGAGAGAGAGAGAGAGAGAGAGAGAGAGGAGTGAGAGAGAAGACTTGTATACTCCATTAGTATAACATACTATCCAATAACACTGACCAACAATGATTATGTTTCGGGCTTAAAAATACCCAATTATTAAGTATTTTCGTACCCTATGTTCAAAAATTACCTCGAAAATGACCAATTAGCTCTTGTTTTCAAGATACAATAACATGTCAATTTTTACATGCTCTACTTTCACTTTGTTGAGAAATTTAGTTTTTGGATGTTGTGTTACACCTGTTAACTGACAAAACCGAACGTTGTACAGCTATTTTGAGGCTATAGACACGAAAGAGACTTATGAAAACATGAAAGCCCTCCTCCACTCAATCTAATATGCTGAACACAAGTGGAAAATCTGTGGTGATCTAAAGGTCATCGCTATACTTTTAGGAATGCAACTGGGGTATACTAAATACTGCTGCTTTTTATGTATGTGGGACAGTAGGGATAGAAAATCACATTACATTCAAACAGACTGGCCTGCAAGAAATCTTGGCCCTAGTGAAAAAAATGTTGTTGACCTGCCTCTCGTTGTCCCGAATGATATATTTCTTCCACCACTACATATAAAACTCGGTTTGATGAAAAACTTTGTCAAAGGCATTTCAAGAAGGAAAGGCCTTTAGATATTTGAGGGAAAATTTTGCTTTCTTAAGTGATGCAAAGTTAAGGAAGGTGTTTTTGTTGGGCCACAAATTCGGGAGCTTGTGAAGGATTCTGACAGAGTTTTGGCGGGGAAAGAAAAGGAAGCTTGGGATGCGTTCAAGGGAGTTAGATTTTTGAGGGAACAAAAGAGAAGATAAGTATGTTCAGTCGGTGAGGATACTTCTCAAAAATATGAACTTGGATGCAGCATGTCTCACAAAATTCATTTTCTCCACTCTCATCTAGACTTTTTCCACTATAGACAAAACTCTTTACAAAAACCCGCTAACCCCAAGCTAAGAGCTAATACATAAGCTAACAGGATAATACCCAAGCTAACAGGATAGTACATAACTATTCATAAAACACAAACTACTTAGTAAAATATATATTATTAAAATCAACGAATGCTATGCAGTATTAAGCAGTTCCATAAAATTGCTTATCCCACCTCTTTATCATTACCAGTCCTACTTCTCACCTAGTGCTGTAAAAGCTTGTCAAACGTAAACATTACATGATTTCAAGGCGACTTCTAGCGATTCAATATGTGATTGCTTTCGAGACATTAGTGGAAAATGTTTCTTTGAACAAACTTCATCCACTAAGCTAATTAAGAGAATTCATTTTCATTAACATTTTATCGTTTACTAAGCTAGAATAACAATTATTTCTTGACATTTTAAAGATTATCAACAGGAATTTTCTTTTTCACATTTTGACATTTCGGCCTCAGGGCCATCCTCATAAGACTTCACTAATCTGTTCACATATCATATACCCTGTTCCAACAAGGGCTTGTCATCAATGTAATATTGCAGCTACTAAACTTTTCCATTATTTAAGCTACAAGACAGTCCATGTGGTCACAACATTCCACCATTTTCTTTTTGAAAAAAAGAAAGAAAAGAAAATGGTGGAATGTTGTGACCACATGGACTGTCTTGTAGCTTAAATAATGGAAAAGTGTAGTAGCTGCAATATTACATTGATGACAAGACCTTGTTGGAACAGGGTATATGATATGTGAACAGATTACTGAAGTCTTATGAGGATGGCCCTGAGGCCGAAATGTCAAAATGTGAAAAAGAAAATTTATTAGCAAATAAATAAAGATGGTTGAGGTGAAGATTGAATGCAATTAAGAGTGCAAACAATTAATTCATTTTTGCACTTTTTGGAGAAATTTATCTATTGAGGCTGCACTCACGAAAGTGTTTTGAAAAAAATTGTTCTAATTTTCATTAGCCCTACTTGGTTTTTGAAAATAACCCCCGTAAAAATGTAAACATCTGTATATATTGACTCAAAAATGGACCGATTTTGTTGAACTTTGTTAAAAAAATATTTTGTCTAAAACGAAAGGTCCCGTTCGTTTTATATATATATATATATATATATATATATATATATATATATATATAGAGAGAGAGAGAGAGAGAGAGAGAGAGAGAGCCTACGGAATACCCTTAAAAAAATTAGAATAACTTGGTAGAGACAAATATTCAGTGCAAACACCATAACAAGTTGAAAAATGACCAATACACGAAACAACACAAACCTCAAAACATTTTAGATAAAAGATTCTGACAGGTGTTTTTTTTTATTTATCGTTCTCGGGTTGTTGGCATGTTTGCTGCCATTAATCCTTGCGCGGTCCCGTCTGATTGACGTGATTGAGGAAAATATTTTTTGAGAGAGTAGGTTTTTTTCACCAGTCCTATTCCCCCTCTCTGGTGACAGCCCCCCCCCCATGAAACCCTCGATTTGATAACACCGCACTCGTAACATGGCCGCTTTGCGAGGCCATTGCTGTTATCATTGATAACGCAACGAGCCCTGATTGGCTGCTCATATCAAATTAAATGTGGGGTTGTTGGAGGCGGCAAATATTTTCGTGACTATAGTTTACTCAGTACAGAATTAATAAATATTACATAATTATTATGCATATATAACTGGCATTAATTTGAGAAAGAAACGAAAACGTCCGACTCGCAGGAACATTGGTAATGGAATAGTAACAGATATTGGTGGGGTTTGACCTTTCGCGAAAAATGTAAAATAAAATCTCGAAGAGAAAATAGATTTAAGGCGCCAAAACAGGAAACTGACAGTATCATAAGCTACTCCCCTCCCAACGTTTGCTCTTGGAAACATTATAACATTTTGTTTTAGTAAAATACACATTTCACTGTTTAATGCAATTAAAAAACGCAACAACCAATTAAAAATTTAGGTAAACAGAGAAAAACAAAGTACGCTTTCAAATGGTCATGTTTCACTTACCACAATTTATAAACCGTTTTCGAGATATTTCCAAACATATAAGAATAACCCAAAACTGTTCATGCATATTAATAAAATATTTGTTTCCGAATACTTTCGATACTCCAGATGCAAACAAAATTTTAATGGCTTAGATTAGATGGATGTCAAACGTCTGCAACGAGTCTAAACTGAATCAATCGTTTCCGAATACCCAAACTGAAAATTAGTTTGGAAAAGTCGTGGTATACATTTTTCTCGTTACAGATATCGCTTCAAAAATGGTTTCATTCGTTTTCCGACATTAAGGAACCAATAAAACGAGTATCTGCACGTATACTAAATCGAAAACGTAAGCGTTACGATTTCTTTAGCACAAATTTCACGTACAAATTGCAGGAATGTGTCATCTTAGCGTGTTTCCATATTATATTGATCCATAGCGTGCCTTGGAAAGCACAGAATAGAAATTATAATATAATAATATGGTGACCTTATTTTTCACAGTATATATTTGTGGCAGAAGGTCAAATTTCAATTAATAAAAAGCGTTCTTTACTACTCTTTTATTTTGGTCTACATGTTTCCTGTCATCTTCACGCCTCCTCAGGAGAACATAAAATAATATATCATTACAGTCTTCACAGGCAGGGCCACATCTGACAAGGTCAATCGTGTCAAATGGAAATCAGCTTTTTAAAAAAACTTGAAAACTATATATTTTAAACAGCTGATCTGCAGTTGAAATTATTGTTTTTGTGGGTCTAGACGTGGCCTACCTGCGGAAGGTGAAGGCTGAAAATTGATGTAAAGAAGTTATAACTATTTTTTTTTTTTAGGCCTCTTCAATATAACCGAACTTTTCCGCGAAAAATTGCACTAATGTAAAAAACTCCGATAGTTTCTCAATATATCGGAAATAACTCTTCTGTTAATCATCTCTTGCTAGAACTCAGAATTAAAACTCAATTTACAACAAAACCCTCCAACCTTTATCATTTTTATTCCTATTTATTAAGAAAAACAGATTTTACTGGAACATTTTTATAAAACGGAGGAAATAAATACGATGAAATAGTGTAACCTCCTCCGTCGAAACATAAAGCACTATTCTGTCCTAAAATCTACATTAACAAAACAGGAGAATTTTAATTGACCTCCTGTCTGTTTCGCCATTTTCAATAATGAATATTTTTCTGTTTATGTTTCAGGTGTGGTTTAAGAACCGAAGAGCGAAATGGAGGAAGCGGGAGAGGAACGCGATGAACGCGGCAGCGGCTGCAGCTGCTGACTTCAAGACTGGGTTCGGCCATGGACTGATGCAGTCGTTCCCTGATACCGAGTCCTTGTACACATCCTACACCTCCTACAACAACTGGGCAAGCAAGGTGCCCTCACCCCTAGGCTCCAAGACCTTCCCTTGGACGGTCAACCCTCTGACCTCCATCAACCACCAATCCCCTTGCTTCCAGACTACAGGTCAGGGTATGCCAAGTCCTCCGGTGACATCGCCGTGTTACGGCGGTGGTAACTACATGTACCATCCAAGGCCGCCGGAACCGTGCATGTCCTCGCCGTTGGCGTCGCTGCGACTCAAAGCAAAGCCCAGTACGCCCCAGCCGCTGTCGGCTTGTCAGTATGCGCCGCCTCTCTGACCGTACTCGGTTGAGACGCTCATACAGGAGCGAAGACCGGACGACTTCTAGTCGGATCCCGGCAGCCCTTAGCTTCGTTACAAGGTGTATCAAGACTGAGGCTGATTGTACAGTAGCTTCGTATGGTTTCTCATCTTAGTTTATAGAGACGCCAAATGTAGCCCCCAGTTATCGTTGTAAATATGTGGGGATACGATGTACGCTAGTGAAGATTTTGTGATTTCCAGCAATGAATATCAAGTTTTCTTTTCGAGAGAAATGATTGAGCCAGTTCAGTAAATGATCGAACGCTTTTAAAATGAGCCAGTATGGTTTGATTTAGAAGAGAGGTGTTACGAAATTTCGGAAAAAGTCACTCTAGGTAAAGGAGGCTAGTAAGGGCTTGAAAACTAACTCCCACATTTGAAAACATTTAATTGTTGTCGGTAAATAAAGCATTTATAATAAATAAAACATTATTTTACTGTGCAAGATAATGCAATGCTGACAATAGTAATTTTCTACGTTTAAAGGCTCATTCAGGAACGATGTCTCTTCGTCAGTCAATAATCAGCGTCTGTAAGGGTGCCTATGAACGCATACATCTGCGCATGTACGGCTGCAGTTTATATCCATAAAACTTCCGAAAAGCGCTTTTTCATAGCGAATAAAATTATTATTAATGACAAACCTTCACAAACCTGCGACATAAACTTGCGAAATTAATTTAACATTTCTTTATTGATATTTATCTATTCTTCTAACCATATTAAGAAATATTTGACGCGCATTCATTTTATCTGTGTAATTGACTCATATTATTATTGTTGATAATGAAATCGCCACCTCTTCACTTTTGGACACCTCACTCCCATTTGTGGGAAATTTCATTGAATATTCGTTATTTAAAATTTGTTTTCTGGGGTTATATTTTTTAAATGATTTTTAACAATATTATTTTGAATAATTTAAGAAATATAACTCCATAAATCAAATTATTGATACATGTGCAACCTCATAGAACTTAGAAAATGATAATAAAGTAATTTTAAAAATAGGGTGTATTTTGTTCAGAGTACAACGAGATTTTTAGGTTATATACTATGTCTTTTATCTTGTAAATGGGATTCAGTATTAAAAAAAATGCATCAACGGGCCAACATGCATCTTTGCAAAATGCAATATATACCTAATATCTAATACTAAACAAGTATTAGAAAAAATGAATGTGATACCAGCTTGGAGTTGATTTTTTTACGAAGATTTTTACAAACCTTCAAGCAAGCATGGGTTAAAGTGTGATATAAATAATTATTCAGCATGCAGTATAATAATATTCATTAATAATAATTTTATGAATTTTAAAATGAGATTTTTCTTTTTGATCGCAAATCTTCAAATCCACAGTTTTCACCCATTTGAGACGTGAAACTAAAATCTGCCGTTAATCTAAAAACAATGGATTATTCCGGTGAAAGAAACCGTAAGCTGATATTGTTTAAGAGAAAACACGAAATATTAACTAATCCAAAACACAGTTGTCAGTAATTGATTAAGGAAGAAGCTATAGTTTTATTACCAAATGGTGAAAAACTAAAATAAAATAAAACCTTTTCAGTCAATTAAAATAGCATTATTCCTTGTTTTTTAATAAATAATGGTATTCCATGAGCACTTATTTTAACATTAATCTAAATAAAAGTATTATATTACATTTTTGTTTGAACAAAAAATTTCTTGTAACATTTCAATATAGAAGACACTTATATAATCTTGTAATAGAATGTATTTTATAAAATATATTTTCTTGTATTGCTTTATTTCCTGGATTCCAGAACATTTTTTTCATGTATTTTTGCCAAATCAAATATAAGAGAAATATATTTGTAAATCTTTAAATCAGATAAGTCAAATAGAAAAATAAACTACCTATAATTACTTCGATAACATGAA
Source organism: Gonocerus acuteangulatus (assembly GCA_946811695.1). Lineage (NCBI taxonomy): Eukaryota > Metazoa > Arthropoda > Insecta > Hemiptera > Coreidae > Gonocerus > Gonocerus acuteangulatus. The sequence goes on along the minus strand of OX328123.1, from coordinate 110,654,937 downwards.
AAATAAATCATTAATTCAAAACAAAAATTATTAAAAAATGAAAGATACACTTGTGACCTTTTCTGTGGTGTTCTTATTCCTTGAGTGCGACTTTAAGAACATTATCTGTATATATGCGTATGTATATTAAATATAAATAGATTCGAAAGTTTTTTGTGTGGATTTGCGGGAAAATGACATTATATTAGTGTCGTTTAGGCCCAGATTTTGTAATATCACTGCCCTAATACTTGCTATAAAAAAAAATGTTTATTTAATAAAACAATTAAAAATAACATTCTTCAGGCAGTTGGGAAAGAATTAAAAGAAAAGATATGTCTTGCTGAAAACGTATTGAAAGGACTTTAAATATATTGTCCCAATATAAATCATCTTCACCAAACTACATTATACAAAATACCTACTCAAAATTAGTAAAAAATATACACCAAAATATTTCGAAAAGTGTTGGACCGAAAGTCAAAGTCAGAAAGGAAAATTTTCATTTGTTGAGGCATATATATGCTAAATACGAGTCAATAATGTCTGTTTGTGTGTGTATTTAGTAAAACATATATATATATATTTGAGAAAGGCCGTAATAAAGGTAAATTGTTTTAAATGCTGTTAAAGCTGTAACCTTTTGTTTTCAACGTTTGATTTTACTCTACATTTTCGTGCATTATTGCTCTTCTTCATGGGCACTTGATAGAAATGTCAGGTGGATAGCTACTGTCATGCCAGAGCGAAATGTCAGGTGGATAGCTACTGTCATGCCAGAGCGAAATGTCAGGTGGATAGCTACTGTCATGCCAGAGCGAAATGTCAGGTGGATAGCTACTGTCATGCCAGAGCGAAATAGCTCGAAACATTTGGAGCGTTAATAACAAATTAGTTACAAACTCAATATATCTATATCATTTCTATCTTCTAAATAAAAAAAAATCCAGGGTAGGAAACAGATTCTATATTCATTATTATTTATAAATAACTATTGCAAACAAATATATTAAAATAATGTAATGAAGAACTTACCTCACATAAGGACTTTGGCTTTTGACTACGGTATCTTTTTTGCTCCTAGTATATCTTCTGTTCAGAAAAAACAGTATCATCAGTCACTTTTTTTAAAAAACCTGCAATGATTAGTAGTTTTGTGAAGATTAATAACCTCACATTAGTGAAAATCCTAAGAAAAGAAAATATTATTGAACATGGAACAAATTATCAGATATAAACATATTTTTATGTAATGTAAAATAAAATTCAGTTCTAACTTCTATACTAAATTAAATGAACATAGTCTTTGCAATATCCATCACAGATTTAATGATGTAGAACTGAGATAAAAAGTTATAGTATACGATAAAAACTTAAATTAAGGAACAATATGTCACATCTTGTACAATAATTCTAATAATTACACTGTAAGTGATAATGATTTTTTTCTTAGCTCAATAAAAATGTTAATAGTTATTAATTTCAAAAATTAATTTTGTGTAAAAGGTTTTACGAGAAAAAAAAACTATATTTTGGTAATTCCATCATGTTATTCCTCAAAAATAAGACAAATCCAAGTTGGACATGTACTGGAAAGTGATTGTGCTATTGTAAATATTTCTTTAAGGAAACCCTATTTGTGTCAATCCGTAATTTCAAAAATATGTATATTGATATTACGTTTAATGTGATGTTTGGGTTTGTATTTTTTTGTTTAGTTTATATAATCACATTATAAAGGACTATATTAAATTAAATTATTAAACGTGTAGGAAGTGTAGGTTAATTCTGCTCTAAGAAAATATTGTTGAATGTTTAATCAATACTAAGTCATAATGCCAAAGAATGGATGTTAAAATGTTCGTTCTGGTCCTAATGTAAATTATATATAGAAAATAAAAGTTATGTAATTATGGTTAAGGAACTGTATACATATTTATATATGTAAATAAATATATAAATATATGTATCAAATTATATGAGTATAATCAAGAAGTTTATTACGATAATAATAATAAAAAGAATTAATATGACGTTGATTTGTTTATGTTGTTTTTTTATCAATGTGCCATAAGTTTTTTCCTACTCCTTCACATTGAAAATTTAAAAAAAGGGAGAACACTTGAAAACTCGAATAGTTCCCTTAATTTCTTTTTGTCCCAAATCTTGTTTTCGTTCACTAAATTCTGGAATACCACATGGAATCCTACTAGGCCCTTTCTTTACACTCCAACAATAGCAATCTAAATTTATTACAAAGCAACTACCGTAAAACTGACCGGGTGTCATTAGTCATAATAATTGTCATAATAATTCCTCTATCCTAGATCACCAAAATGTAGATAGCTTGGCTTTCATAGGTTTGGAACATTTCAGAAACGTTTCAAAACCCTCCGTCGGTTTTTAGTAACCAATTCCAATATTCGAATCTATAGAGAAGGAGAAAACTCATTAAAGCAAAATGCTTGGCAATGAAATGGATAAGTTTTGGACTGCTGGTAATTTAACAGCTGTATTTTGACGATTACATCAATCACCGTAAAATGGGGTCACATTAGTACAATGTGTTTAAATTGGTACAAACCTTAATTTGCAGTTTTCGTTACTTTGGGTTGAACTTTGCCCAAAGATAGCGAACAGACTAACATATACCTGTATGTGTCTGTTCGTTTCGATCGTTTTGTCATATTTATTTAGTCCATCTATGGTACCTTTATTACAGAAAAAATTATAAAAATAAAAAAATATTATGGCATATTAATTGACTAGTACCCTAGGGTTGCAAATAATGTTTGATCACACATGTATAGAACCGCCATCTTTGAACCGTCTCAGAGACTAAATGGACGGACACAAAATTAAAATGACTTTATTAATATAATATATGGTTACTATAGAACCTTCTAGACATGTTTTGGTGTTTCTTAAAAAATGTTGGATTTCGATTTTTTGCACCATGATGGCTGGATTTGGACCACTGTGCGACGGAGGGTTTTGGTGATCTAGGATAGAGGAATTAATAAAGTACAATTATTATATCAATACACTTGGGCAGTTTTGGACTTAAGCTGAAACGGTTGAGAAATTGTGGTAGGTCCTACGAAAATGGACCAAGTGTAAATTTCGTATGGACCTGCTCAGTACGAGTAATTGGAGTACAAAATTTCAAAAGTGTTACTTTTGTCCCATTAATGACGAGCAATAAATGTATTCTTTAAACATTCCATAACTCATCAGAGATAAGCATTAGATGGAAATATGACAAGATGATGCAATTCCTCAAAATTAACTGTTGTTGATGTAGAGCGTGCCGGTATTATAAGAGTCAAATAAAAAAATCAATTTAGAAACAAGGAAAATCGTAGTTTTCAAGGCACGAAATAGTAATACCAACAAGAAAAATACTCGAAACACATCTTGGAGAATAATCAACCTAACTTAATATTGACACAATTTAAAGAAAGTGACTCCCTATCTGCAAATTATTTCAGGGATACATTTAACAACTTAACATATAATAATAAAAATATCCCAATAATATATAAGAAAACCCGAGCGGCAGTTTAGTAGAGGATTTATACGAGATCACCTTCATAGAGGTAGTTGTGGAATGGTTGAAGAAAACGACAAATAATCAGATTTTATTGTACCATCGTTTCGGCTTGATTTTCAAGCATTCAGTAATTCTATGAGAAGTGAAAGAACTGATCCGTTTGGAGGTTATTACATTCGGTGGTTTATGTGTTCGGCATATTTCTTTACCAATTCAAGATACGGACTATAAGACCACATATACTTAATGATGTATAGTCCCCTTGTTGTTTACTCTGCTTATACAGCATCTAAAACAACCAACCCGTTCCTCATTTAAATGTTAAAAGAATTATCGAGATTAAAATACCAACACATATTGGTAACAATGGTTTAGGTTTCTAATTATGTAAACCAACTACAGTAGTGAACAACACCCAAAACTTGCTAACACAACAAACCAGTAATTATACACATGAAATATAAGACAAACCATCCCGAATAGTGGGAATGCAACGTTTTACAAAGACTAATAAATAACCATATGTATCAAAAGAAAAATGATCAAGACACGATTATATTATATTAACCAGAGTGAGAATCGGACATCGGCACGCCCAACTATTCAAAAAACTGTACAAACCGCTCTGCGAGACTTGCAACGTTTGTTTAACTGTGAAATTCATCAAGAAAAATTGACAACTTAGAAGCAGCAAAGAATGTGATCCCATATATTGCAGCCATGTTTACAAACCTCCAGGCATAACTCACGGTTTAACTCCACATTTTTAATCTCATGACAATTCACGAATTCTTTATTTAGCACCACAACATTATAACAGTTAGATACCAGTAACACATTCATATAAACCATCATAAGACTGATTATTATTATTAAAATTATTTCTACTTTTATTTTATTATCTAGCCTATATTATTTTCAAGTTATTTTACTAATCCGGACCAATTAGTTTATAAATTATCATTTTATATGACGTCCATTGTATTATATTTCTGTAGAGCTTTCCGGGTATAAAAAAACCTCTTACACAGGGGCATAAAAACACATCTAAAAGTAATTAGAAGGAAAAAGAACGGTTTTAATTTCTCCAGGGAAGTTGTTCGGTATTCTATTAAAACAATTAACATTTAGGCAATTAACATGTAGACAAAATAAAGAAAACTATCTACTCCATCAAATAGCGAACAACTAGATAAGGTAAAATAAACTAATTTAACCAATCCAAACATTAGAGAATGACTGTTTACAATAATAATTGTATAATCTAGTTTACTCAGGGCACAGCGGAGATTTAACTCTAGTACTTTATATTTATCCAGATAGTCTACACTACTAGTGTACATCGCCTCAATTTCGCGGATTTTAATCAATATATCAATCATGGATAATAAAAGGACAGTTTAATCTTCTTTTCGGCGCGTTTTCTGTCACCCTTCATTGGGAAAAAGCCGCTTATGAGGTCGAAATCATGGTGCAATCGGAAGTGCCAACTAGAAACTCTCACGCTTGAGAACCCAAAGATTATAAAACTCCTCCGAAATAGCTAGGCCGATTTTTATGACATTTTTTTTGTATATTCAGCAGGTCTAAGAATAGGATGTAAACTATTTTTTATGTCCCTAAGTGATAAGGATGTTCCAGGTCCTTTTTTATTTTTTCGACAACATTTTTATTTCTATTTTTTTATGGTTTGGCATTAAAAAATACATACAACCATAAATTTTTCTTCTAACACCAATTCCCATTTTTTAATAGCGATATTAGTACTTTAATAATTTTCAACCCTTGGTGTTCGATAACTGATCTATTTTAATTGATAGAATAGAAAGCTAATTGTGTGAGAAATACAGCAGACCGGCTTCGTTCTCATCCTCATTCCATGCTGTTTACTGGGTGAGACGTGACCGGTGTCTGATTGTGGCTTAGATTTGGGGACACCGTCATTTTCACACGGACAATGATACGAGGCTTGATCTTGCGTGGGTAAACTATCCAGTTTGTTTGTGTTGGCAGATTGTTGGATATTGTTTTTCTCTTCAAAATGTTTTACATCAATATTTAAATTTGAACATTTGAGGAGTTTATTTATATACTGCCTTGAAATGAACGTTTTGTAGAGTTCCTACTATGGAAAAAAATTGATAAATCTCTTTTCAGCGACCAGCAATAATCAGCTATCATATTTATATTCCGCTACCCCTGGTAGCGTCTTTCCATTTCGTTTATGCCCTGATGAAATCTTTCGCCCTGCTCCATTTCCTGGAAAAGGTCCAAATTCACACTCATATTGCAGCCCATCTTTCGAAACCAGATTTAGAGCAAATATTTTTGTAATTTCCCAGAACGTTTTTGATGGCGCTCTTAAATTTGCCTATTATTATTTCTTATCCATGCCTGCTTTTCAGTATCTGCCATCGTTACGTCCAATAAGGTATCAGAAATCAACTTTCTAATTTGTGGCCCAACAAGTGCTTCCTCTTTAAGTTTAGCAACAGATATTCAAGAGGACTTCTTGGAGATAGATATATTGGAAGCAGGTTACATCCTTATTCAAAGACTTCAAATAGTGCTCCATTAAGCCGAATTTTACGTGCAAACCATTTTTCTGGTCCACAGGAACTCACTCATGAATTAAATCTTTTATTCCTGGCACGAGACCGTCCCGATGCTTCGAATTTCGGAAGCCCCATCGGATCGGGCTCTACTATCCCATTCACAAATAAAACATGGCATTTTAGTGTTTCCTGATTCCTGGCCTGTTGGCATGCCAATAACATTTAATCCATTAACCTACCACTTGTCTTCGTATTTTACTTTTTCTAGAAGTAATTTTAAGTTATGGTATGTTTCCTAAAGCTACATTTGCATGGGTTAGACTTAAAGTAAGGTATGTACGGTTCTGTTGTCTTTTACACTGTTACATCGTTATATTGTTGTGAAGCACATTATTTCTTCGTTTACTGGTTTCTTTTCAGTTACATATGAACAGAACTACATTAAAACATTTTAGGTATAACTACTAATTGTGAAGAAATGGTAAGTGAAAGAAAAACAAATTCAGGAACATAAATATGTTTTAGGTCCACTCGACAAACCTATGTAATTTACCGTGTAACATACAGTCTTCTTTTTCGTTCATGGTCACCGCACATGCGCGAAAGCCAGTTGACACTTTTTTGAGACACTTTCTTATAACGATTTTTTTGTAATTTTTTTTCTCAGTTTAGTCAACGCTAAAGCATATTTATGCCAAAACCGATTACAGTTTTGGAATCAGCACATAAAATTTAGTCATGTAGACCTATTTTGGAGGAAACCTCAGAATCATGCATTTCGGTAAAAATAATCACTATAAATGATTTATGTGGCAAAAAAAATGTTTGCTAGGCTTTTTTTTTAATTGTTACTTTTCATTCGAATACAAATTTTCAAATAAGTCGTTGGCTAAACGTGCAAAATGAAATACATCGAAGCAGGAAGGAATAGAATGAAACAAATGTATTTATGATTTAGTTATTAGCTTTTATTGCTGCAGGTGGGACTTGAACCCTGATCGCATGAGATTCCAAGGCGTTAGCCACTAGAAAACGAGGAGACCCACGAATTCTGTTGTATTCATTTTTAATATACTTGGTTCTGTCCCACCACACCAAAAACCGCTCCAACATTCTCTCTCGTCCAGGGCTCCTTTCATATGGTAATGTCTCTGCGTCCAACCATACCTCATCACATCGAGGGGTTTTCTATCTCGTAATAGTATAGTTGGAAATGAAGCCAAGTCCTACTCAAATATTGCTCTCAACAATAACATTTTTAGCGTTTTACTGTAATTATCCGAAGGTGATGACTAGAAAGTTCAACGTTTAATAATCCGCAGGTAAAAAAACTTGAACGATCGCTCAAAATTGTATCTATGTATATATATATATATATATATATATATATATATATATATATATATATAAATACTTGGTGTTCAGAATTCGATGACCACCCCCTTTTTTTCACAGTTTTTGGAATTTCGAAAAGAAACTTTCAGCGTCTTAACTTCTTCAAATAAAGTTTCTTTTCAGGTTATAGTCGGCTCTCTACCCTTCTCCAGTACTTCTCCAGCTACCATAACTTTGGAATTTCTAATAGAATGGGTTCTTGTAGAAAGTCAAATTCTAAAACGACTTTATATCAAAGCATTTTTCGATTTGATGCATCCTTCAGCCGAGTTCTAGACTAATATCTATGCCACCGTTTGAGATAAATTAGTGGAACATTTTTCTGTAGTTCGGGCTTTAAAATCCTACAAAAAGATGAATATCCTACTGTATATTTTTATGAACAATACGTTTGCAAAGAAGCGTAAACAATTTTTCGGCCTATAAGGCCCATAAGGCCGACTGTTCGTGCTATAACGATTACTTAAACGAACTTTGGTAGTACATAATTTTGTTAGAAACGATTAGTCCACTAACCAAATCTGGACGGCGTGATTTTCCGACCGGTTTCAAGCAGAGTTTTTGAGCATTTTTCTTGCTAAAAATATTGTAAAACCCCAAATAGGGGTTGGTGGTAATCACCTTAGCAGATAGACCGTAAAAAAATGGTTCCAGTTATAACCACTATTTGGCACGTGGTACAATGGATTGATAACAACACCACAAAATTGAAAGTATTGTCGGGCTATTGTTGAACTACATAAAACATGTGACATATTTATCAAAAACAACGTAGTTTAGTGAACCAAACGGCCGAACCTCGACAATAGAGATTTCGAGATATTTAAGAAGACATACGAAGATCCCAGTACTTCCTTAACTTCAAACACAACGAAAATTTAAATATCTTCTGTTAGATGAACATCAAACGTCTGGAACTATTTCCAACTCAATCATTTCTGATTACCGAATCTAAAATTAGATAGAAAAACTAGTTTTATTCACTTTCCTCAAAAACAGTTACTAATAACGCCTTGAAAGTGGCTTCTACAACAACAAAACCTATAAAAAGTGTACTTGCAATTGAAATTTGTAACCGAATTTTTTTTCGCGCGAATTTCGTCTGTAAAACAGTGTACCATTATCATAGCTATAAAGAAAATATTTTTTTTATTTTTATACTTCCCTTTCCGCAAACGTTTACAAAATTTACACTTTTTCCAATTAGAGTGTGTATCATTTGGACAAAATTCAAAGTTTGTCCGTTTATTTCAGTAAACGTAAAATTTCGAAAATGGCAAGGGAAGGGATGTAGGCAGAGCATCAATAAACATATGAGCATTAAGAAGGGAAAGAATAATTGTGAGTGAGATGTTTATTTAAGGCGTAATACTACCTTGTAACTTCCGGTTTACAATTTTTTTTTTTTATGGGCTAAAATTCTTCCTTAAATAATCAACAATGATGTCCAAGAGTGTTTATGCGAAGACATTTTTTTTAATTGGGCAAAAAATAGGATTTTCCGAGTGAAGTCCCAATGCCGAGGGAACGATGTCGACGGGATTTGAAGATAATTCTTTCAGCGAGCTTCGATTGGTCCCTTTTTGATTGGTAATTTTTTTTCTTTTTGGTCCTCCTTTAATACATTTCAAAATTAAAACCCATTTTTTTATCTTTATTACAAGAAATTATGTGAAAAAATTAAATAGGAAAGACATGAACATTTCAGAACATAAAACTTTAAAGCCGTTTTCTGAAAACTATGTTTTCAAATCGGGCGAAACTGTAGCGTCTTCAATTTTTGCCCGATCAACTTCAAATTTTAACTGCAGCTTCCACATGATATTTGCTAGACAAGTACGTTTTTTCAATTCATTGAAATATAACCATTTTATGGCCAATTTTTGGCGGATTTTTAAATATAAAATGAATAAGTGTTCACCATTTTCGAAAAAATTGATATTTCTTAAATCCTACGTACTTTACTAGATTTAAACTTCTTCTTTCGAATTAATTTTAGTTATTCGTTCTAGATGCAAAATTGCCGCTTGCAGATTATCGCCCGAGAAAAAAGAGGATTTCAGTTACAGCGCCACCATTTTTTTTCAAGAATTGAAACGTATTTTTTTGGATACATTGACATCCCATAAAAACGTTTGATACAAAGACTTTAAAAATATTTTTTATTTATAATTTCATCAGAAAATGACTTTGATAGCACAAGGTAGTATTATCCCTTAACGGACCCTTAAGAATAACAATCATAAGACAAGACGTTGTTAAATATCATCAGTATTAGATGAAATATACTAGGCAAAAGCAAAATATACTGAAGAAAATATGGGTTGAGTAAAGAAGCTATTGGTACAAGCGAGAAATGTAGCTAGAAGGGAGAAGAAGGATAAGGAGAGAGAGAGAGAGAGAGAGAGAGAGAGAGAGAGAGAGAGAGAGAGAGAGATGGATGAAGGAGAGGAGAGGGAGATAGAGGGAGACGGATGAAGGAGAGGATAAAAGGAGAGAGGGAGAAGGGAGCATGCACTCGAATACGTTATATCTAAGCGGGTCTTGCATTAACCGACAGAATACCAAGTAGCCGAGGTTCGCTTTATATTCGCTAATACACCAAAGCCCTTATACATTTTGCATAATTCCATTCTTACGTTTTCCTTAGGAACAGGCATGAATCCAGATTTGTATCTTGCCCTTCCTACCGACAGCGCCTTCCTCCTTTTATCTCATAGGCCATCAATTTCTCATAGCCACTTTATGAACAAACCTTTCTTTTATTCTTTATCATTGTAAACACTTACTGATGGTTAGTATTTTCTATGATCTGACATTTTATCTTCAATAAGACCTATAATGTTTACCGGACGCAGAGTACCAGAAAAAAATAATTTTCAATGCATTTAGCAGAAAAGCTGCTACATTGACTACTCTTTTGAAAGAAAAAGTCCGTCACGCAGGAGCTGCATAACTATGCACATTCCAGAGAATTTGGGTAGTGATTAGTGCATTCCTGAAGAATTTCCTTAAAATAACCTATAAAAATAAAATAACAACATGAATAGATCTGCTATTTTACATTTATAATGAGTAACTTCAAACAGTTAGTTTCCAGATTTTTCGTGTATGCGTTTTACTACAATACTCAATAAATACACAAAAACTTCACATTTTTGTCTATTGATCTTGATGAATAATTAAAGGAAAGGGATCCAATAATATCGCAGGAACGGGATACAGCGCTCCTAGCGGCAGAAATCAGAACTCTACAATTAACATAAAGTCATATCAAAACAGAGACCCTCCTAATGGGAGCTTTGCGAACCTACGTCTGGTGGGCGAATACTATTCAATCATTGTGCAAAGTAACCCCTTCTCCTCCCGATAGGCCGATTTAGTTCATTTTTGCAACAACTCCTTCTTATTAGATACCTAAGGCATATTGTCGACACAAGTGCAAAGTATTGAATGTGAAATGTGGTTTGGTACCTTATTTATTGACTCTATATACATTTTATCTTATTATATATTTTAATTAGACTTAATGCACATTCGTCAGTTTGTTTTTCTGTAATTAATAATTATTTTTCTTTAATTTTCGAGAGTTTGCCACAACGTACATCAGCCCTCAGTATAGATTAAAAAATGAAAAATGCGTTTCTACATTCGATACTTTGTATTTGTGTTGACGATATACAGCGTTTCTTAACAATAAAAGAGAAATTAGGACCGGTATGAGCAAATTACTTATGTATGTGTGTGTGTGTATATATATATACATTTTTCCGGGGGTCTTTTCGGTGTCTACTAAGTATGATCGATAAAGATTTGAAGACAACTTTTTCAAAATTTCCTCATGTGTGCAACGCCAATAGCAACTTTCCTTAGGAGGAAAGTGCTAAAAGGAGAATGGTGGTAAAATCTGTGCTCATTTGCAGGAACACATTTCCACGATTCAAATAATGCGCTCCTTAAGATTCATGTAAAGCCCTCTCCGAGCTAGTCACGAATCGCATAGGGTTTTATAAGTATTGGGGAAATCAGATTCCTTCTTATGCGGAAATGCTGGTAAATCAAAAATAGAACATTCCTGCTAAAGATGCGACTTCAATAGATCTACCGGCGAATGATTGCTTACATCAAGGACACTTGAAACGCCACATCAAAGAAATTATTCCGCACTTAAAATGCTATGAACGAATATATTCATCCCTCATAAACTTGCTGCAAGAAAGCCCAGAGATCTCAGATCACTGATAGCGGAGTTATCCGTTAGATTGAAGAGGAATTTCTTTACGTGTGCTTTTCCCTTATTATTGTGACTCAATGCTCAATTTTGTACGTACTGCGACTGGACTCAAGGCTCCTACCAAAAGGTGTTGAAGTGTTTCTTCTATTAGTTGTTTAAACTTTTACAAAAATATGCCGAACCTTTATACTAAATTAGAGGAGGAAAATAGGGCCCTAACAAATAGTTAAATCGGAAAAAAATCCGGTTTGTCACAGTGGACTTATGTGGGTATAAACACGGTAATTTTCTCGACTTTGAATATGTCTGAAAATTTATATAGACGACGTGTGTGATCGTAGGAGGAGGTTCTTACAACTGTACTAGCCTGCTGCCCAATAATCCCTTGGGGCTCCAAGTTTCCTTTGTGGGAGAAGGTCATATCCCCTATCTTTCGGACCTTCGTTTCTGCTAGTTGATTCGTTAATTTCATTTAATACCCAAAAATCTCGGTTTTCTTGTATATTTTGTTACATGTAGAAAGTACATGGAGGCAGATACATTGAAACACGATGACACAGTCCTGATAGTCGTACATTTTTCTCGTGATCGAAAATAAATAAAAATCTACTAGATTTATATTGTAGACAGTTAATACATGTGCATAAGCATTCTATTTTTCAAATTCATCTAAAGTAAATGTTTTCTGTAAAGTAAAATAAAATTGATGACTTATTCAAATCCGATCTTTTTTTATTTATTTATTTTCCTCACTCCTTGTAATAATTGCGTTTCTCTCAGCTGAGCCGCGTTTAAAAACAATTCTTTAGGGCTAGGTAATGATCCGAATCATTAACGGCCTTCCTAATCCATGGGATAAGGATTGCGGTGGCTGTGGCGTTGGGGAAAAGGTAGGGGGGGGGGGGGGGATTTAAAGTAATGAAAGAGCGGAGGACCACTCCCGCTAATGGCGGCACGGACGGACAGGTTTCCCGCCAAATCCCCACCAGTTCGAGGATCTCCTGCGAGAATTTTCTTAAGCGACTCGAATGACTTGAGCGAGCCAGCCTTAAGGCCTAAAGCCCCTTGGCTTTACTCTAAACCCCACCAACGGGGGCTAATTTATTTAAAATAAGTGCCCTAGCTCTTTCTTGCGGCTAGGAGCTCTCCAAGATTTCATTTCATTAGTTCGGGCATAAAGAGACCGTCCTTTCTGGCGACTAAACCAGATACTTTTCGTTTGGTTCCCGAAGTATTTCGCTGCTGGAGTATTAAACATACCTTGGACAGCATCTTTCCTCGTTCGCGTTAATCAGCAGTCACTCCACAAAGCTCTCTCTCTCTCTCTCTCGCTTACTACGATCCATCATTTTAGCGATGTTTAAACTTGTTAAATAATGTTTGAAATCTACAATGTGTTGGTGTCGATTATAAAATTTAAAAGGGATTCCCTGACGTATTTTACTTATTGTTTAGGAGTAATATTTCTCCCTTTCTTGGGTGGGTCCTACATAGGTATACGGTCACGTAAGGTGGATCCTTACAGTCATACTGTCATACTAACATGCACTAGTATAACTTTACAGGTAGTATATCACGTCCCGTGGGTCCCATACAGTTTCTGTGTCCCCTATAGTCATACTGCCGTACCATACAGTTTTCCTGTCCGTCAGGTGGGTCCAATAAAGTTAATATGTCGCGTTAGATGTTCAATATAAAGTTATACTCTTGCTTCAGGTCGGTACCATACAGATATACTCTCCCATGAGATAGTTCCCATAAAGTTCTACTGACATATCAGGCGGGTACCTTACAGTCATACTGTCACGTCATGAGGGTATCATACAGATTTACTCTCACATCCCATTGGAACCATAAAGTTATGATGTCATGTAAGTTGGATCCCATACAGTTATACTGTCATGTTAGTAAGATCCCACACAGTCATGTCAAATGGGTTCCATTTATTATATAAACACACAAAATACATTAATACACACACACACACACACACATACATATATATATATATATATATATATATATATATATATATATTTATATATATATATATATATATATATATATATATATATATATATGCACTCGAATAAGATGCTATTTTTGTTTTAAGCCATAACATAATTGATAACTTTTTCTTTGATTGGTTGTTTTGTGATTTTTATTATGGAATATATATCGGTAGTATATTCTATAAGATCGGTAATAAAACTGTAAAATTTTGTAAATTTCTCTCTGTTGATGTTTCATGTATAGAGATGTACATAAGAAAGAGTGAAAAGAAAAAAAAAAAACAAGAATAGTAAAATGTATAAAGCCTTGGATGTATGGGATCGTAAAAGGGCGAGTAGGTGTAGAGTTGATCCCTAGATCAGAGAATGACGCCGAGGACTCATCTCGGATCAGGGGAGTGTCGGACCTCTCAAATCCCCGGCCTACCTCTTTGGCTTCTTGTTTACACTAGCCAGACACCGAGGATCATAGCTTCTCTTCATCTCATACATATAGGTATCCTCTTTGGGGCTCATTCAGGGAACCATCATTGGGATTATTACTTTTTTTTTAATTTTAGGAATCGTGGAAAAAGGCGGGAGGTCAATGGCACATCAAATCATATTTATTAAAAATTACATGGAGGCCCGGTTTCCGTTAGTGTTACGGCGTGAGCACTTAACACTCCGTGCCAAGTGTCGTGGATTCCATTCCTACTATGGGTTGGTGGCTTTTCTTTAGAAAAAAGAAAAGGTATCAGCCCTATCCTGGCTAAAAAAGGGTGGTAACCTATAGATAACCCGTCCTAAAATTCGTAGTTAATAATGGACGTTAAAATTTAAAATGACATTGATGAATTTCCCCACAATTAGATACTAATACACAGGCGTAAGCCTCAATATTAAGAAGAGAGTCCTCCACTGGTGAGGCCACGTTTAGTCATGTATGGGCTGAGTGAATTATATAAGGCGGTTAGGTACGGTAGCTGAATAGATCTTTTTGAATTTAATTGTTTTTCTACATATTTTGTATTTAATTTTATTTATAGAATATCTTCACAGTTTTGGCTATAATTAAGACCAACCCTTAATTAGTACCAACCCTTGAAAAGAAGAGCCGAGTTATGAACTCAGTTCCGCCAGCTTATTAGACGAGTCAAAGCCATATAGAACATAGAACTAAGAGAGGGACATACTTACAAAGAACTTGAGTACGTACGGATATGTAAGCACATAGAGGACTTCTTATGAGTACCGAGATACATAAGAATATATGGAAACGAAGTCTCTGATGGTGCAGCAAAATCCGCACACTTCTAGGAGGTCATCCCTCTCCGATTTAGGAATTGTTTCCAGCATTCAATAAAACGGTCGCCAAGACCGTTTATTCAACCAGGACACGGTGAAGCAATCACACACGCAAAAAACACGGACTCGGCCCGGTGTAGCGTGAACGAGTCTATTGAAAATGCTGGTGTAATTGTTTCACCGTGTCCCGGGCGGGACCCGACACGGTCTAGCGTGAATCAGCCTTTATACTGCTAAAGCCATAGAAGACAACTTTATGTGTTATAGCAGTGTATACACATTTCAAATGATAAATTACTTAACAACAATTTCGAGTTCCCAAAATGGATTTCAGGTTAATTCTAAGGAAAAAGGGGGGTATTTTTGCCTTAAATATATTTAAGGCATATTCAGAGTACACTCTGAATAACCCTGAAATCCATTTGGGACTCGAAATCGTGGTTAAACCAAGCCCTATTTATCATTATATAAATTATACACGATTTCCATGTCTGCTCTACTGCCTTTGCAAAATTCATTAATTTGGAACACAAGATGTCTAAAACTGTTTGCGGTAAAGAAAATGCCAAGAGGGAGCTTTTGAATTCCTGGACTGCCGCTTCTTATGACAACCATAAGTTACATTAATAGAAATGAAAATTTCAACACACCCGATGAACCTGCATTATCTAAAAACTTGGCCTGATCAGTTACGCATCTGATTCTTTCAGGATATCTAAAAAACGACTTTTTAACCCCTCAGTGATAAGAAAACCAGCAATTTTATGCATAACGTTTATATTTTTTTCAATTTTGAAAACTTAATATTCAAATAAGTAAAATGTCGAGTAGGTATTTTAAGACATGTTTTAATAATTTAAAATAGTAAAAGATGATCTTTACCTTATATAGAGTCCAACATAATGGTCAAAGAATTGCGGACTAGTCTAGAGTCTGTGTTAATCAGTTTTAGAGAATTCAAATACTATTAGCTCAGTTAAACGTAAATAATGAAGTCCCCACTTTTGAGACCATCATCCAGAAAGACTTCTGTTTACATTATAATAAGCTTTACATCGTTCGATATAAAATGTTTCAATTTTTTCGTGGTAAATGTACAAAGGCCCAAAGTGCGCCTTATTGAATTCACCAATCTTGAGCAGTCGTGAAATGATTTACAAAAGAAAGGTTCGCCTTGAATTGAGGATGTACGTATTTCTACAAACCTTTTCCATGCCAACTGCCCTCCTTTCATCATGGGGTCCAGCTGCTTTCTATTCTCCTTTCCTTTTCGCGCCTTTCGGTCGAATATACGTTTATTTATTTGAAGAATCCATTTAGGCCATACCCTAAGCAAAACTAACCTAAAAGCTGAACTAAAGGGGCCTTTATGTTTGATTAATCTTGTCATTCTTGACGCGGCCCTAGTTGCAGAATTTCCTCTTATTAAGGCTGTCAATTCTTTATTGAATTGTTTTTGAAGAGCGTTCGTTATTGTAGAGGCTAATCATGAATGCATTTTGTCTTTCTGTCGCGTTAAAAGAACAAAGATCGTGTTAAATCCACTAAACTGAGAATCCCCAGACACATAAGATTAATAACATATAATTTCAAATCATCCTGAAACTCTATTTTAAACTTTATTTTATTATAATCTTCCTTTTAATGACGAAACATCTCTCTGAAATTGATCTAAACCACGAAACTATCGATTATAAACATCTTACTGGTCATATTTGTTTTGTTGTATAAGTCAGGACGAGGAGGGTCTTCCTTAGGTCCGGTTTATACAATGTTATGTTGTCCTTCAATTGGTGTCTATAGACGTAAAAGCTGTATAGCACGTAAATACAGGAAACTTTCCGCCACTTTTAAAATAACTCGTCGAATCAATTTCCATATCAGTCATAAGACATTTCCTTGAAATTCCTTAGGCGTTTAATTTCCAATTATGCCTCTATAATAAGAGTTATTTATAAGATTAAATTGTGCGTTTGACAGTGGCGAATGTTAAAGGCGAAACTAAGCCAATTTGAAATTAGCTAAAGGATATTAGATTGTGGAGGGGCTGGGAAGACTACCTTCCGCTCGGTTTGAGCACTGAATTAGTGCTAGTGTTACTTGTTGGACTGATACGGTGGGGTCCGGGAACCCTAAGCCTCGAGTAATGAACCCCATCCCCTCCCTAACAAAACCCAAATCCTCCTTAATAGACGGCCTCCGTCCCACCCTCGGCCTTCTCCCCAAATCATCCTTTATATTGCATAATGACCCGTCTACCCCCTTCAAAACTAATGGCAAGGCAAACCCGCCTAACTCCCCTGTGTTCTCCGCTTCCCCTTACAGTATAAACAATTATTACAATGGGATTATTCCATTCGGACTCCGCCGCTGATGCGATATTGACAGAGAGCGGTCTCGCACCATGAGCCGCGCAACACATGTGTTAGATTATGCTAATTTGAAGGCCCTTACTTCCTAGAAACAAGGCTGTCGTCTTGTTCAGTTCAGCTGGTAACTAAGAATTCATTGATCCATGTATGTTAGGGCTGAAAAGGAAATCACTTCTAATGACGATCTATTAAATAGACAGAAAACTACTCCGATTGCTGTAATATGCGTGTTTGGGCGCTTTCAGGGCAAAACCCTATCCTGAATGATGACGCTTGGGCTTTTATAAAATATTCTTGCTGAACATGAGTAATCAGCAGCAAGGATTTTCTAGAAAAAATATCTTAGAAAAATGACAGTAGGGTAATTTCAATACCCTCCCTCGCAAGATATAAATCGGACTGTCTTCTTCTTCATTACAGCTGGTAGCATTGCTCAAATAACCCTCTGACTCGCAGGAGCATCATCTTGTAGCGTGTTTACATACAATACGTACATCTGATAGGATGAGGAAGCTTAAAATAGTAGCTCTTAATATTTCTCCCACTCGCACCATTTTATTGCGTTTCCTCCCTCCCGCCAAAGGGAGGAGCCCCACTTATGAGGTTGACCTCATGGCACAATCCGGAAGAAACTAGAAAATGTCGCGTCTCAGAACCCATGGATCACGAAATTAACGGTTCAAATTTTTTTGTATATATATATATATATATATATATATATATATATATATATATATATGTGTGTGTGTGTGTGTTTGTGTGTCTTTATCTGTTCACTCTCTCACTGGCTAAAAAATGGTCCGATTTTAAAGAAATTTAGTGCGAAAATCTTTCATCTAGTTTTGAAAGACATAGTTTGTTAACCAACAGAATACGTTTACCTGAACGTGGTTTTTGGAGCAATATCCGACTGAAAAAAAATCGTGACGCTTACGTTTTGGAGTTCATATGCATTTAAGTACTCGTTTTATAGGTTCCTTACCGCAGGAAAACGAATGAAACCAGTTTCAAGGAAATATCTGTAACCGTTATAGAGAAAGAGAAAAGTGGATACCAATAGATTGTTCTAATTACTTGTAGTTTGGGTATTCAGAAACCATTGACTTAGCTCGAAATTGTTCCAGACGTTTGATATTCGTCTAATGGAAGATATTTAAATTTTAGTTGCGCAAGGACCTAATGAAGTACAAGAAAAAAAATGTATTAGCAGGCATGAAAAGTTTTGGGATCCTCGTATATTCTCTTAAAGTTCTCGAAAACGGCTAAGAAATCGTGGAAGGGGAAATTAACCATTCGAAAGCTTTCTAAATTGTCTACAAAATGATTCTGAAGTAATTTTTGATGGGACGATATCTATCCGAGAAACAAGTCTCTAAATCTGTCGGTTTCGTTCTTTTGAGCTTTTCTTTGTGTCTGTTGGCCTCAGTTTTTCATTTATTTTTTTTTTTTAATTGTATATAACAGTAAAATGAGTATTTGAGCAAAACAAGAAAATGAGAACCGTATTTCTATCACGGTTTTTCTAGAGCGACCACGTGTAGACCCTTCAACGTAATTTGCAGTAAATTAATAAGCTTCTGAACTGTCAGGTTGCATTTACATTAATGCATCAAATTTTTTACGAAATTCAAGGAAATATACAAGAATCCAAAACGTCTTATGACTTTTGGTGAAATATGTTTTTCGTAATACTTCTTCAGCCCCATACGTTACAAGGTCTTGTACGACTCAGTCAAAGTAGATTTCAAACAAGTGATAAAAGTTTCATCTAAATCCTGGAGTGGTCAAAGAGAAAATTCTACTAATTTCATCTTCCCACATCGCCTTGGAAGTGGTTTCAATCGATTTATCATTTCCATAACAATTGCATATGAAAGTCTTGTTTTCCGTTAACCAATATTCGCTACAATTTGTCAACGAATTGAACTTTACGTTTTTGAGTATTTTCCTGCCAAATAATATCAAAACCGGACCATTTTGTAAACAGTAAATCTCACTTCAAGTAAGCAAAATTATGAAGTCCAAGGAATTATAGACAACATGTATCAGAATCGGCCGACGACGGGCCTCGAGGTGATTCTACATCTCATTTTCAACGCAATTGTCTCTTTAAAAAGGTGTCTTCGCAGTATCAGCTTAGACTTCGGCCGAGGCAGACGTGTTAGCTGCGAGGGATTATCTCAGTTCCTACCTGCTCTATCAGGGAGTACTCTCTTATACATTTCTATTCTTCCTTTTCTTTTCTTTTTCTCTTTTTTTCTTTTTTTATTTTAACTATTGTATAGACTGATTGTCAGTTGATTAATAGTTCCATTCACTATTTAATATGACCTCCAACGACACGTTGGAACCTAAACCCCCGGATCCCCAATTTCTTAATTTTAAAAAACTTGAAGGGAAATGGTCCAAAAAATTCGTTATGATGACCATTGCAGATAATAGCGAAAAGAAAACCTTTCGGGACTTAAGTCCCTTTAAGGTAAGTCGATTCATTAAGAGCTATGCCCCTAATGCTAAAATAAAATTTTTGAAAACTGGAATTGTTCTTCTAGAAATCGAAATAGAAAAAGACTTTTACAACTTATCAAATGTTAAATCATACGAGAATTTTAAAATAAATTTTTCCCTACATAAAACATTAAATTTTTCAAAAGGTCTCATTACCTGTGACGAGTTCCAGATCTGTAGTGAAAACGAATTATGTGTTGAACTATCAAGTCAGAACGTTGTTAGTGTTAAAAGAATATATAAAACTCAAAACTATGAAAAAATTCCCACCTCATCATTTATTCTCACTTTCAATAGGGCTGACTTACCCGATAGAATAACACTTGATTTCCTTAGTGTCAGAGTCGTACCGTACATCAGACCATTGATATGTTTTACATGCTATCGCTTTCGACATGGATCACGTATGTGTAAAGAAAATATTCCAAAATGTGGAAAATGTGCAGGTGCAAAGCATGAGGGTGAATGTGCTACTACCAAGTGCATAAATTGTAGCGGCCCCACCCTTCATGGTATGCTTCATGCCCAGTATACAAAAGAGAAAAGCGTTTAGAAGAGTTAAGGGTCTTAAATAAAATATCATATGCACAGGCTGAGAGATTACTCGAGCCTAGACCCCAGGATTCGTCTTGCTCTCAGAGCTATGCTCAAACTGCTACAGCTCCCTCCACTTCAAGCTCACTCGTGTCACAAATAGAAAAACTTGCAAATGTAGTCGAAATTTTATCAAAAAAAATTACTATTCTCGAAAAATCTATTAATAAAAATAACTCAGAGCCCCCAAATGTAGACAGTATAGGTAAAACAAATCTCAATTCCATTCATGAAAACCTAATTAAACCCTCTACTTCTAATATTTCAAATGTTAAAAATAATACAAAATCACAACTCCCAATAAAGCAATCATCTCAAGATTTAAACATTAAGAGAGGAGATAAACGTGAAAGACCTCCTTCACAAAGTTCAGTTTTCTCAGCTAACGGTACAATTAACTCAGGGCAGGGAATCAAAGGGGAATCTCCTCGACCACCCAGAGCTAAAAACAGAATCATAAAACAATGATAAAATTGAAACAATAATCTTTAAAGTTTTAGACTTATAGTATTCACTACAATCATACATTTAATAACAACATTAAAAACCCCATGCTAATTCTTCAGTGGAATATCAATGGTCTTCTACATCATATATCTGATCTAATCACTCTTTTAAAAGACGTTAATTTTCATGCCATTTGCCTACAAGAAACTCACTTAAAAACCACAAACTCTTTTAAACTTAAAAATTTCAAAGTTTTCAGAGATGATTATACTGAAGGGAGGATAGCTTGTGGAGGTGTTAGTATTCTAATCTCTGAATCTATCCCCTGTTCTAGTATTCCTCTCCAAACTAACTTACAGGCTGTTGCTGTTCGTGTACACGGGGAGTTCTCCTTCACGCTTTGCTCCGTGTATTTACCTCCTGGTCATCCCTTCACCTTATCACAGCTTGATAACCTATATCTCCAGCTTCCTTATCCCGTCTATCTCCTGGGGGATCTAAATAGTCATTCCAGATTATGGCATGCCAATTTGACAGATCATCGAGGTAAAATAATAGAAACCTTCATAGAAAATAATATATTAGGAATTCTAAACGAAAACTCACCCACACATCTCAATCACTCAACCGGAACAAAATCAATAATAGACATATCTATATCTAACCCTATCCTAATACCTAGATGTACATGGAAAGTACTTACTGATCTATATGGATCTGATCACTTCCCTATTATGATAGAGACCATAGATAGGATACCTATAATCGAATATGTCCCACGATGGAAACCCAAAGAAGCTAACTGGGATTCATACCAGCTTTCTGCTGACCTTTCCGACATTGATATAGATGAGCCCAACATAAACATTACTCTAGATAAAATAAATAATATTATATTAGATGCAGCCCAACAATATATCCCACAGAGTAAGTTAATCCGCGGAACTCCATCAGTCCCCTGGTGGAATAAAGAATGTGAAAAAGCAGTCAAAAATAGGAAAAAAACTTCTTAGCAAATTAAAAACCCATCCCTCCTCCGATAATCTTGAAATCTATTTAAACGCGCGGAAACATGCTAGATTTACATTAAATCAAGCTAAACGTAGCTCATGGCGTAACTTCATATCACAGATCAACTGCCATACTCCATCTTCTGAAATATGGAATACCATTCGGAGAATAACAGGAAGATACAAGGCCTCTACAATCACCCACTTAAAACATAATAACCAAATTATAACCGAACCTTCTGAAATCCTTCATCACATAGGTACCGTCTTCCAATCCACATCATCTAACTCGAACTATAGTCCTGAATTCCTACGAAGGAAATTATTTATAGAAACCATTCCCCGTCACTTAAACACCGATCCGCTTAACCCTCTTAACCTACCGTTTACTCCATCTGAAATGCACATAGCCCTAAAAACTCGAAAAGATAACTCGCCCGGACCTGATAATATAATTATTTCCATGATTAAAAATCTAAACCCTAAAAGTAAAGACAAAGTCCTAAAATTCATAAATAAAGTATTTTTAACTAACATTTTTCCTGAAATTTGGCGTAAATCAACAATTATTCCGATTTTAAAGAAAGGAAAGCCTGATGATATCGCTAATAGTTACAGAATGATTTCGTTAACATCTTCTTTATGCAAACTCATGGAAAAAATGATCATGAATAGAATTTTCTGGCATATGGAAAACAAAAATTTACATGCAAAATGGCAGAGCGGTTTTAGACCCGGCAGAAGTACCCGCGACAACATAGTTCGGCTTCAAACTGACATATGCACTGCATTTAATAATCGTAAAAAGGTCCTTGCAGTTTTTATAGACTTTAAAAACGCCTTCGATTGCACATGGAAACGATTTATTCTAGATAGGCTAATTCATTTAGGCATAGAGGGGCATATCTACCACTTTTTTCAAAATTTCTTACATGAAAGAACATTTCGAGTCAGAATAGGAAACCGTCTATCCTCAGAATACACACAGGAAAATGGGGTGCCACAGGGCAGCGTCTGCAGTGCCTATCTCTTCTCCTGTGCAATAAACTCAATTTTAAACGAACTAGATATCCCAATTAAAGGTATGCTATATGCGGATGACCTAGTTATCTACGATTCAGGTAAAAATGTAAATGAGCTTCAGAAGAATATCCAAGACTCCCTACACACACTTAACGAATGGTCTATCAAACACGGTCTCACCATAGCTCTCGACAAAACTTCCTCAATTCTATTTAGCCCACGGAAAACAACTAACCCCCCTCCACTTTTTATAAATAATATCGAAATTAAAACAACGGATCATATTAAATTTCTTGGCATAACATTTGACAGCAGACTGTGCTGGACAAAACATATCCAACTTCTTCGTGCATCATGCCTTAGAAGTATGAATATCCTAAAATCCCTTTCCTCGACCAAGTGGGGTGGAGACAGATCCAGCATGCTCATGCTTTATAAAAGTCTAATTAGATCTAAGCTTGACTACGGTAGCATGGCTTACATTTCAGCTAGTCCTCGGACCCTAAAAATGCTGGACTCTATACACCACAGTGGTATTAGATTAGCTACAGGGGCCTTTCGATCCAGCCCTGTAGTAAGCTTGTGTGTAGACGCCGGCGAGCTCCCTTTAGAATTAAGAAGAGAACAATTAGCCCTGACCTACTATATTAATATTAAATCTTCACCAAACCACCCACTAAATGAATATCTGCAGCCTCAACATTCCATCCGCCATATTCGAACCTCATTCCCTCAACGAATGAAAGAACGTCTCTCAGATTTAGGTGTCAATCTACCGGCTATAGATTTTAACACTCACACCTCTCAACCGCCATGGCTACTCCCTCATACTAACATAGATCTCACACTAACCAAATACATTAAAAAACATACCCTTCCTATACAATTCATAGCAGAATTCCAACGTCTACGCAATAGATATCAAGGTGCTCATGAGGTTTATACTGATGGTTCTAAAGATAAAGATGGTGTAGGCGCAGCAATCTTAAGTAATTCTCACGCGTACATGTTTTCCCTATCCTCCATAAGCAGCATATTCACAGCAGAACTCCTTGCAATATATAAAGCATTAAACGTTTTCACCCCCGTACAAAACAATCTAATAATCTATTCAGACTCCCTATCAACACTCATGGCAATATTAAATCCATTCACTAACCACCCTCTTATTGTCAATATTTTAGAATCCATACATGTACTGAGAAGAAGGAATGTAAGAGTAATTTTCACGTGGGTACCCAGCCACTGTGGCATTCAAAACAACGAAGCAGTAGATCGTTTTGCAAAAAAAGCCATCACTGAAGGCACTCCTTTCCATAAAGTCCCCAAAAATGACCTCACATCTCACATAAAACGACTCATCTGGGCAGAGTGGGAACGCCAATGGGTGGACATACGTGAAAACAAACTGAGGGAAGTAAAAACAAACGTCAAACCATGGAAAACGTCTCTAAACACCAATAGAAAATACGAATCCATTATCACGAGATTAAGAATAGGTCACAGCAGATTAACTCACTCATATTTAATGTCCAAGGAGCCCCCTCCACTCTGCACCTCATGCAATACCCAGCTAACCATAAAACATATTTTAACAGAGTGCCAAATATACGAAATTCAAAGAAATAATTACAATATCTCCACATCCATCAATGAAATATTAGGAAATAATGAAACCCAAATAAATAAAGTTTTAGACTTCCTAGAAGCAACCAAGTTAATAAACAAAATATAACAGTCAAAATAACTTGATTCAACCCCCCACTTAATGTATTCCCTCTTCTGATTGGCTGGAGCGGACGGTGGTTGGAGGGGCCTGGGCCTCTGGTGACTGGGTCGGGCCCCCTACTATAGGTTTGAGAGGATCTGGACGGCCTGGTCCCACCATGCAGATCCTCCGCTCCGAGCCTAATGTCACAGGGATCATGCCCGCTTTTAGAAAGGTCAGGTCTGGCTGAGCCATCGGTGGTCCGGCGCCCTCTCTCTCCCTCTCGCTCTTGCCAATCAGATTTTCACTATAATATTTATATCACTTATCCCAATGAATTTCTAAAAAATAACAGACCTTCATAATTATATTGTATCAATCGCAATGTCTCACTAATTTCTTAGAGTAACCCAGATTTCTCACTTTGGCTGTCATGACCCTAAGTGGTTGAAAGCCCCCCCCCCCAAAAAAAAAAAATAAAAAAAAAAAAAGGTGTCTTATTCCTTACCAATTTGAAGAAATACCTTATTTTCTGAAGTCAAATTGATTTTTAATTTCTTGAGAAATAATTAGGTGCTATCCCTAAAATATTTGAACTGGAAAAATGTTCATATTTTATAAAATTTTACTGAATGGCCCCCTGGCATATATTCGACGGAAAAATGTTGAATCCGCCATTTTAAAGAGTTTTAATTGTTTCGCAAGAACGCCATATTTACATATTGAACAATCTATTGGCTAACGTACATACAAGCATGAAACAAATAAATGAAAATTACAACGCGTTTATATCTGATCGTCGTATGTCTAGAAATGGGTATTAAGCAATTTTTTCTTTCCCCTTTAGAGAGAAAAGAATTACGCTGAAATTTATCACTCGGCTAGGAAACGTTGGTGACATATATATTTTTTCCAACATTAATGTACGAATATGTTATCTTCGATCAGACGTTGTTTTACTAACCAAAGACCACCATCATCATTTTTAGGAGCCGGAAAAATCATCACGTTATTGAATAAACCAAGTAGTACCAAGTACTTTTAACGTAGATTCTAAATTTTCTCAAAAATATTACTTCAATGTAACAGAAAGTTTATAAGGTTTATAAAGATCCTTAATTATTATATTACTTTAAGTTTAATAAGATACTGTAGTCTAAGGCTTTTGTTAAAAATGGCTTTAGTTTCGGGCTCCTTTTCGTGAGTGTTTAATATTTTACTTTTGTTTTTATTATAAGCTGGTTATTCTGTGATCCTAATCATTTTCTTCTCCTCTGGTACCAAAGATTTCATAACATATGATGACTTTTTTTTTAAAATTCCAATTTATTTATAACTTACAAAACGCATAACAATCTTTCCGAAAACTCCAACGCTCCTCCAAAAAATACAACATTATTGCCCATTGAATAATTCTATATTAGCACTCTAATATGAATGAGACGGAATGGTGGAAAAAGGAATATAAGAGAATGAATGTGACGTTTTCGCTATTTCGGAACGAAAATAACTACCACGTCATAAAAAAGGATGAAGTGTTATGGAAAGGTCACTTTCAACAGAGGTACATGCGAACAGTGGCGACGTTAGATATAGATTTAGGGTAGTTGGATAAAAACATCCACTCCATCTAGTGAGGAAGGAGGGGGGAGGAGAAATTGGCTTTAGATTTCACTCCAATATGCAATAACCGTATTGTTGGATAGGAGGTGAAATACTCAATCCTCTCCAATCTCCAGAATAATAGGATAACATTTCAGCTGTTCTACCTCGGTATACTCAATATGCCTATTTATGAACGTTCATACATTCTCTCTCTCGCTCTCTCTCTCTCTCTCTCTCTCTCTCTCTCTCTCTCTCTCTCTCTCTCTCTCTCACACACACACACACACACACACACACTCTCTCACTGGATATGTTGTTGGGTGCCAGGGCATAAAGGGATATAAAGAAATTAAGAATCTGATCGCTAAACAAAAGGCTGCAAATGATACTGTTTACAATAGGTATCCATTCCCATTTTCAAAAAAAAAAAAAAAAAAAAAAAAAAAAAAAAAAAAATATAGAATAGAAATTATTAGTAAAAATAAGACAAAATAGAACAGCAGTTGGACAGAAACGCGAAAGTTTTTCCGGACCCAGGTAAATGCGCAAAAAACATCAGGTGTTTTTTGGACACCTCCCGATCTATCGCTTAAACGAAGCGTTGTACGAAAAAACACTTTAATACAATCGTTGTAGCCTATTAAATTATCTTTAAGATGAAACCAAGTTCAGCGTCTTAGATTGAATATTGTACGAGGTAATAGTGTTTGAATAACCCATCGGATGGACATTTTGTTCTATAGAGAGTTAGACATTTTTTGATCCAACGGACCGTCTCCGGACGCAAAAACCGGAGCGCGTGGATCGCAAAAACTGGGAAAAATAATGTCGGCTCACTTTTTTTATTTTATTTTCTTTTTTTTTTTAACGAATTCTCACTTATTCTTCAATGGAAGAATTGAAACTAAGAGGTAGATACAAATATTAATGTTCGTTAATTTATCGTTTCGCGTGTAATTGAGGCGTTCAAGTTAGATTGTATACTAATTTGTACAGAAATTACAAGAAATTTACACAATTCTTCCGTAAATGAATAAGTGAGAATTTGTCTCCAGAAAAAAAGTGAACCGAGATTATTTTTTCCAGTTTTTGCATTCTCTAAACGGTTACAACAATTGAGGTATTCAGAAACGGTAAATTCAGTTGAAAACTGTTCCAGACGTTTGACATTGATCTAAACTAAGATATTTATTTTAAGATATTTCGGTTTCGTTAGTAGATAATTTTTTTGATATGCATAACTGGTATTCTTAAATTCAAAAGCTTATTTTATATCCTACAAATCCGGTTCTTATTTTTTGAAATTTTTGATAGAGCTATCTTATTTGGAGAAATTTTTAAGGGAGTAATTTCAGGTTAGGATACTGCCAGTTTTCTGTTGTGGATGTACGGTTTTGCTTTGGGATTTTATTTTAAATTTTTACAGTTTCTTTTTTATATTTTTCAAGAGAGGTAAGACAAAATATTAACAGTTTCTCTCTCGAGCTTTTCAAATGGCACACTTCATTGAGTATAAAGAATTTTTATTCTAAACTTTCCAAATCACAGGAAAAATAAACAATTAAAACAATTTTTAATTTGCATTCTCACAACCAATAAAGCAACCATACAACTTATTCTGCCTTTAATAATATGATTAAAAATTAGATGAAAGCAAACTTAGATATTACGAATCTTCGGAACAATGAAAATACAAGCAAAACTACAAGCTAAAAAAGTGTTGAAGTGTGATGAGGTCATATGACAGGCATTTAGCCTATACCTCAAGCAGATAGATAGCAGCTCCGTAGCCAAGAAGTAGCCGACATTATTCGGTTAAACTTGAGTTATCTCTCCATTTCCTACAAGAACGGCCCCTATAAATATGAAAACCTCCCAGAAAGGCATTGAGGGCCTTAAAACAATCGTCCTGCGGGATTTCGGATCTCCTCTGCCCGCTTATAGGATTTGCTTCTTTATGCCTTATGTCAATCGGCGCTTACGTTTCTACACCATTCTCCAAAATACATTCTATATTCGCACATTCACTAAATCCAATCTCTTTCGAGTTTACAATATTAATAACTCTTTTAAATAATATTTTAACAACAAGTTGATTGGAAACGACAAATTAAATAAGTCCGTCACGCAGGAGCTGCATAACTAAGCACTTTCCTCAGAATTTGGGTAGTGTAGACTGCTTTCCAGAACAATTTGCTTAAAATATCCTACATAAATAAAATAAAAACATGAATAGTTCTCTTTTAAATTTGTTTACACATGGTACCTACTACACTACGTAATAAATACAAAAAACCTCATATTATCGTATTTTGATCCTACGCAGGAACAGGATACAGTCCCTCTAGATACAAAGCGCTCCTTGCGGCCGCTACGTCTGGCGGGCTTTTCTATTGAAATATATTACAAAGTAAACCCCCGGTTTCCGATTGACCGATTCAGCTTTACAACACTTCTTTCTCATGAGTTACCCACGACGTATATCGCGTTTCGTTTCAATACAGCAGAATTTACGACCGGTATGAGTATATTAGGAATTTGGGTCTAGAGTAAACCCCCCCCCCTCCTAATGAACCGATTTAGTCTATATTTACAACACATATTTACCTGTGGATTACCACTACGAATACCGAGTTTCGTCGAAATATACCAAAAATCACGGCTGGTAGTGGCGAATTGGTATTGTGGGTCCGGAGTAAACCCCCTCCCCCCTCCTAATGAACCGATTTAGTTCATTTTTATATCTCACTTTTCTGTCTATATTACCACTACGAATACCAAGTTTCGTTGAAATAAAACAAATATTACGGCTGACATGGTCAAATTAGTGTTTTGGGTTCGGGGTAAACCCCCCCTTCCGGTGGACCGAGTTTGGTGGTTAACGAACTCGTTCAATCGTTTGCTAATTGAATGCTATATACCAAGTTTCGTGACAAAAAAAACAAAAACTCTGGCCGCTATCGTGTTAACAGACACACATATATATATATATATATATATATATATATATATATATATATACATATATATATATATATATATATACATATATATATACATATATATATATATATATATATATATATATATAGATATATATACATTTTAACGGGGGTCCTTTTCGGTGTCTACTAGGTAGGATCAATAAAGATTTCAAGACATTTTTCAAAAATTCCGTCATGAGTCCAACCTCAATAGCTACTTTCCTTCGGAGGAAAGTGCTAAAAGCGTTACCGATAATAGTATGGTTTTTAGCACATGGGAAAGAAATATAGCTGTTGAGATTGGATTCATGAGAGAATGTTTGAAATTTTTCTTTAAATCTTGAAGGAGCCTGTGCATTAGTCAACAGGAAAGAACCGAATAAATTAGGATATAAACATATAAGTATATATATATATATATACATACATATATATATACATATATATATATATATATATATATATATATATATATATGTATATATATATATATATATATATATATATATATATATACAGGTTGATTCAGGTCTAAGTAGCCAAACTCTAGGAGGTGATTGTAGACATAATTTCCAACAAAAAAGTTCATTTGAAATATGAAAAGGAGCTATGTCCAATTTTCTGTTTTTATAACGTAGTCATGTTTTTTAATGAATAAGAAAGGATTTCTCAAAAACTATTCAAGATAATTAAATTCTAAGTATGCCGTCATAAAATAGGCCGTCAAAATTTTCTTTAAAAAAAAAACGTAATGTTTTAGGTGAATTAAACTTAAAACATTATTAAAAGATACTTTCTGGACGTCCAATAACGCACTTCTGTTTTTATCAATGAATCAGAGTTTTTTCGCGAATTTTTTCCTCAGCTCCCTAACATACTACAGATTCAATACATACAGGAAAACGTCTAGATTTAGTAGGCATTAAATCCGTGCAAATGAAGTGGATGTTTATTGAGGCATAAATTGAACGATTGGCTCCCTTTTGTCAAAAAAATGTGGAGTGTAGTTTTGTTACTTTCAAATATCTTGTGTGAATAATTTAAAAATTATTCATTTTTATTGTCCAAACTGTGGGAATCCATTGTTCAGCCCGGAAGCAATAAAAAGTAACTGAAAGAAATTATTGGAAATGTTTTTTATTTGGGAGATATTTTACATTTTGTGTTTTAAAAATGTTCATTGATTTATCGCTTACACGTTGTACTTGGAATCCAGTTTTGGTTAGAAATTTTGAGGGGAGAGTTCAAAAACATTTCAAGGTAGTTGAATTGCAATTGTACCTTTATCAACTTGGACAGTGGATCCATCCACTGTCTAACTGCACTGCTGTTGTTTCCAGGACAGGAATCCATCAGGAACCATGAATCTATGTGCAAGCGGAACGTCTTCCAATGCAATAGGTCCATCGTGTTGAAGCAGGTTTAAAAATATGTTGAATCCCCTGAAATGTTTTTGAACTCTCTCCGCAAAATTTCTAGTCAAAACTAAGTGCCAAATGTAAAAGATAAATCAATGAAAAATTGGAAACCACAAAATATGACATATCTCTCAAAGGGAAAACTATTCCAATCGTTTCTTTCAGTAACGCGAAAGTTTATCCGGACCCAGGTAAATGCGCAAAAAACATTAGGTGTTTTTGGACACCTCCCGATCTATCGCTTAAACGAAGCGTTGTATGAAAAAACACTTTAATACAATCGTTGTAGCCTATTAAATTATCTTTAAGATGAAACCAAGTTCAGCGTCTTAGATTGAATATTGTACGAGGTAATAGTGTTTGAATAACCCATCGGATGGACATTTTGTTCTATAGAGAGTAAGACATTTTTTGATCCAACGGACCGTCTCCGGACGCAAAAACCGGAGCGCGTGAAACGCAAAAACTGGAAAAAATAATGTTGGCTCACTTTTTTTTTTCTTTTCTTTTTTTTTTTTTTTCTTTTTTTTTTTTCATTTTTTGATCCAACGAACCGTCTCCTCGTGGAACGCAAAAACTGGGAAAGATAATGTCGGTTCACTTTTTTTATTTTATTTATTTTTTTTTTTTTGATGAATTGTCACTTAATTTTTAAGGAAGTATTGAAACTGACAGGTATATACAAATATTATTGTTCATTAATTTATGAACAATAATATTTCGCCTCGCGTCTAATTGAGGCGTTCAATTTAGATTGGATACTAATTTGTACAGAAATTAGAATTTTTTTACACAATTTTTCCGTAAATGAATAAGTGAGAATTTTTCAACAACAAAAAAGTGAACCAAGTTTATTTGTTCCAGTTTTTGCGTTCCCTAACCGGTTACGAGAAATGTTGATACAACAATTTGAGTTTAGGTATTGCAAAACGGTTAATTCAGTTTAAAACTGTTCCAGACGTTTTACATTGATCTAAACTAAGATATTTATTTTAAGATATTTCGGTTTCGTTTGTAGTTAATTTCCTCTTAACGAACGGAAGTAAATTATCGGAATATTGATAAGCTTTCTAGTGTTTGTAGGAGCTAATGAGAAAGATGTGTTGTAAATGAGAAGTATGTTTGCATTTTTTATTGACTTGTAGAACCTTGCTTTAGAGCAAGGGAGAGCCAGATTGTGTAATTTCCGCTTCTTTGTAAGTTGGCTACTGTCAGTTTCCTGAGCCTTGACGGCTTAATTTCGCTTTTATTCGAGATGTTCGAGGTGCGATGACAATTTTCAGGAAATATATAAAAAAAAAAAAAAAAAAAAAAAATGTTTATTTCAATTCTAACCTTCCAAATGACACGAGAATCGCGCTAAGATGACGCAATTCCTGCGAGTCGGAGTTTTTTTAATGTTCTGTTACTTGTTAGTTACAAACAAAATGTTTTATAACCGATGCCT